>JAWNNJ010001716.1:600000-1138746 GCA_035045125.1 Hypselothyrea guttata | reverse complement strand
ACAATTTCAGTTAGTGTCATTAATTTATCAGGCACACCTCGAGGGGATTCGTGTATGGCAAAAAGCGACTTCCTGCTGTTCATTTGCGCCGGGTCCTTTTAAATAATTAATGCGCAACGTAATCGATTTTCATATTAATTGAGATTTATTCGATGGCAATGCATGCGGCCAGCGCTGCCAAAGGAAAATGAAACAAAAACAAAAACAAAAACAGCAACAAGAAAAGGAAATTCTCGGCTAATTTATTTCCCAAGTTGCGCATTTTTATAGTGCAATTATCACGCCTGTTGAGTGGGTCATTCGCCATACTCCCCATCCCCCACCTCCCTCCACAGCCTGCTCCCTGTTGGCCTTGATAAGAATCTTATAAATTAGTTAAAGAGCCCGAGTCGGGCCTAGAGAAAAACCCCCGGCTAGTTAGACAGTTGATTAATCGCCCAACGTATTATGTTTTCGTAATGCGTGCTAAGCCGCCTCAAATGTGTCTTTGTGTGCTGTGTGCACTGAGAGAAAACTCAAGAGTGAATCGAGAATTGTGCTTGTTAAAAGTTTAAACAAAAATCTTAATCCAAGAACGAAGTTTTGCATGTAAATCGAATATTTATTTATTTATATATTACTTATAAGTTTATATTTTAATTAAAGGTTTTTAATTAATTAATTTATTTAATATATATGTGTATTCATTTATATATTTATTTATATATTCATTTGTATATGTATTTATTTATATATTTATTTATTGATGTACATATGTAACTGTAAAATTAATTATATGTTTAATTTATTTATTTATAAATTCATAAACTTTAAAAATTAAAACGTTGTACTTAGTTTATCCATTTTTTGCACTTCATATTAACTTTGTCCTTGTTTTTGACTTAATTAAACTGAATTTATTAAAAATAATTTTTTTTTTATTTATTTCTACAATTTTTTTGTGAAAATATAAAATTGTTTTTATATTTTTTTTATGGTATATCTTACTGTAGTGTGGTAATATATAAATACAATAAAAATACCCCTCTGAGTTTTATTTTGTAGAACGAATTATGCTTTATTTATTTTTCCGAGTGTATGAGTGTGAATATGTGTTCGAGTGTTTTGTTGTTGCTCTGCTCTAAGCCAATTAAGTTGTCGGTTCTTGGTCGCCTCTCAAAGTGTCATCAATGGGCGCCCCACAATTGGAAATTAATAGCCAGCAAATTTGCCGGCTCCTCTTTTGTGATAAGAGGCTAAGTTCACTTATCTGGTATCTATTATCTATTATCTATTATCAATCTATTAGCCATTGATGCATTGGTCAGTATTTTTTGCCTTTCTCCATTTCCATTTCCATTTCTATTTCTATTTCTATTTGTGTATTCAAGCGGCGCTTTTGTGTCGCCCTCAAGTGTCATTCTGGCACACAATTATGGCCAAGTAGGCGCAACTAATTGGCCCACCTTTTGCCATTTCAACGTGTCGATCTTCAAAGCATTTCATGCTGGCTTTAATCAGTTGTGTCGCAGCCTCGAATGCTCTGTGGACGACACCTCAATGGACCCCTTTTCCGCTTGTTAATCCCGCTCTCTCCTCTGCTCGTCTTTTTAGCCCGTTGTTTGCGTTGTTTCTTGCAACTCAATCAACTGGGGGCGATCCAAGTCACAGAGTGTCAGCAATTTGCATTGCATTTGCGAGGGCAGATCGATATGTTCATCAATTTTTATTGAATTTTTATTGCTTCTCTTAATACACATCACTATGGTATAAATTACTACACATTACAATAACTGTATACCATAAAAAAAATAATAAAAATTTTATATTTTCACAAAAAAACAAAATATTCTCTTAATACAAAATATTTATTTGTTACAGAATTTCTATGACTTTAGTCCATATATTATTTCAATTTTATTTATCATATCATATCATATTTTATTTTATATTTATATTGTATTTTCTACAATTTTTTCTTTTATACAATTTCTTTTATAAAATTTTTTCAGGTCATAATATACTTGTATTTTGTTTTCTTCACTAATTTTAATTTTCATGTGTGGAATTTTTAATCTATGTATTTTCAAATCAAAATCCTTTTTGCTTGAATTCGTATTTAATTTTTGGTCATAATTTATTTAAAATAATTTTTATTAGCAAGTTTTTATTTTACTTAACATTTGTATTACCAGATTTTAATTAACTTACATATTTAATAGTGTTTTAATTTATTTTATATTTTTTTATGTATTTTTTTTATTTCAAGTTTTTTGCATTAATATTTTGACAATTTTTATCTCATAAAGTATAATCAATATTCAGATAGATTTTTGAACCGAGCATAAACTGCTGGCTTAGCCCTCGTTCGTCTAACGGTTTTTGTAGTTTTTTATGCGCTCTAACTGGCAGTTGAGTTGCCTTTGGTGTCTTCTGCTGACGTCTCTATCACGCCCAGGCCGTTGAGAGCAACGCAGCATTCATTTTCTGTCACTCGGTTTTCCCTGTCACTAGATTTTCCCCGTCGTTTTTATAAATTTTTTTCACTCAATTATGAGAAGAAATTATTAAGTGCTAGCTGCGCTGAATTAGCGCGCAATTGAGTGTGGCCATGATGGGCAGTGGGGCGTGTGCGGTGGGAGGGGCCGGGAAGGTGTGCCTGTGTGAGGGGCATAGGTGAGAGGGGAGATTGGATGGGGGGAGGCACTCTCAGTGAGCATTTCGTGCAGCTTGTGCAATGTCTTTTGCGGCCTGCCTGTGGCCTGTTGGCTCATATTTTTGCCTCATATTTTTGCCAGAGTTCTGGGCACACGTCAGCGAGGCGGGCAGAACATGAGGAAGGGGCAGGGGAATGCGAGGGGGGGCAGTTTGTCTGCATGATATAAATGGCGCACATTTTGTGCATTTCATTTGCGTGATTTGCCAGCCAAAATGTGTTGGATTTTCCTTGGCGTGCTCATAGACACAAGCATACACAGAGAGAAAAGCTACGTTAAGTTTAAGAATTTGACAGTTTACTGAAAAAATATAGAAAATATCTAAAAAACCAGTAAGGACGGAGCTACAGTCGGACGTAACCGACTGTATGAGACCCTGTACTTTATGTTTTCTTCGCTGTTTCGTATCCGATCGTGATGTAATTCACAGAATCGATGGAGATTGTCATAGACTACGTACATGCCACATCCTAAGTCATTAGTTGTTAAACTGTAACTTTAAAACTGAAAACTGTTACTAATTTGGTTTTTCGATTAGTGGAAGAATGGATGGAGTTATCAAAAAACCCAAACTAACTTGATCTGATTGCTGCATAGGAAAACATAAATACCAAAAAATGGTACTTATAGCTCTTACAGTCTGCAAGATATAGGTGGCTTCTCTGTCTTTGCTATCTTCGCTGTTTCTTTTCCGTTGGCAATGTAATTCACAGCATTGACGGATAATGCCATAGGTTGCGTGCATGCCAAATCCCAAGTCTGTAGATTTCAAACTGTGACTGTAGTGGCACTTACATACATTTATAAAAAAATGTCTGTTACATAACTTCTCTGTTTTATGTCCGAATGCAATGTAATTCACACCATCGACGGATAATTCTATAGGCTACGTACGTTCCAAGTTACAAGTCTGTAGCTTCATTATTGTGGCTGCCGTGGCACATATACGCATTTTGAAAAAAATTGTCTCTTGCATATCTTCGCTATTTCCAATTCAAATCATAAATAAACTATTAGCATCGGTGGAGAATACCATAGACTACGTACATTCCAAATTACAAGTCTGTAGCGCTATTATTGTGGCTGCTGTGGCGCTTTTAGTTTTTGAGATTTTTGAGGTAGGTGTAGTTTTTTGATAATTCGCGGAGGAAGGAGGCGAAATATTAAACATTTAAAGCAAAAAGAAAAGCGGCGTTTCTGGCTCTTTTAGTTGCTAAGATCTAGGTGTTCATACGGACACCAGACAGACGGACAGACGGACAGACGGACATGGCTATATCAACTCAGCTCGTCGTCCTGAGTCAGAATATATATACTTTGGGGGGTCTACCACGCTTCCTTTTGCCTGTTACACACAGCTGTCATTTGCACTAAATTAATAGACCCTTTTATTTTTTTAAAATACAGGGTCTAAAAAAAAATCCTTTAAAAGTTAGTATATTGGATTTCTAATGTATTCATTATCTTGATTGTATTTTATTTCTATAATATTTTGTTCAGTATGACAAGCTGACAGACGTCTGTCTGTAATTAGTAATTAGTAATTAGTAATTAGTAATTAGTAATTAGTAATTAGTAATTAGTAATTAGTAATTAGTAATTAGTAATTAGTAATTAGTAATTAGTAATTAGTAATTAGTAATTAGTAATTAGTAATTAGTAATTAGTAATTAGTAATTAGTAATTAGTAATTAGTAATAAAATGAGTATTGTTCATAAATATTTTGTTCATATAATTTCCCCACAATATTATTTCATGTCAACTATATTTATTATATTATACTTATTATGCTTTTAAATTACATCTTAATCATATACTGTGCAGTCAAGCGCGCAACGCGAGTTGTGTGTTTTTATAGAGAAATGCTCTGGGTATACAGTTGATATAAGCTGTGTCTTCTGAACTTCAGCATTTTCTTTCTTGGTGAGTGGAGGAACTCTTGATTTTTTCTCTCAGTGTGGGAATGAGAAATGCTGCTGCTGCTGATGAGCACGATGATAATATGTCTGAGGCCATAAGTAAGTGTCTCGGTCTCGACCTGACTCTGGCAACAGGTTGGCACCGCTGCACCACTGCACCACCGAGTGCTCCGAGTGGAGCTACTTAACTTTGCATTTGTGTCTGTGTCTGTGTCTGTGGGTTTTCGCCTTTGAGTTGAGTTATGGTTGTGTTTTGCTCTGGCCACGTGCCAGCTTTTTAAGTTGTTGCATGCAACGAGGCAGATTTATATCTGGGTCTTATCAGTATGGCCGTCTTGATGAGGCATTTAGTGCTATTTCGTAATTCTTTTAATTGGCTCCGACTTGACGAAGACAAATCGCAACAAAACTCAAAATTATTGCATATCAATTCTTGCGATTTCAGCAAGAAAAATTCGACTGAACTCAGCCAAACTCTTGAGCAAAAACAAGAAGCTCAGACTTCAACCCACATTCTGAGAGATCTAACAATCGTGCTGAATTATCATCCGTAGTCTTCTATATAGCTCAATCTTCATAGTCTGAAATTAGATCAGCGTTGGCGTCGAATGCTCACAAATATTTATGCTTGGGAAGGAAAATTGTGTTGATGTTCCTTGGAAATCAAATCATTTTGCTCGTTAGTTTATTTATTTTATATGGGTTTTTTTTATTTAAAATTTTAATTGACTCGGTTTTGAAGTTAGTTTATTTTTGTTTGCATATCATGCGCCTTTGAAGTGGTTTTTCTGTTTGAATTTAAAATTCTGTTTTTAGTTTAGGGTATAGTTCGCATTTTGAATTTACTGTAATATTTCTATTTATTTTTCTTTCTTTCTTTTATCTTTCACATTGTAGTATTTTAATATTGTAGTCCTATTATTTTATTTTTATTTTCTTATCATATTATTTTGTTTTGTAGCATAGTTTTTTAAATAAGTGCTATATTTATATTTTATTTTTATGAATTTGTGTCAAATCTAAAGCTCTCGTTGCTCTGTGAATGATCTGGAAGAGTTGGGGAATCCAGAGAGCAGAGCAATATTGTTGTACCGCGAATTAATTCAGCTCGACGTTGTGTTTTTCTTTTGAATTTATTTTTATACCCTGTGCCCATTTGAAAAATGGGAAAAACAGGGTTAATAACTTTGTCAGAATGTATGTAACAGGCAGAAGGAGGCGTGGCAGACCCCACAAAGTATATATATTCTTGATCAGGGAGACAAGCTGAGTCGATTTGGCGATGTCCGTCTGTCTGTCTGTCTGTCTGTCTGTCTGTCTGTCTGTCCGTCTGTTCGTCTGTCCGTCTGTCCGTCTGTTTGGATGAACGCGTCGATCTCAGCAACTACAAAAGCTAGAGATGCCGTTTTGGTTGCTATAGATAGGTAGTTATCTTACGCAGATCAAGTTTATTTTGAAAATTGGATGCCACGCCCCCTTTACGCCCAAAACTCAATAAAACTCACACAACCTCGTATTTTTTACCATAAAAAGTTGAATAACAAGCGTAATATTCAACATAGAAGGTTGTTATTTGGAACATAAGCTCTGTTGTACTATATTTAACTATCCTGTAAAGCGCATTAAAATCGGTTAAGAAACACAGGAGATATAAGCTTCACAATAGTTGAACTTAAAAGTTCAAAAACAAGCGTAATATTTATCATAGAATGTTGTTATTTGGTATAAACGCTCTTATTTATAATATTTAACTATTCTGAAAACTGCATTAAAATCGGTTAATAAACAAAGTAGATATAAACTACGCAATTGCCAGCGCAGCCCAGCAGCAGCAGCAGCACCGCAGCGCAGCTGGCGCACTTAATAAGGGACGAAGAAGTACTGCTGATACGCTTAGTGTGACAGTTTTATAAAATTGTATATAAAATAAAAGGCACAGGGTATTCTACAGTCGGGCCCGCCCGACTGATCTGTCCCGTCCGACTGATCTGCCCTGTCCAAATTTTTTTTTATGTTTATTATGCGGCGCAGCAGAGCAGATCATTAACACACTGAGAGACTGCGAGTGTGCGGGTGTTTAGCCTCAGTCTCTGGGTCTCTAAATCGCTGAGAGTGGTTTTGCTTGGCCTCACTGCGGCATCATCAAAATATCAAAAACAAAAACCAAACGATAAAACGATAGAAAAAGCGCAAAAATAGTGTCGGCTGCGAACGAAATCCAAACAATTTTGCTCGCCACATGCGGCGGATGCGACGAATATGGGGAAGCCAACAATTAATAACAGCGGCAATAAGAAAACTCAGCAAAAACTGAAATCAAAAAAAGACAAACAAAACGCAAATGCAGCCATAAAAAGCATGCATAAATATTGCCCTGCTCAATGCATAGATACAAATGTATCTGCATCTAAAACTCACAGTCGAACTTCAAAATGCGAGTATCGCGTGTTCGCACAGTGCATTAAACTTTCGCATTACGTACTTAGATCTATATATAGATAGATATAAATATGCACTCTTTGTGCATTTCACAGCGAACATTGTCCAAGTGACCCACATGGACGGGCTCATGGAAAAACTGACACCAATTTGCGATTACAAACAACAGTTTTTACACTGAAAGAATATTCGTGTGTCGATTCATAAATGTGAATTTTTAGAGAACGTTGCAAATGTCACTTTTTGAACGTACCACTTTAACGTTAGTCTGTCAGTATTACTATTTATATCGGTATGTCGATAAAAAAGAATGTTATCGACATGAGAAAATACAGCACTTAACATCATAATGTTAATCAACACTGTCCTGAAAAATAGTGACGCTCAAATGAACGCTCATAAAAGTGTAATTTAATATTAGAACTCAAAAAATGCGGTTTACGAATATAATTATGTTTTAAACTTCAGTTTTTTTTATCAAACTAGAAAGAACCCATTCGAAAAAATCGATTTCCGATAGAAAGATTGATATCAATCAATTTGTATATCAATGATCAGAAAAACCTTATTATATTGTTCAAAAAAGTGAATTTTAGGACAAAAATCGAGTTCAAGGATTTTATTTTTGAATAGATACATTTGCGGGATTATACCAAAGCTGCAAATATCGCCAAAAAATAAAAAAAAAATATCGATAAGTTTGATTTGTAAGCTTTCGATTTGTATGTCAAAATTATTGCAGTGTTTTTGACTTTTTGAGCAAAATTTCAGTTGACTTTTTGACGCTCAATTCCAAACGGAAGTTGTAAAGGACACCTTAATGTGTGTGTGTGTGTGTGTGTGTGTGTGTGTGTGTGTGTGTGTGTGTGTGTTTGTGTGTATGTGTGCATGTGTGTGTAAGTCGGGGTTTTCACATTGTTTGGCATTTTATAAGCGTAAAATTAAATTAATTAAAACTATACGCGCTGACGCTGAAATCAAGACTGCCAGTCACAGTGCGTCAGGCGGGAGCTATGGAGCTCTCTCTTCATGGAGTCCATAAAGGACGAGGAGATGAAAGTGTGTGTGTGTGTGTGGGTGTGTAGGTTATAGAACGTACTGGCATTTCACTGTCACACATACATATACACCCACACACAGATATAAAGTTATATATATGTTTTAGAAGCTGGAAAAGCTGTCGAGCTGATTCTGGCGTTTCATTTACCGCTGCATTGTCTGCCATTGCAGTAAGCTGCATAGTTTCTTCAGGTGTAGGTATGTGTGTGTGTGTGTGTGTGCGGAGGGAGAGAGAAAGATAGACAGAGTGAGAGAGAAAGTGTGTGTGAGGAAAACAGAGAGAGAGAGAGAGACGCTGTGCTTGCTAAATTAATTATGAAGTTTTGGCCCTGGCATTGTGCGCCAACTAAATCGGATTTTAATGCTGTAGTTGATTGTCAAAAGCAAAATAATAATGAAATGCGCAAAAAGCTAAACACAAGAAATTAAATACACGAATTTCCTTAACGATTTATTTAAATCGATAAAAATAAAATCGATGTTTCTTACTAAAACTTAACTCAATTTAAAAGCGTTAAGGTAGAATTTTATAAAGCTTTATTAAATTGGTTTTGAATATTTTGTTACAGTATCGAAAAAAGCAAATTAAAGTATGGTTATTTGATTTAAGTACTATTTATTTTAGTTAAAATTGAATTTAGGTCATATTTTATATAGTTAATATATAATTTTGATACTAATTTATTTGTAGTATTTGAAGAAGGTAATAATACTTGTTAATATTAAATTCAGTTAAAGTTTTTGTTTAAATTGCGCTTAAATTTGTTGATATTTAATTTAGGTAATATTTCAGTTAGGTCATATTTAATTTAATAATTTTTAATTTGGGACATATTTTATTTAAGTAGTGTATTATTTAGCTTTTATTTTATTTAGTTTCTATTTTATTTTGCTTTTATTTTATTTGGAAAATATTTATGTTAGATGATATTCAATTTAAATAGTATTTTATTTAGGTAATATTACAAATTTTGTATTATTGTATTCAATCAATTTGCTGATTAACCTTGAGTTTTGGAAAACTCCAGCTAAATGCCTAAGCTGTGTATTATGGCTGGTTTCTCTTGGACTTTGACTACTGCCTGTTTAGCTAAGCTTTAGTCTGAGCTTGCTACTAAACTCTGCACTAAGCCAGTCGACAAATTGGCAAGTTTTTGCAGCTTCACAGTTGGGCTTTCGATGACAGAGAAATGTATTTAGATGCATACATGTATGTAAGCCTAGACAGCTTGGCTTTTTGGGATTTCACAGACAGCTCTGACAAATGCAGCAGGCAAAGCGAAGAGCATCAGGCCTAAACTGGGCTTAAGTTGTTTGCGGACAGCGTTAAAGGCGGAAGATGCCGTTTTGTAATGGGCTAAGATTTAATCAGAATTAATGCAATATTCTAAACATTTTTGGCTGCCCCAACACGTTCGCCGTCAATTGAATATCTAATTAGTCACGAGCACTAAGAGGCAACCCGCTGGGAAAGCCAGCTTCTCTTTAATTGAAATTGTCAGCTGTTAAAGCTCTGCCTGGGAACAGCAATTTGCACGTGATTTCCTTGCTAATTACACTAAACATAATGTCCAAAGCTGCCTCCAACAATATTTGCCATATCATGGGGGGATTATTACTCCTTAGCCAAAAAAAAAATGCAATTTTGTTAACTTTGAATGCGCATAGCTTTACCAAAACTCAACCGATGTTCAAGCGGTGTGGTTTTTCCGTAATCATTTGAGTTCAAAATTAAAATTTGAGTAAAAAATCAAAGAAAAAATGTAATATTTTTGCAAAAATTTTAAGGCCTCTTAAAAACTTAAAATTTTGGACAAAAAAAATTTTTTTTGTCATCGTAAGAATTGTTGCGTTAACGAATTGTATTGCAAAATTATGCAGAAAAAATCAAACATGACAGGATTTGGTCGAAAAATGTGTATTTTAGAGCCAATATTGGTAAAATGGGAGGATTGCAATACCCAGTACTCCATACCCTATACTTACTCTAAGAAGCGAATCATCGATTGTTTAGCCAACACTGATGCAAACATATTGGCCTCAATCGATGCTGTTTGCAGTTTGAACAGTTTTCATTGGTTTTTATTTTACCTCAAGCAGCAGCTTGTTCTAGCCCCAAGCTGTTAGCCACAGCTGCTAAGTAATCGTAAATGAGGCACGTTATGCGGTGATTAATTACCCTCCAACCCCACCACAAAGTCGCAGATCATACAAGCCCAAGCCAACTCAACTAATCTCAACTGTGAACAAGTGTTTGGTTTCGCCTTTGCTCGTAGACGCTGTGCAATTCAGCATAATACACATGAAATTCCATGGAAAATCTGCTAAAGATCTCGTACATCAAACTCTGTGTTGTTATACAGCTGGCTTTTTATGTCGAAATATATGTACATATTTATATGGGATTTTGTTTTTTATTTTTTTACTTTGAACTGCCCATAAAAATGGCAACAAGTGGGCAAGTTTCGTTTCCTCTTTGGCAATCTAAAGGCATTAAAAGTTTTGCTCCGACTGCTTCACATGTCCGGCGAACTTACTGTTTTGGGACAGTGGGGCCAAATGGGACTACCATGGGCCATTTCAGTCGAAATACAGCAGAGAAGGCATTGCGAAAACCAAAGATTGTATACTCTTCAAAAATCTGGAAATAAAATAATAAAAAATGTGTATTAAGAAAGATAAATATTGTAATGCTAGAAATATTAATAATCAAAAATTGTAGAATTTGATTTTCTAAAGTTAATTATTTAAAATTTCTGTTTAATTAGGTTTTTTGTTTTGTAAATTTAATAAAAATTTGTTGCTTATATTATGTAAATTATTTATATTTTTTTGAGAGCTTTGTTTATTTAAAATTTTGTGGGCTTCAAGTTTAAAAAAAATGTTTTTTATTTGTACATTTTGAAAAGTAGTATCTTAAAATATAAATAAAATATCAGCATGAAGGCCTCAGTTGCTCTGATTTATACTATTGTAATCTAGAATTAAATTCTTTAATAAAATCAAAATAAATAAATAAAATATATAAATTAATTTTGTTTTCAATTTATTTCTAATTTAACGACATATTTAATTCAACTTGAGCAAGTGTATAAATAATTTCAATTGTTTGGCCCATAAAAGCAGGCACTTGGCACTTGACGCTTGGCACTGAGCTGCTGTTGTTGCTTTTCTATTATTATATAATTTGATGCAACGTTGTTGTTGTTGTTGTTGTTGTTGTGTTGTTGAGGTTGTTGTGGCTGTTGCTGTTCATTGTGGCAGTTGTAGCAAGTTGTAACTGTGCCGGCCGGCAGCCGGTTAAGTTGTTTGACAAGTTTTTCCACTTGCTAGATTATGTGTCTATCTCTCTCTCTCATTTTCATTCGCTCTCTCTCTCTCTGTCTATGCTTTGTCTCTCTCTAGTGATGAGCTCATCGAGAGGCGCGATCAGCTGTGCATGGCAATCTCAATTGTGCAACGCTTTGTTTCTTTGTTGTCTTTCGGTTTTTTTGGTGACTTTCAACTTGAACCCGTTGAAATTTGTTGTGATGAACGTGTTGTGCCTACACTGGAAACACATACAGTTCGTCTCTGGCACTTTGGAGTCATTAATTTGACGATGTTAAATGAGAATTTATGTGTCTGCCTGCGTTCCTCCCTGCCTCCCTTCCTCCGTCCCTCTGTCTGTGTTTGCACTTGTCTGCTGCAAACGATTTCTCATGGACAAACATTTCTCAATGCTGACAGACAAGTCGCCAGAATTGTTTTTACAACAAACCAAACCAAGTGTCATTAACACTTGTACTCTGCTCGGTTTCAATTGCCCCAAAAACTACAGCTTAAAGTTGCCACTGCCCACCAAATTTGGCTATTTGGCGCTTGTTTCCACTTGCAGCAGATTTATTAATAAATAAATGTTACAAACTCTACCAAAAAGGCTGGCCAACTAAATGCAACATGATTTGCGAGTTGATCATGGTGTTGTCGAGCCTTCAACGGATATGCACAGAGAGAAAAAAATCGAGTATCGGTTCTTGAAACTTGAGAAAATATAACAAGAACGTTAAAAGTCTAGATATGATAAAATACATTGAAAAATATAATTTTCTTCTTTGTTTTATTTATTTTGTATCTTAGTTATTTAATATTTGATTTTTAATTTATTTCATATTTTATATTTTATACCATATATTATTCATTTGTTATTTAATTTGTGTTTAATTTTATTTGTTTTTCTTTTCTATTTTAAATATATATTTTTTTTTTATTTTTTTTTGCATTTTTTGTAATTTTTTTTTTAAATTGTTTGTGATTTTCTTCATTAATAAAAATTATTTTATTTTTAGCCAAGTTTTACTTTTAAATTTTCTTTATAAATTTATTCAAATTTTGTATCCTCGTTTATAGAAAAGTCCGGTATTTTTTATTTGATGATTTTATACAATTTTTTTTTTAATTTCAAAATGCTAGTTTTATAAAATGATATATTCTTTTTAAAATTGATTATACTTAAATTTTTTAGTTGATTCGATTCGCTATTTTTTCCACTGTGTAGTTTTGACTTGTTCATAAATTTTCAAGAATTACACATTTATGGAGAAAAACTCGGAGACGTCATTCGATCTGCCTCATCGTGGCGTTCATTTTATATGGCATTGCGTTACGATTCACTGAAAAAGTCATAAAATGTGAGACGGGCAAGCGAAAGAGACGACAATTAGCTGACTTTAGAGTCGGTTCTTGTGGAGATTAAAATTCAAATTCAAACTCACATTCACAATCGGATTCGCATTCGCACTCATTTTTTGCCAGTTCAAGGCCAGTACGTGACTTTAACTTTTCCCTCCGAGAGTCTGGCATGGAGTGATGCAGAGATCTTTGGCTATGTTGCCAGACAAACTAATTTCATTGAAATGTTTTGTTCTGTAAACTAATTTCTCAATAACATGTGCGAGAAAAGCAGAAAACCAGAAAACAGCAGAGTAAACAAGAGGCGAATGTGCTCGGTTCTCCTGCATATGCGTTCCATTCATTTGTTTAGCGCTTCACATTGGCTGGCTGAGTCATGGTTTGCTTTTGTTTATATACCCCGTCTGTGCGCAGCGCGGGCATAGGGTATGCCATGCATCTTAGTCAAGCATGCAACATTTCGTATTTCGCATTTCCCAGTTGACAGCTGCGTGCAGGCGAAGCAATCTTGATAAGAACTGTTTGCATTTGCTGAGATTAAACTGAAAAGTATTATTTCTGCATGCGATACAACCATCTTTCATTTTCTATAATTATATAGCATTTTTAACTCTCTTATATTATTATTATCTTAATTATTATGTTATACATTCTTTATAGCTTTTTGTACTGTAATTTGTTGTTTAAAATATATTTATTTTATTTATTTTGGTTGGTTTACATTTTTTCCTTTTTTAATATTTTATTATATTATATTATATTTATTTATATTTTTCAATATTTCTTAATTTTATTGACTGTTTAATATTGTTATATATATTATTTTTATTTGAATATATATGTTGTTATATATTTATTATTTTCTAGAACTTAATTTTAATATTTCTGATTTTAGTAAATTGTAATATATGTAAATATATTTTTGATGTTTTTTAAATTTTTTATTTCAATATATTTTAAATTTTATATACTTCTTATTTTTTCTGTATTAATAATACATTATTTATATTATTCATATTTAATTTTTTAAAATTGTTTATATATATGTTTAAATGTTATAGTATAATTTTTTTTATTTTTCCTATTTATACATTTTTCTTACTTATATAATTTTCTTTATTATAAATTTACTTTATTTATATATTTAAGTTATTTTATTCTGGTTAACTATTATTTTTACATTGTCATTTCTTTGTCGGAATATTGTTTAGTCTCTAGCATAACTTGCAACTCTTCAGCAATTGATTTAATGTATTTGCATTTTTGTTTTATTTTTATTTTTTGTTGTTTTGTTGCTTTGTTGTTTTGTTGTTTTGGTCGGCTGTTGCACAATGCAACGGTATAATATTTGTTTTGCCTGTAAGAAATGGCTGAAATGGACAACGGCAGACGAGGCCAACAAAATGGAGTAAGAGAGAGGGTTGAGTAGGAGGAGGGGAAAGGGGGAAAGAGTCAAATTGCTATCAGCACTCACATGAATGTGCGCGGGAGAGCCTCGTGAGAGACAGAGTTAGTTCAAACATCATCAGGTGTTTTCATTTAATTTGCGAGAAATGTTGTCTAGCAAAAAAGGCGAAAAGCGATGCTGGAAAAATGTGGAAAAACTCTTGGGGAAAATGATGAAAATGTGTGCAGAGCAGACGTTTGAGCCGAGTGTTGTGCCACATCCACTTGCAATTGAATTGAATCTGTTATATATATCGTCTTGGCTGCCTTCCCCTCTCCCCAGCCCTACAATCACCAACATCTGCTGCCTGTTTCAAGTGCTAAATGTAAACATTGCGTAGATTTTACTTACTTATCTGCCAATTGCAGTGCATTGAATTAAGTTTTGCGCTTCTGTCCGCACACATCTTAAGCCAAATCAAAGCATATGCCATTGGCAATGGCCATCAGCCATTGGCCATTTCCCACCAGCCATTTTCCATCAGCCATTGGTCCCGCTTTCAAGTTAATTAACGGAGCAGAAGACTTTTCGCTGCGAGCTGCGAGCTGGCAGTTTTATCATCCTCTGCGCTCATTATCAATTGGAAGCTGTAGCTTCAGCCAGTTTCCCTTTTGTTATGTTGCATGCCATTGTCCTAATGTTGCACGGCACTCGCCATACGGCACAGTGGCAACAAATTAACCAGCATTGTAACAAAATTGCAAAAATTAACGCTCTTTTTGGATGCACAAAAATAATTATACAATAACAGAAAGAGAAAGTGAAAAAACTTAACGAATACCTTAAAATCCAGAAAGTAGTTCATTTTAAAAAATATATGAGTTAAAAAAGTAATATTAAGAAAAATATACAAATAAGAAAAATATTTAAATATAATAATTATATAAGAAAGAAAAATATATAAATAAATAAAAAATATTTAAATAAGAAAATTATGTAATTGAGGAAAATATACAAATAATACAAATATTAATAATAAAATATAAAAAGAACAAAAAATTTATGAATAAGAATAACAAATTATTGAAGAATATATATAAATAAGTGAAAAATGTAAATTATAAAAATATGTTTTCACAAAATTTCTAAAACTTAAAAAAGTTTTTATTTGACAAACTTTCAAAAAATTGCCTGGACTAGAAATTACAAATAAATAATAAATATAAACTTAGCAAACAATATTCTAGTTGAAGTTAAGAAAATAGTTCCATAAAAATAAAGATTGGAATTCAATTTAAAATTTAATGCCGCATATTATACTTAGTTTTTCAATAATTGTCAAATATTAAATATTATTTACTTTTATGAATTTATTAACACAATATTTAGTAGCATTCGAAATATTGCAAATATAATTTTCATTCTTGAATCAAACTAAGTAGATAACAATACATTCAATCTAGCTTAAATCTGAAAAAAAATACAAGTTCACAACTCATTAGCAAGGGTTTCGGTACCACTGTGCACCGTCCAGCTTACGTATGCGGACAGCGCAAAGCTTTCCCGCCTGATTGCAGTGTCACCTAAGCCATTGTGCGTTGACATTTTTAATTACACACAAACAAGAGCGAGGAACACAGCGGGTCTTTTGCTAAATGATAAATGATAGCTCGCTTTTGGGCAATTGCAACATGCAGCGAGCAGCGCGCAACATGCAACATGCATACAGTGCTCTGCACTCTACTCACAACTCACAGCTCGCAACTGCATCAAGCCTGGAAGCCATAGTCGTATCATAGAGCTCTGCATTCAGACTCCTGCCAGAGTTTCAGGCGGGCTTTGCCAAAGCCTAGCACGGAATTGGGTATGCAATTGGCTGGGAGAGGGGGACGAGGATAGGGAAGGGGTAGTGGAGGGGGGCGATGCCAGCGGCGTCGGCGGCATCAAAATGCAAAGCAAACAAACGCATGCAAGAGACGCAAGGAAGGGGCAGCTGCACATAGAGAAAACTAGAGACTGTAGACTAGAGACTCTATACTCTAGACACTGCACTGTGGGCCAGATGTCTCATATTTTGGGCATAAAATCAAAAATTGTACAGTTGTAATAAATAAAAATATTTAAACATAATATATAAATATTATAAATATGAATATAATAAATATATAACAATTGAAAAATAATAGTAAACAAATTAGAGAATCTTATAAATAATTATTTATTTTATAATAAATAAATCTTTTAAAATTATTTCATTAAGATGTAATTTTACCAAATTTTAATTGAAAATTAAAAAAAAATGTCTATAAAAGGTTTCAAGTTTGCTCAAATTTTATATAGATTTTTTTTGGCATATTATGAATATTATAAACTTTAATTGCACAATATATTCAAATTTATGCGATTTTTTAGGAACAATGCCCACAGTGGACTGGTGTAGGTGCATGAGGCATGGGATTGTGTCTTCTTTTTGCTTGTTGCGGCTTTCAACACTAATGCAATTTGATGCCGCACAAAAACCGCACACACACTCTCACATTCACACATACTCTCCCACACACACACACACTTACGTATATGAATCATTTTAGTTGCTGAGCCTTCAAGCCCCGGCACTGGCGGTTGGATAAATCCTTTACAGAATAGGATTTTCAACACATTTGCTGTGGGCGCGATAGCAAAAAGAGCGTTTGTTGCATAGTTTTAGGCGTTGCAAGCACAACGCTAAGCTGCGCATTTGCCCAAGGGCCAGGGAGACAGAAAGAGGGGCATGGCAGAGGGAAAGGGGACGGCACTAAGACGCAGCCGAAGCACGAACGTTGATGGGGCATCATCACAAATGCATGACGCACAAAAGCATGCTATTATTTTTGCCCCAGTCGCTCTCTCCCTCTTTCCGCTCTCCCTTTCAGTCTACTGATCATTATTATCTTGGCACTTCCGTTCAATGGCCAACACCAATAGCAAACATTGGCAGCGACAACGGCTTCTGGTTTTTAGCCAGAGTCTCGGAGTCTTTGGCAACGTTCAACGTGAATTTATGCAAATGCTGCATTTTGCTTTTCAATTTCGTTTACTTTACAATTCGCTTTCCGTCCCCTTTTCTCTCTCTTCTCCTACTATTCCCCTCTGCAGCTGGGCAACAAGTTGTGTTGGCAACTTCTTGGCGTGTTTTCCTAGCGCATTAAGCTTGAGCACAGTTGTGAGGATTTGTGAGAAATATGGTTGCCATTCTTAGCATAAAGTGTCGCCAGCTTTTCTCTCTCTCACCTCTCTCTCTCTCTCTCTCTTCTCTCTCTCTGCGTGTCTCATCTTTGATTCAATGATTTCTTTTATTTACTTTCACTTCGTTTCTCAGTCGATACTCGCTGCCAAAGCTGCATTGCCAAGTGTCACAAATCTAAACGATTTCAGCTGCAAATCTGCGGATTGTGGCAGCAACATACACTCAGAAAAACGGCAGCAAATTCGAAATGCAAATCGCTCGTCATACATAAAAAAAATGCATTTATAAAGTTCTCTTTTGAACTGCATTAAAGCGTAACAAATTCATACAAATTTTAATTTAATTAAGTCATATTATTGATATAATTCGTGTTCATGTTCCCTAACTGCAACAATTAACACTCTGCTTTTAAATAAATAGTCTACATTTTTTTCGCTTTTTACATGCATTAAATTTCATAAAACCTTTTCCCTTTGTGCTCTTTACATGAAATTATTTATAATTAATTGTCTTTTAATTGCTAGCAAAATTAAAAACTAATTAAGTTTCGCTTTGTCGCAAAAAGCGTTTGAATAATTGTGAGAATTGTTGCCTTAATCACTTGGCATTTGACTTGATAAATTATTATTTTTTTATGCAATTATTTTATTTTATTTTAATTTGTTGTAGAGGCAAATATTAATTAATATTTTTTGCTGTGAAAAGCTATTTGTGTTAATGCAGCTTCTTGACATCTCTGAATGATTTATAAGTTAATAAATTGGATGTATTTAAAATTATATAATTCCATATGTACTTATAAATGAAATTTTAAATAAATAAGAAATATGGAACTTAAACAAAATATAACAAAAATAAAAGAAAATAAAGTGGGAATGAAACTAAAACAAATTATAATAAATTAAGCACATATTAAGTTTATTTTATTAAAATTATATGGGATTGTGTATTGAAAAGAAAATCAACAAAATAAATCAAAAGGTCAAAGGAATATAAAAAAATAAATCAAAACAAATTATTTTGAAACAAATAAAAAAAAAAGAAAATAATACACAATAAACCAAAAGAAAGTAAAACAAAATGAATCAAAACAATAAAAAAAAATAAAATAAAATAGAATAAAATTAAATATTTATAATTCATATACCACAAAATAATTAGCACACAATTAATATTAACAAAAATGTAGATTTAATAAATTATAGTAATACAAAAAACAAAACAAGAAATACTTTTTTAAACTGAAGAAACTAAATTGCAAATTATTAATAATTTAATTGGAGTTTTTTTAAGGCAAAATAGAAAAAATAAATTTGTAATTATCTTGTAACGCTAATTACAATTAATATAATATTTTATTAGACTTTCGTATCTGCCAGTTAAGTGAAATCTCATAACATATATGAGCTTTAGCATAAGGTTGAATGCATCGCTGCCACTGCACTGGGAGGGATTCAGCCGAATAATAGTCTTTGGGGTTCGGAGATATCCCCAGTGCAGGGCCAATCCAACTGTTCATTAACCTGTGCGGTATTGCGTACAATATCAGTGCCAGGGGCGCCAACCACCTGCCCCTCAGATCCCTTCCCCTCCGCTCCCTCTCTCGCTGCTCTTCCTGCTCATTTGATGTGTGCGAAAATGTTCGCTTCATTTGCTGTTAAAATGGTTGTGGTTGTTCTTGTAATTGTTGTTGTAGTTGTTACTGTTGTTGTTGTTGTTGTTGTTGTTGTAGTTGTTGTTGTAATTGTTGTTGTTGTTGTTGCAGTTACTGCTCGGCATTGGCCCGCAGCGTGTAGGCGGTGCATGGAGTCAGCAGAGTGGAAAATGCAACGGCAAATGCCACGAACTTGTTGCAATGACAAAACACACACACATACACTCTCTCACACATACCATCACACACACGCACACACTCACACTCTTACACAGAGGCCGCTACTTGGCTTTGGGCTGCAATTCAGCTGCCACGCTGTCATGATACACGCTGCATGCCAGTTAACAGCGCATTAATCATGCTATGTATCGCATTTGTGTATACACTGAGAGAAACCATCAAGAATTTAATGCTTTTCGAAAGTGAAATCTCTCCAAAAACGAAAATTATTAGGTAATGAAGATAAAAGTTCGCATATCTTAAAAACAAAATAAAATAAAATAAAATAAAATATAAAATACAGTAGAATCCGGTTATAACGACGCCGCTTATAGCGTCCGACCGGTTATTGCGACGAAAACTCGATGGTTTGGTTGGTCCCCATACAAACTTATATGAAACGGCCTCCGCTTATAACGTCTCCGCTTTTAGCGACAAACCGCTTATAACGACGAGATTTTTCACAATTCAACCGGATATTGCGACGTGCCGAACAAAAAAAAAACTTTAAAGAGGAAAATTTGAGTTATTTAACAATGCTAAAAGAAGCAAACAAAATCATGGAATTTGTGTTTTTTCAATACGAAAAAGAAACAAAATCATGGATTTTGTCTTCCGGATATAACGACGTAAAATCGTCGGTCCCTTGAAAGTCGCTATAACCGGATTCTACTGTATTAAATTTTTTGTTTTGATTAAAATATTAATTTGTTTTATTTTAAAACCTATTACGAACATGGCATCCATAAAATCAAAAAAAAAATTTTTTTTTTGCTCCTTTCGGATAGTGCGTCTGCCGGATATAACGACGTAAAATCGTCGGTCCCTTGAATGTCGCTATAACCGGATTCTACTGTATGTAAATTTCTTTCCGTGTATTTTTTTTATATTTTTTATGCAGATTGAAAAATGGCTAAAAACTTTGTTAATTATTTTATATTATTTTTCTATGTATTATATTTTGTTCTTTTATTTGTTATTATATGTTTTATTACAATTTATTTTAAATATTGTTTTAGTTATTTCTTTTTAT
Organism: Hypselothyrea guttata; assembly: GCA_035045125.1. NCBI lineage: Eukaryota > Metazoa > Arthropoda > Insecta > Diptera > Drosophilidae > Hypselothyrea > Hypselothyrea guttata. Next base: position 1,118,442 of record JAWNNJ010001716.1, on the reverse strand, counting down.
TAATATTATATACATTTTTATCGTTCTACATTTTTAGGATAAACCTTAGCAAGCCCAATTTTAAAGTTACTAAAATTTACATATTTTTATAGCATTTAAACACGATTATATTTTTCATTTTTCTGCACGGTTTCGAACCCACGACTTCGATTATATTTCTGTTACAAGAATTATTCTTAAATTGAATTCAATCGAACTTAATTTTGGAACTCCCTTTTTTGCTCTGTGTTAGCGAGGGGAGTGAGGTGCAAAGAGGGCGCGGTTCAGGCCCTACAGCAAATTGCAGCTTCACTCGAACTCCAACTGCATTGAGCCGCATCGAGTCCAGTTGAGTTGCCCTTCACTCTTTCTATCCCCTCCCTCTCTCTCTCTCTCTCTCTCTCTCTCTCTCTCTCTCTCTCTGTCTCTCTCTCGCTCTCTCTCGCTCTCTCTCGCTCTGTCTCTCTCTCTGATTGGCTGACATTTATTACGCTGCTTAAATGCCAAACGTGTGGCAACCACAGAAAGCTGGACAAATTAACGCGTGGGTGGCTGAGAGGCTCGGAGGCTGGTAGATTGAGGGGCGAAAAGGAGGGGGAAGGCGGTAAGGCTCGATGGTTGGCATCAGGCGACCCAACTGCCAAGGGTCATGCATCAATGTCACTGTCGAGTTGAACTGCAAAATGCATGTACTACCGAGCAGTAAATGCACTCGCTCTTGCATGCACTGAAAGAAATGCAATGCAATTTGACAAAAAGTTTTTAAAATTGATTAATATGAAAAGGTCGCCTAGCACCGAATAAGAAATAAAATTAATCTAACAAATATTTATGTTATGTTCAATTTATAAATGAATATATTATTATACTTTAATAAATAGTACTTTTACCAAACGAAATATAATTTATTTATTTATATACTTTATTTACTTTTAACTGTGGGATAAAAGCTTTATTACCAAATACCATTAATTTATTAAAATTTACCTATTTTAATTTTAATTTTTGATTTTTTTTTGGAATTTTATAAAAATTTATTAAAATGATGTTTGACATATAGGTTACAGGGTATTCTACAATCGGGCGCGGCCGGCTTTGTCAAGGGAAGGAACTTTTCATTTATTTTTGTTTTCTAAATATTCAATATTTGTTTTTAAACATTTTGTTTTAAAAAATGTCCCAACCATATATATCCAACAGCTTGAGTTTTGTTTGTTATGCAGCTCTTGTTTATTTTGCCAGCAATTTCTCTGAGTGCATTTGTGCAGATGCATATGGCTGCCACATGTGCCCCAATTGTTGCAGTTGCAGTTGCACTATTTGCCTGTGTCGCGTGTCATCATAAAAACAGTGCAACATTGTTGAAAGTCAGGCAACATCAATTTCCGTTTGTTGTCGTCATTAAAATTGAGAGCAGGCAGGACCCAAGCATGCTCTCTGCCGTGCCTGGTTGCACTTTACCACACCCCTTTCCCCTTCCCCCTGCCCCCTACCATGCCACACTTGATCCCATCGTCAGGTGGCAACGCTGTTAAGCACCTTAAGAAGCGATCATGTACTATGGTATTAATTAGTTCTGTGCGACACTTTGGCCAGCACTTAAAGCAATTTGCCAAGATATTTCTGAAATATGTGAAATGTGCCCCGAAAAAAGAACTGTGCGTAAACAAACTGACAGACACATGACAGACAGCCGGCTGACTGAGTAAATGAAGTGCGTGACACTTGGGACAGACGAGGCACAGGGACAGGGACGGGAGGGACGGACACGTGAGGCACCGACTGTAATCGATGCCACTTGGCTGAGTGCGCCTAGTATTCTTCTCGGTATGAGCTACCAGTTGCCAGAGGTATATACTACAGGGTATACGAGGCTTGTGCAGAAGTGGGAATGCATCGCGAATTAATATTTTAATTTTGTTAATTTTTGTCAATTTATTTTTTATAACTTTACTCAAATTTTTAATTTTTATTTTTTTTTTATTTTTACAATTGTAATGCGATGTTTGATTTCATAACTAAAGGTGAGAATTCAGGTCATTCGGGTCGTTCTAAGGTCACTGATGAGAATGCTGGCAACATTCGAAATAGTACTATCTGACCAAAGCCAAATTTGTCCATTGAAAATCTTCCATTGCTAGACGTCGAGCCCGAATTCTTACCTTCAATTTTTTATAACATTTATTAAAATATTTTAATGATTTCATTTTGTATACATTTAGTAAATTTTGTATATTGAATTTATGTAAAATATAAATGAACTTAAATATGCATACAATTTTTGAAATAAACAAAACTGTCAAATCAAAATTTTCGTAGTAGGCTATGCCCCGTTCAATTTGAACGACTGGCAAAACATTGTAATTCAGTTTACTTCTATTCGGAAGCTCAAAGCGTCAACTTGGTAAGAAGGAAAAATATATATATATATTTTTTTTTTTTATAATTTTAGAAATTGATTATTTGCTAAATTTCAGAACTTATTCGGTTTACTTCTATTCGGAAGCTCAAAGCGTCAAATTGGTACTTGGTGAGAAAAAAATAAAATTTATTTTGGAATTATAGAAATTGATTATTTGCCTAATTCCAGAACTTATTCATTCTGTTTACTTTTATTCGGAAGCTCGAAGCGTCAACTTGGTAAGAAGAAAAAATATATTTTGGAATTATAGAATTTGATTATTTGCTTAATTCCAGAACTAATTTTGTTTACTTCTTTTCTGAAGCTTGAAGCATCAACTTGGTAAGAACAAAAAAATTGTATTTTGGAATCATAAAAATTTATTATTTATTTAGTTCCAGAACTAAACCGAAATTATGGAGGTCATTGAGCCTGAAAATAGCAAGAAGAAGCTCAGCTTCAGGGAATTCTTCCAGACAATCAAAAAAAGGTATGAAAAATTGAAGATCAACAAGCTCATAAAGACCAATGAGCTGAAGAAGACCAATGAGCTGAAGAAGACCAATGAGCTGAAGAAGACCAATGAGCTGAAGAAGACCAATGAGCTGAAGAAGACCAATGAGCTGAAGAAGACCAATGGGCTCAAGATGTTAAAGAAGCGCAAGATGTACGCAGAATTCAAGGGATTTAAGGAATTCAATGAGTACGAGGAATTCGAGGAGTTTAAGGAATTCAAGAAGAAAGCTGAGAGAGAGGAAGAGAATCAAACTAGAAATAGAACAATTTATAAATAAATAAAACAATTTATTTAAACTAAATAGAATGCATATTTATTCATTCTTAGTTAATAGTTGCAGCCAGGTCGAGCACACTCGACTCGTGTTTCGCCGTTCTTTTTGGCAGTGTCATAAATGAGAGCAGAGAGAACAGACCACCTTGGCGACGGCTAAGGCGATTACAAATTTCTTTTGTACACAAATCAAAACTAGAACTGCTCACGAATTGTAAAGTGAAACCGAATTCAAGGGCGGAAATTGAAATGCATGCAACAACTTTCCGCTTTCCACTTGCCACTTGCCACTTTCCACATTGCTCGTTGTGTGATTCTTTACCCTTTCCGTGTCGTTGCTTTTTTGGTGTATTTTAGTTTTATGTCGTGGCCCTTAATGCCACTGGCAATGCAAAGTTTTGACAACATTTGCCACTTTGTCATGCAATTTTAATTTCAACATTCGCCTGCGATTCTACTTTGTAGCTGCGACTCCGAAAGCGCTGCTCGTATTCTGACAAAGTCGAAAAGTTTTTGTATGTGTGGTGTGTGGAAGGGGAGAGGAGGGGGTGGGGGCCATGTTGCAGTTATGATTTACTTGCCACACGCTGCAGCACAAAAGCCAAACGAAAGCGAAGACGAAATGCAGCGCAACGAAATGAAGCCATCAAAAACGTTGATGTCGTTACGCAAAAGCGGAAATGACAATCATCATGACGATGCTGATGATGATGACAAAGCTGATGATGAGCATTTCGTTGACGAAATGCAGTCAAATGGCTGCCGGAATGTTGAACTGATTTGTGCTCAGGATGCTGTCAAGCTGGACTACAGTTGCCATTAAAGCGCGTGAAATTGAAAAGGCGAAAAATTGCAATGCCAGCCAAAATTGCCAAACTGTTGCACCCGGCCAACAATCTCACAAAAAAAAAATTCACACAACAACAAAAAAAGGCATAAAGCGGCGAAAGTGTCGCAGACACTGCATATAGTAACAGCTACAGTTACAGCTACACTTTGAAAAAATATTCAACTATACTTTCTACAAAATAAAACTCTTAAATATATATTTTGCTGTTCTATAATCCATTATAAATCGGCATGGAATTGTGACTGAATTTCGCAAAAAAAAAAAAAAACGAATAAATTGAAAAATGAATAAATTGAAAATAAAAACTTAGTTTGATCTCAAAAGTATAATCAAGTATTTTGTTTTAATATAATTGTTTTTATATAATTAATATATTATTATATTAGTTTAAATGAAAACTTTCGTTTTTGGATCATGAATTTTCTCTTCACTTTTGATACCGAAAATTATTGATTCAGTTACGCAAGCTCTCAATTTTTCTCTCAGTGCACAGCTACAGTTTATGTAAGGCAATGTGCCAAAAGCTGTCAACAATTTGATGGTAATTTCGTCCATGATCGCCAAACACAAAGCAAACAGTTGTCGTAAAACATTGTCCTACATTTACAATGGAAAAGATAAGATCTTTAAAAGCTATTGATATCTCTACAAAAGTAGTGCTTAAAATACTAAAGAAAGAACTAGTTTTAACTCGTAGGAAAAAAAACACGAATTACGTGATTGGTAGCAAACTTTGAATGTGCATAAATTTGTCAAAATTGGAGCGATTTTTAAGAGATGTGATTTTATTTTGTGAAAGTAAAATAATTTTTGCCAAATTGTTTCTTGAATAACTTTTGTGTTTATGCATAGAAATAATATGTAAGGGTTTTGGGTAATTGTAGATCGATTTGCTTAACAAAGTTGCTCTACGGAATGACCAGAGTTTAAAATATATAATTATAAATATGAAATAAAATATAGTTATTTTTAAAATGCATATATTTATGAAACCCCTCTCCCAAATAATTGTCATGCCAACAAACTAACATGCCATTTTCTCAATATATGTATTCACAGGTAGCGACCATGATGTCCTGCCCCCTTCCTATGCCATTACCAATACCAATACCTTCAATACACAAAGCTGAATTCACACCGGTTCACATTGGAGTCAAGGTGAGTTGACTAAGAAAATCAAGAAGTAATAACAGTAATAACAATGGCGACACTTGTTGGCCCCATTATGAAATAGTAAATTAAACGCATAAATGTGAATAACATGCAAATGGCAACCTCATGACCAAAATATACAAAATGCTAAATGTAAATGTTCTAGTAAGCTGGCACACATATGCGCGACAGCAGAAAGAGACAGAAAATGGTGAGAGCGAGAGAGAGAGGAAGAGAGAGAGAGACAGAAAGAGCAGCACCACAGACAGGATGTGACAGCATGTCGAGTGGGGTTGCTTCATTGTTGACATTATTGCAAACACACACACATGCGATAGTCTAGCCTTTACACTCGGAAAAATTATCACAAAATGCGAAAAAAAGTACCAAAAAAGCTTTACAAGAGTTTTAGAATGCATTGAAATAAGTCTAAAGGCTTTAAATACTCTTATTTTAAGCTCTAGTAATATTTGAACGTCTTTGAATCAGATACATATTGAAGATACCATATATTATTATTTCAATGATATATAAATAATAAATAAATTCAAATAAATTCCATCAGATAATTTAATAAGAAGAAAATTGTTGAAACAAGTGCTTATTTTTTGTTTATTAATATAAATTTACAGACTTGAAATATTCTCATTTAAAGCTCCAATTAAATATGTAAAATAAACTGATATTAATATCTTCAAATATTCTCCTGTTAAACCCGAACAATATTAAAAACTTGCTTAAATTTTATTTTATTCTCAGAAGATAAAAAATCCCAAAATTCTTTCGGATTATATTTAATTTATTAATAAAAAAAATTATTTGCCCATTTCAAGCTCGAAGAATCTAAATAATAAGACTTTTGAAAAATTATGCAAAATTTAGTGGCTTTTTTTCTCCGAGTGTGCAGTCTATATAGGATATAGGGTTCATAATGTGACCCACTAAATCAAATTGCTGCTGCCAAGAAGCTGACGAATGGCGGTTGGCTCCTCTCTCTCTTTCTCTGTCTCTTTCTCTGTGTGTCTCTTCCTAACACTCTCTCCCAGCTCATTTGGCTAGAACTTTAATGCGCTGTGATCACATTTTAATGACGCCCGAATGCAGTGCGCATTGTTGTAGGGAATGATAATAATGATGATGTCACAGCATCGCCGTGATACGCGTCACGTTTGATAAATGCTGCAACATATTTCTTGATTTCGTTTGTCCTTTCGTTTAAATGCCGCACATAAATCTATTTTTGAATGAAAGCCAGCAGCACGTGGCGTATGCGCAATACACAAATATAATATGTATTTTTGGCTGCCCTTTCCCTTTTTCTCGTTCCCGCTTTCCCGTTTTTCCCTTTGCATTGTCTGCGCTTTCGCTTCCCCTGCTTTTATCTAAAGGAAACGCTGCTTATTGTTTGCATAATGGACGCTCGTTAGCGCCGTGTGTATATTTTTCAGCTATTGAATATCGTTGTGTCTTGTTTTTAAAGCCACGGTTGCATTTGCACGCAGAGAAGTCTTAACCGATATAAATGCGTTTTTAATTTGTATTTTTTATTTTAAACGTTTTTTCTTGCCATTTTTTTGTCAGCTGTGCACTCTTTGTGTATTTGCTTTTGGCAGTTTTTGTGGGTTTAATAAATGAATTCATGAATTTTATGCAGCATCCTTTTTTTTTAGAGGGTGCATGGACAGTTCTCGGTTCTCAGTGTGTCCCCCAGGGACAGCAGCTGCTGCATGTTGATGCCACAAAGGCTGCACCACAAATTAATAAAAAAACAAAAACAAACAAATAAAAAACCCCAAACGAATGAATTCTATTTTCTGTTTTTGTCTGTTTCACATAAGAAACGGATTGAGCATACCTAGAAAAGTGACAGCGAAAATGATTACGATTATTATTTGCATAGTATAGTTTATACATATTTATTTTTTATGTGTATTATACACTGTTCCCATAAAATGGGTAAATAAAACAGGGTTTAAACATTTGGCCCAATGATTTTGTTTTTATATTTTTGTTTATATCTCAAATAAATAAAATAAATAAATATATTTATTTGTTATATTTGAATTCTATAATATTTAGTATCGAAACTTGATTGTTTTATGTGAGAATTTAAATATCTGACAATTTATTTTGCTCCTCAATAATGAGCAGAAGTACAGAAAGTTCATCTGTCGGTTGCATACGACTGTAAGCTGCTCGAAAACTTTAATTTCAACTGCGATTGTATTGCTCTCAATCCATTTTCTCTATCTAGAGGGTATGTGAACATGTCAAAGGGTCTGCAGTATTCTGCGGTCCCTGGCAGCATTGATAAATGTTGTGCGAAAACTTGTTGCTGACACTGTTAGCAGCAGTGTTTACACCACTTGCCAGTTTTGCGGATTGCAATTTTTGTGGCCAAGACAAATGATGGTTATTTGCTGAAAAGCAGCTTTAGCGATTGCAACTCGATTTCTGCATCCATAAAAATATGAATAAAATATTTGCATGTGAAAAACATTTATGAAAATCGTCGCGTTATAATTACTACATTGCGCGCTTGCTGATTTAAGCTGGCAATTAAAAACGGTTTGATTTTTAATCGCCGCCGAAAGTTCACAGGTTAATTGGCAGGCCATAAATTTGTTTACAGTTTTAAATGATTTTTCTTTTGTTTTTTTTTTATGGTATTTAAGCGAACGGCTTAAGCTGCGACAGACGCCTTCTAATTATGCGTCCGAAATGAACTCGGACTAATTAAGGCAAATCACAGCACGCAAAGAAGTCCTGTCCAGGCCTACGCTGTGATAACACCCAGTTTTCAGTTCATAAAAAGCAGAAGAAAAGGAAATGCAGGCAAAAATTATTTAATAAAACAGCCAGACAACAGGAGTAACAGTTGCCACAGCGGGGTCAAATTTAACGAGCTGCCAGTCGAGGCTGTTAAACCCAATTTTCCCGTCCCCCAAACACCCCGAACACCCCAACTTACACTTGACCGCTCGGCATAAATCACCGAGAAGGGAATTGTTGGCTGTATCAGTGAAGGAGGGGCGGGGCAGTGGCATCTACGCTCTTCATAGCCCATAAAAAATGGTTAAAAAAGCGCAGAAAATATCCCATAAAGGTGTGCCGGTAAAATTATATTTAATAACAAAAAATAAGACAATGCAAAGAACGCAATTTGCAGACGGTCGGGGCGTGAGAGTTGGGCCATCATATCCCCACCTACAATTTCATGAGAAATTAAAATGAAATTTCAGCATAGTAAATAGTAAATGGCAGCTGAATATAAAAAAAAAACGCTTTTTTATTGCCGAATATTATAAATTATTTATTTGTACCTTGTGATGCATTTCCAGTAATAAAACTGAAATGGTATTTATGGGAATACAAATCTTTCCAAAATTGTTTCTAATAAAGTTTAGACACGGTAACAAACATATGGAAACTATATCTAATATTAAATTTTCTATATCCCATTTGTAGCTCTTGTTTTTCCAATTAGTAGCAAAAGTTCAGGAGCTGCTACTGTGAGTTACGTGCGACTGCAGCTTGCTCGAATAGGTTTTTGCTCGAATTTATTTTTAGCTTTTATTTTGGGATTGCATTCTTTCTTACTTGCTTAAATTGCACCACAATATACTACATTGAAGAGTCTCTGAAGTTGTTTGTTTTATACGACTTATAGAAACTCTCTAGTTATAATAGTTTTATCCCATAAGCCAGCTGTATTCCGTTACTTTTTCTAGCTCTTACATGTTACTGATAGATGCACTACTTTGACATTTGTTGCAATCGTTTGTCTTGCTTCTTGTATTCTATTTGCCTAAGGACTTCAGCTCAAGAACTTCCGCCAGTCGTAGCAAACATTGAGTAGAAAGTGCAACGACAGACTACACTCAGAAAAATGAAAAAACCAAATAAAATATGAATTGGAAAATCATATTAACAAACCAGTAAGGACAGAGTGTATCAGTTGGGCGGAAGGCTACAATAGGATGATAGGATATCCTATACGTTTCAATAATCACTGCATAAATGCCACCCTCCCTCTTCTAAGCAGTCGAGCAAATTGTCTGTTGCATATCTTTGCTGTTTTTTATTCGATTGTAACAAAACGTCATCTTCCGCATATTACACACATTTTCTTTTTGCACTAACTTAATAAATATATATTGTACTAAAACTAAGTATATTCCAAACGGTATTAGAAACGAGAATTCTATGAGATTTTTTCTTTCAGTGTGCTTAGCTTAGTATGCTCTGGTAGGATGTGTTGAAGCACAGCTGCTTGACCTGGTCAGAGGCCAATGCTGCTGTCCAGGGCATAAACCTCAATCTCAACGCTTTGACCAGGTGCAGGACGAGACTTGGGAGAGAGAGAGAGAGAGAGAGAGAGAAAGAGAGAGAGAAAGAGAGATTCTGTCCGTCTCTCTCTCGGGTGCTTGTTTCCTTATGCTTATCCCTTTGTCTTCTTGGTTGATTCGCGTACATTTGTTTTTCTTATGCTTGTTATTAATAATTTAAGTTGCGCTCTACTTTGGCATGAAAGACGATGAGACAGCGCCTCACGTTGTTGCCAAGAAGGGGAGGGGAAAGAGGAGGAGAAGGAAAACTGCGTTTCCATTGTATTGTTTATCCGTCTGATGCTATGCTCTGCTTATCCTTACAAAGGATTGCGTTTCAGTTACATTTGGGGGCGTTGTGTTAAGCGCTCATTTCCCAGTCTGTAGTACTTTGTTTTATTTTTTATTTCCACTCAAATTGTTTTATTTGCAGCAGCAGTGCAGAGCCCCAGACGCTGGGCTTTATTACGGCGATTTTTCTTGAACGCATTTTTCGTGTGTCGTTGCGTCGTTTTTCTTAGCCTTCCGCCATTCTCCTTCCGCCATTCTTTAGCCTCCTTCCGCCTTTTGTAATTTTTATGATTTTATTTCTGTGCTCACCTGCGTTGTCTCAGTGCGAGTGCCACTGTGGCTTCTTTGTTTGCCTTTTATTTATTTTTGCTGTTTTTTCTGCCGCTTTTATTATTGTAATTCATATAAAAAAGCCGAGCAGGTAGTTGGTAGTTGCTCTGTCCAACATTCCCCCCTCCGCATCACCCCTCCCACTCCACACTCTTCACGCAGCGCCTTTGTGTGTGCTCGGCACGCCATAATAAAAACCTTTTTCAGAAATTAAAAAAATCCCAGATATGCGAATCAAATTGCCCAAAATCCGTGCCAAGCAATTCACGTTTTCCGCAAAAAAGCAAACTAATATGGTTGCAGTCGGATGTGCTCGACAAAAATTCAATAAGAAATGCATCAAATTTTCAAACAATAACCGGAAATGAAATAGCACGGATAAATCAAAGCTCAATTAAATTAAATTAAATTTCAAAATATCTACTCATTTATTTATGATTTATTTCAATTTAAATTTTAAGCACCCCAAAAATAAATAAAAAACAAATATCAAGTTTAATAAAAATTTATTATTTATTTGTTTATAAGGTTTTTTTTAAGTAATCTACTATTTGTCCAATAAATTATTAGAATATCTATACACTTTTTTTATAGATTCTAGAGCCTGCTTCTAGTTGCTATCACATGTAGTTTCGCCCAAAATTATCATACACCTTTTATCCCTCCGTTTAATGGTATAGGGAGTGCATTGCGTATGCGCCACGTAATCCCAACGCAACAAGAAAAGAAAAGCTGTGTTGGATTTGATTTTTGCCTTGTTGTGGCTTTTGTTATTTGCTCGCCTCTGAGCAAGCGTTAAAAATTATAGTTATTTAGTACGTATATAGAATAAATGTATAAAGAACCTGGCACATTAGACATGCACACGCCATTCTTTAAAATGTGGATTAGCGCTCTCTCGCTCTCTCTCTCACGCTATCTCTCTCATTCTCTTCATTTGCGGTGGCCCATTACATAACAGTAACTGTACACATCAAGAAAACATGCGTTCTGAAATTGAGAACTAAAAGAAAATATATCGACCTTTCCAGAAAATAAAATAAAAATTTTAAGCCAAAAATTTTAAAATAAGAAACAAGCATATACAAATATAAATAAAAATATATGAAAAAAAAAACAGTTGTAAAAATTAAAATAGGAAAATAATATCAATATATTATTGAAACTTTTATAAACTATAAAAATTTTTTTTTTTTGTAATAATTACATTAAAGAGAATTATCATTATTTTTTAATTTTATTTCATTTTACAGTTTACATAAGCTTGAGAACGGAATTTCTTCGCACTTATTTTAAGTTTCATTTTCTCAACTTTAACTTTTGATTTTTCTTTCTGTGTAGCTGTAACTGTGACTGTAACTGTAACTGTAGCTGTGTAACTGTAACTCTTAACGGTAACAACAAAAGGCTAACGGCTAATTATTCCCCCGTTTACGGGCTCAAGCACACAAAACAATCGTTAAACAAAAATATTATAGCACAAGGCGCTTTCCCTCCCACTCCCCTCGCATTCGGTCTCCTCTAAGTCTCTTCTCAGTCTCCTCTCAGGCGATGTGCGTGTCCAAACTAATGCAGCTCACGCAGCTCACGGAGCATATTATGCTTGTGAAACATGCGTGTCTGGGCGTAGAATGGAACCAGGAATTAGTTAACAAGCTGCCCATGTTGTTGCTGTCGTAAGTCAAGCAATTTGCCCAAAGAGAGCACCAACTATGCTCAAGTATATCGAACTACGAACTCAAACCCGTACACTGAAAGAAAAAGCTGTTCTACAAGCAATTTCGAATGAAATCAAATTTAAAAATTTGCTATTACAGCTAAATTAAAAAAAAAAAAATAAAATAAAAATGTTGAAATATAAATACAATTTTTCAGAATGCAAAATTAAAATTTTGTACACTGAAAACAATAATTTATTTAATATTATTTCTGTTTAAATTCGCTAAAACTGAAATCAATAATTTTTACGAATTTTTTCTGATTTCCCAACTTTAACAATTTGGTTCTCAGTGAGCTTTGAAGTTCGAATTGCATAGTTTTTTCTCTCTGTGTACCCAAAGCCATCCAACTTGGTTGCTGGGAAGCTGATATTGTCGAGAGTGCTGGGGCGTTCCAACTTGTATAGAAAACGAAAAGGGATAGACATTAATTTCAATTAGGGCGTGTCGCCCGTTACGCCCCAAATGTTGCTCAAGTTTCTTTTGGATCGGCGGGTTGTTGAGACAGTTGGATGGAGGGGGAAGGGTGGTAGGTAAGTAGATACTAGCTACTTGCAGCAGCTACTACTTGTCGTCATGTTGTTGCTTCTTGTCCTGTTGCTGCCCCGAGGCAGTTCAAGTCCTTCTGCTGCGGTTCCTGTCGCTGTTGTTCTTTTAAGCAAGCGTTTTGTTTACTATTTTTGCGTGCTTACACATACACATAAGACTCACAAACACACACAAACACACATAGAGACGCACGCAAGTTGTTGCTGCGCGCATTATTTATTTTAGTTGACACAAAGGACAACAAGGACATTGTGCTCGTCACACAATAATAGAAGCAACAGCAGCAACAGCAACAACGGCAACAAATTGCACGAAATGATGCAATCCCCAGATGTCTCGTTAAATTTTCAAAAATAGTCTCAGCTGTAGTTGTGGGGCGGCAGCTTGAAAGAGCCACAAGAAACCATAGCATACATTTTGGGGCAATAGATTAATATTCAGACGAAGCTTCGCAAATGGAGAAAATGTGAATTAAAACAGAAAATAATAATTATAATTTATTTTGTTTTAAATGAAATAATAATTTTATATATTTTAATATAAAAATATTCGCTTTTATTTAATTATATTATTTTTTTAATTTTTTTTTTTTATATATATTTTCTTACATTTATTTTTTTGAAGCGAATCGGTTAAAGTTATTGCATTTGTTCTAAGCTTTGTTATCTCTAAGCCTAGCGCAAAGTCTGATTGTTTATTTAGAGCATAATTTGCGTGTCGTTGGCGTAATTTATCGATAGGCGCAGCCTGTGCGCCAAAGCCTTTGTTTAAACACTTGTAGAGTTGTGGGCAAAGAACAGTTGTTGAACAGCAGCAACAGCTGCAGCTTAAAAACTGCCTTAACTCCAGACACCCTACCCTTTTCACACTCGCACACACACACACACCTCAAGGCACACACACAATGTTGGCAGTAGCAGAGAGCGCACATTGTTGACTTTGGCTTTAGAGTTCAATATTTATTTTCGCGATTTTCACGCCGTGCAGCAAAAGATTGCCTTTGCCACCAAAATGTGAAAAACGAGCAGCAGAAGCACAACAAAATGGCAGCTTTGGTTGCACGCCATGCTTCCTTCTGCGCTCCTTCTTCTTTGCAGCATGTGGACACAACAAACAAACGGACACATGCATTAGTTGAGCTTAAATGTCGCTCTGATGTTGCTCTTGCTTCCTCTGTGTCTCTCTGTCCGTCTGTCCGTCTGTCCATCTGTCTCTCTCTCTCCTGTCTCTAGGTTGTCCTTTGCTGTCCTTAACTGTCGCTGCCTGTTAGCTTCAAGTCTGCAGGTGTGCGCGTCGCAAAACTTGTTGACCAAACTCAAAGATAAACACACACAAACTGTGAAACTTTGCACCCCTTTCGCCCCTTTCGCCCCTTTCGCCATCATCGGTTGAAAGTGTTGGGCCAGCGCAAACATTGTCCAGCCGAAATAAGCATTATAAAATTTCACCAAAAATTTATATCGAATTGTTGCCAACTGAAAGCGAAACTAAGCCAACTTCAAAGTTGGCTGTAAGCAGCCGCAGCTACTTTACTCGTGTGCAAATAAATAACTTTCATCGTCATGACCAATTTTACACATGCTTGGAGAATGTTTCAAAAAGTTTATGGCTTAAATATTAATTGTAAACTTATTTTAAAAACATTAAATTGGAATTATTTGAGTTTTCGGTTTTTTTTTTGACTCTCGAGATTTATTTTTTATTTCTGATAATTTAAATTGGAATTATTTTAATTGCCGAGCAAGTTAAATTTTTTATTCACTACTCTAGATTTCGTTTTCTTAACTCTTTAGATATTTTAGTATTTCCTATATTTTTATTAGGAATTATTTAAAATGTCAGGAGCTTCCGACTGTTCCGCGTGAGCCCTCTAATTCGCTGCTTACCTCTGCCAAAAGAGCAGACTACGCTTAGTTAGCAAGCAACAAGAAATGTGAAGAGCACCTTGAAGCAAGAAGTCGCCAAAACCTGAAGCTGTGCCCTTAACCTTCTCCCTTCCCCTCTCTCCTGTCCCTTTCCCTATCTCCTTTCCCTTTCCCTGTGCTTGTAGCATTGCCGCCTGGCGATTTATTTGCATGTGCGCCTATAAATTCGTAATAAAAACTGCAAACGACCAAAAAGGCAGGCAATGCCATCCCTAATACAGTCATCAGCGAAAGGGTATAACAAAACCCCCCCTTAAAAGAGGAAGAGTTTTGGGGAAAGGGCAGACCATAGAGCGTGAGGGGGAGGGGGGGGGAGAGCGGAATTTGGGAGTCTGGTCTGGCTTTTGTTGTAACTCATTTGACATTATTATGTGCGCTTTTATGGCTTCTAAGGCTCAACGTGAGAGTCTTCGCTGCCAATTTTCCTTTGGCATTTTCCTGTCTCAGCTCGCAGTTCTAGGCGCATCACACGCACATCAATAAATTTCCATGTGTCTCTTTTGGGCGTACGTGTGCATGCACATGTGTGTGTGTGAGAGAAAGTGTGCGTGTCAGCACTGAGAGAAAAATCAAGTCAAAAATCAAATCAAAGTCGCAGTTAAAACAGTAAAACTATAGAAATTAGAAATTTTTTTATTTAAGTTTAAGTAACACAAAGATTGTGAAGCTGAAATTGTATAAAAAATTAAAAAAAAAATATATACACAATTTAAAAGGATTTCTCAAGCATATTTTCATGAAGCTTAAGGGGATATTGAAGCGCACAACGCTAGTTGTAAATTTTTTCAAAAACTAAGTTAAGATTCGTATATAATTTTAATATTCTTTTAGAGCCTTATTTTGTAAAATATATCTTTCTTTATTTTTTTAAGTGTATGAGTGTGCTGGGGCTTGGCTTTTGTTGTCAAGTCCCTCACAAAGCTATGGGTAATTATTATTTTGGTTTATGATTTGAGCACTTTTCATGTGCGGCATCTTTAGAATTTTGTTTATTACACCACAGCGGCGAGCTTAGCCCAAGATGTTTACCTTTCGCCTTTCTTCTTGCCCCCTTCTCGCCTTTCCCCTTTCCCCCCTTTTCCCTTTCGCCTTTACCTTTGCCTGCACATTAAATTTTAACTTGATATTGTACGTGTGTCTGTCTCGCAGTCCCACAAAAGTAGGCTGCTTATTTTATTGTCCCCAGCATTTACGGCTCGTCGAATAGTTAATTCGCTTTTCTTGTTCCCCCCACGCCCCCACTGTCCCCCTGTGAGCTCTACGATGCATAACAATGCGCCAAATCCTTAAGCTAGAGAAATCTGTGAAAAGTCCGTTATAAATAAAACTTAAGGCGACAGCTACAGCTGCTATAAATGCATGTATTCGGTTGTGCGAATAACAAATTATACAAATGACATTAAACCAAAATAATAATAATAATAATAGAAAATTACAATAACTACTGCAGCACAGTGAGTCAATATATTGATTTATTAAATATAGTTATTTATTATATTTATTTATTTATGCCCTGAGACTTAAAAATAACAGTGGCAAATATTTATAATTTATAATTTATTGAAATATTTAAGCATTACATTATTTTTATAAAATTCAATTGAATTTATTTGTTTAAGATTAAAAATTTTTTTTTAAATATTTGTTAAGAAGATTTACAAAAGATTTTAATACTTACAACCAATACTTTAATTAATAGACTGAATTATTGAAATAAATTCCATTTCTAGGAAATATTATGGCATCATTTAATAATTGGATTTCATTAATGTAATTTCAAGGATTTTAAAGAAATTTCAATGCGATTTACAATCGTTGAATAAATATTTTAATTACTGGGATATATAAAGAAAATGAATTTAATTTCTTGAAAATATTTAAGCTTTATTTAAAACTTATTTAGCAATCAAATTTAATATATTTATTTGTTTAAGAATAAAATTTTTGCAGTATATAATTTGAGTTTTGCAATAATTTTGCTATAAGCAATAATATTTCTCAAAAATACTTGAGCTACAGAAGTTGAATTTTGTAATCAATATATACTTTATTTTATTTGATTCCTCTAAATATATTAATTTAAAGCCTGCTACATTTCCTTTTATGAACTTATTTTGTTGTTGTAGCTTATCTTAACTTGACTCTCTGTTATTTGCTTACTTGAACCGATTGTAATAATAGTAAGTAGCCAGTAAAATGAAACAAATGAAGCTTTTCACTCGCAGCCATAAACTAAATAATCAAAATGGCAGTAGCAAATGCTGCGACTGCCGAGAGCCGTTTAAATTGTCAGATGAATATCAACGTTACACTTGTGGCATTCATATCGGATATCGGAGCACATATATGTGTATATATATATGTATATATTTGTACATTTCACGAGCAAACCCTTTGCTAAAAAAAAGAAACGAAAGAAACGAGAGGAGGAAAAACCCAGTTTCATTGCACTGTACACTTTGGCTTCAATGCCCACATAAACCCCAAATCGTAAAAAAAGAAAAGGGAAACCAACAAACGGCAGGCAGGCGACACTTGTGCCCACGACTCTCATAGAAAGCAAATACAAATATTGACATTGCATATGCGATTGCCTAAGCCATACACTTGCAAAAAATACCCAGTGTGTGTGTGCATGTGTGTGTGTTTGTGGCACGTAAATGTAAGGAGTTGTTGTGCGGCAAAAGATTTTTACCTTTACGATGTCAATATAAATTTGTATTCGCATTACAACAATAAAAGGCGCCACAGCAGCAACAACAATTTTCTGATTTATGGCGCTAAAAGTGCACTCAAATACACACACAACCGCACACTAATACACACACATACACACACTAATACACATACACACACACACATAAGCAGCGCAGCAGCGGGAGCAATATGGCTACGTTTTTAATTCCACAGATAACAAAGCACTCGTGGCAAAGCCGCCATTTTGTTGGCAAGGGGTTAAAGGGGTTAATGTCGCACAGAAGATGGCTGCAGGGATGGGTGTTGGGAAGGGGTGGGGGGTAGGGGAGGGGAATGACAGCAGCACACCAAATGGCAAGTGGCAAATGGCAATGGCAAATAGAGCGAGCGAGCTCAATAAGCCCAAAGGGGGCAGCCGCCGAGATAAAAATCGAACTTTAGCGTCTCTGACGGTGCAACAAAGCGAAGCTGCACTCAAAAAAAAAAAAACAAATACTAAATTCTAATTCTAATCAAAGATTAAATGCAAATCAGTATCAGCATTTATGTATGCTCTAATAAAATGCCAATAAATTAAATATAATTAAAAGTTATTAAAAAAATGCTTTGAAATATATATTATATTTGGCATAATATATAAAAATTTAAAAAAAAAAAATGTATTTAAATACAGCTCGACGGTTTATATATTTAAAATAAAATATGCCATAAAATATTTAAATATTTATTTTAATATATTTATTTTTCAAATATTTTATTTACTTTACAAAAACTAGTTAATTTAATTTTTATTTATATACAATTGATCAATTTCTTAATATATGATACTTTTTATATGTTGCTGTTTTTTATATACTGTTAAAAAATTTCTGTTATAAATTTTGATGTTTCTTTAAAAACTATGCAATTGAAAGTGATATTTTTATCAGTGCAGAGTTGCATGCAACAGGCGCGGCGATAACAATTTCTAATAAAACCGCATGACAGCCATTCTGGGCTCTCATACACAGACACGTAGAGTGAGAAAGAGAGCAAGTTAAAAAGAGAGAACGAAAGAGAGAGAGAGAGAGAGAGAATGGGGCACATAGAGACTAAGCCCCTTTTAGTGGTGGCGCGTGCAGTCGGCCGGGATTATTGCAACGCTGAGGCCTTGCCCCATAAAGTGTCGAGTTGCACGTAATGTTTGCTTGAATGTCGCCAGCGCAAATAAATCCGCGATATTATTACAAAGCCAGATCACAGCTTGCATTCAGACGCTTTCTGTCTCTTTTCTCTCTTCTCTCTCTTCCCTCTTCTCTCTTATTATCCCTTTCAGAAATTGTTTAATTACTTGCCTAATTACTTGTGGGCAGTGAAGTACACTTAAAGCAAAAGTGGCCTAAAACTTACCTGAATTTCACCATTTTTTATTTGATTATTTTATATTTATAAATTAGAAAATAGGAAAATGAATTTGATTTTCTAAGCAAATCTGATTGTTTTGAGATTAATTGTTTGAATTTAAGATGTAAAAGTAATTAGTTGACGAAATTATGGGATAGTATTGGGACAAATTTCGATTATATTCAAGGAAAACTGAATTTAAAAAAGAAAATCGGGTTTTATTTTAAAAAAGTCTAAAAATATATAGATAAAATATAAGATTTACTTAAAACCAAATCAGAAACAAATTAAGAACAAATTGGTTTGTTTAAAGAACAAATGAGAATACATTGAAGTTATAGTAATAATTAATTGAAAACAAAAATATTTCAAACAAACTTTGATGTACTCAAAATAGCCAAAACTTAAAGTCAAGAAATTCAGGATTACTACAACAGAATTTTTGTTTTTCTGAGTGTAGACGCTTGGAACTTGCAATTAGACTAAGATATTTTAATGCTTATAAAAATAATCAAGAGCTGCGGATAAACTTGAGAACTCTACGCCTTCATCTAAGTTTTCCAATTGCAAATCGGCGTGAAATGCTTGAGCTCTCAAGGGCCTGACGCTTGCTGAAAATTGCTGCTTGTGTTGGAAAGCGTGAAAAACTGATGAGAGAGGGGGGCAGGGGAGGTGGGAATGAGGGCTATCAGGGGGTTGTATTATTATTGAAAACTTTGCTGAAAACCCTTTGCTCCCACTCGAAATTGTATGCAGATTTCTTGCGCTCTCCTTAGTACCCTATGCCATTCATTGTGTGCAGGGTCTTTGCCCACGCAGAAACAAACTTTCAATAGGGTATTTATTTATATATATTTGCACCCATTTTTTGCTCTCTTTTCTTTCTCTCTGGTTGAAGTGGGCTTTGCCTATTTACGTGGCGCGCTCTACTTGTTACCCGCAATTTGTCTTAAGTGGCAGTCAACACCCTTCCCCTTTCCCCACCCTCTCTCAACGACCAAAAAAAAAAAAAAAAACTCTAGTATGCCTCCGAATTTTCGGTTTTCTTTCTCGGTTTT
Organism: Hypselothyrea guttata; assembly: GCA_035045125.1. NCBI lineage: Eukaryota > Metazoa > Arthropoda > Insecta > Diptera > Drosophilidae > Hypselothyrea > Hypselothyrea guttata. The sequence goes on along the minus strand of JAWNNJ010001716.1, from coordinate 1,098,991 downwards.
TTTCTGGTCTTCCTTCAGGCATTTCCATTCATCGCGTGCGCGGCGGCAACTGCTTAGGAAAGTGTGAAAAAAGCGTACAAAACGCCATAAAGTATGCAGAACATTTGCATTTGGCATTCAACAAGACAAACACCAAAATGAAGTGCAAAGCACAGAAGCCGCGACAAATTTTCAACTAAACAAGTTCGAAAATGCGTACATGAGAGACTCAGGGGCTACCCTAGAAGCAATGAAATAGATCTTGTGATTTGAAAGATATTTTTGATGCCAGAATCAAGCTTAGAAAATGGCAAAAAAAATATTTAGAAATTATTAAGAGCATAAAAATAATTTAAAATAGGTTTGAAGAAGTTTAAAGTTTTTTAAAGTAGATTTTATTAATTGAAAGGATTATTTGAAACTTTATTTAATATCTACAAAATATCTTCAAAATATCTCTTGATATTGTCTTATAAAATCAGTTTTGAATTATATAGAATACGCTTTGCATTCCATTTCAATCCAACATTATTAAACTTGCTACTGTTCATATCAGAATCTACAGGGTATTTTGAAGTAAAAAAAAGGATGCGTAGAGCAACAATAACAAGAAGAAGAAGCAGTAGAAAAAAAGGGTTGCTTCCAGGGAGCCGCGAAATTTTTTCCCTTTGGTTCGTGCCTGGCTTTTGTGCTGACAAATTCAGGCGTGATAAGTTTTATGTGCGCTTATTTGACTGTTTTTAAATAGACCAGCGGGGCCAAAGGGGTTTCGCACCCTCCCGACCCCCTGACCCACCGTCCGAGCGCAGTTTTGGACGGTTTGTCACGCAAAAAGTTAAATAATTGATGTTGACAATCAACAAAGCAAATAAAGAAGCTCGCCTCAGGCAAAGAAAATGAACGAATGAAAATGGAAATGGAAATACGCAATGCCTTAGCTGAAGTGTAGGCCAGGTTTTATTTTTTTTTATTTTGTTCGAGTGCTGCTCCCTATTTATATATATTTTTTTTTTCGGTTGGGTCTGTTTTCGAAATTAATAAAGGCATTTTCACTGAGCGGTTTTTCGCGCTTCAAGTGGCAGGGCAGCAACCCGTTTAACTCGAGCAATTAAATAAAAATTTTTAATTTATTAATGTGCTCAGATTTTGCATAAAGCTAGACAAATATGAATGAAGATGAAATCGCATGAAATATGCATCTGAGAAGTTTCCAAATAAACCAAAATGCTGATAAAATGAGAATAGAAAAAAGAAATGTAAAATTGATACGTGTTTCTATTTCTATTGGGAGACGAAAATTCTACGGTCGAACGCAATCGAAAATAGGAAACTACAAACTAAAATAAAACCAGTAAGGACGGAGCTACAGTCGGACGTAACCGACAGTAGGAGACTCTGTACTTTGTGTTTTCTTCGCTGATTCTTATCCGACCGTAATGTAATTCACAGCATCGATTGGGATTGTCATAGACTACGTACATGCCACATCCCAAATCTTTAGCTTTAAAACTTGAGCTTTGAAACTGCAAACTGTTGCTAAATTGGTATTTCGGTTAGCGGAGGAATAAGAGGAGTTATCAAAAAACCCAAACAAACTTGATATGATTGCTGCATAGGAGAACCTAAATGCCCAAAAATTGTATTTCTAGCTCTTATAGTCTGCAAGATCTAGGTGGCTTCTTTGTCTGATCTATCTTCGCTGTTTCTTCTTTGTTCGTAATGTAATTCACAGCATTGATGGATAATGCCATAGGCTACGTACATGCCAAATCCCAAGTCTATAGCTTTTAAACTGTGGCTGTAGTTGCGCTAACATACATTTATAAAACAATTTACTGCTGCATAACTTCGCTGTTTCTTCTCCGATTGTAATGTAATTCACAGCATCGATGGATAATTCAATAGGCTACGTTCATGCCAAATTACAAGTCTGTAGCTCTAATATTGTGGCTGCAGTTTCACATAAATACATTTTGCAAAACATTGTCTATTGCATATCTTCGCTATTTCTGTTTCAAATCATAATTTAATTTAAAGCATTGGTGGATAATGTCATAGACTACGTACATGCCAAATTACAAGCCTGTAGCGCTATTATTGTGGCTGCTGTGGCGTTTATAGTTTTCGAGATTTTTGAGGTAGGTGTAGATTTTTGATGATTCGCGGATAAAGGAGGTGAGATATCAAAAGTTTGAAATAAACTTGATCTGCTTGCATTAGCTGACTACCTAAATCCGGAAAGCTGGTGTCTTTAGCTTTTATATTTGCTGAGATCTAGGTGTTCATACGGACAGACGGACAGACACACAGACGGACAGACGGACAGACGGACAGACGGACAGACGGACAGACGGACATGGCTATATCAACTCAGCTCGTCGTCCTGAGTCAGAATATATATACTTTGTGGGGTCTACCACGCTTCCTTCTGCCTGTTACACACAGCTGTCATTTGCACTAAACTAATAGACTCTTTTACTTTTTTAAAGTACAGAGTCTAAACATTGAAGCATAATAAAAAAAAATTTTAAATATAAGTAATATAAATAAACCTCGATAATTATAAATCACGAATGCTTAAGTCCAATAATTATTCGCTTAATGGAATAAAAAGTTCTATAGAAATATAGTAGAATGGTAAAGCTACTATCCGATGAAGAATACGCTTAATAAAAAAAGTTAAAACTAATTAAATGCTAAATCAGTAAGGACATAGGTTGGACGTAACCGTAAGTATCAGGCCTGAAAAGTACCTAAAAACATGATTTTTGCTCATAGAATTCACATTTCTCGTCCAAATACACCCATATTTGTTTTTTTTGTGAGTTATTTTTCAATACAAATCGTTTAGAATCAAAATCTGGCAAATTCAAGATATCGATCTTTTGACCTCCTACTAAGGTCTAACAATGTAGTATCATGCCTTAAAAGTACCTAAAAACAATGCAATTGTTCAATTAATTAGTTAAAGTTTAAAAAAGAAAACAAGAATAACAGTTTAGATATAAATTATGGTATTATATTAATTTATTTATTACGAGAGAATACAACTGTCGGATGCGGATATACGGCTTCTTGAAATACACTCTTCAAATGGAAATGTGCTGAAAGTTTTCGTTTGGGAAAAGTGAGAACTTAGGAATATCTGTCGATAACTGCAAGTGGTTTTTACTACTTTCCTGAACTTCAGGCTATAAATATTAAAATCTTATTAACAATACGTGCGGCGAGAACAAATGTATTCACGAATGTATTCACTCATGCAAGCAATTTTGCCTTGCGCAAAATGAAATGAAAGCAGAGAACATCGAGAAAAAGAAATCGAGAAAATATGTGTCAATTGGGAAATCTATTTTGCGAATTTGCGCGCGCTCTCCACTCAATCAAAGGCTGAGACGTTCCAACTGCTGCGCCTAAAAGTATGCACAGCAAACACACACAGGAGTCGAAGTGTTCGTGTGTGAGAGAGGGGGAGGTAGGAGGGAGAGGAGAGACACACCTGACCAAGGGTCTGGACGCATATTTAAGCAAAACTTGTGTCCACATATAAATAAAACATTTGCGGACTGCACAAAGGCTGAAACGGTAGATGGATGACCCAATGGCGCAAGATGACAGCAGCAGCAACCGGATACAGGATACAGGAAAATCCCTTTACGAGCTCACGAGAGGGGCGCGGAGGGCGAGGCTGACGGAAGTGCGTACAAAATGAAACAGCGAAGCAACAGAAGCAACAGCAATGCGAGTTGGGTCATTTTGGGCGCCTGGATAACTTCTCTGTTGCCTTCTTTAGTCATCAAGTTCTCACTCTGCTTGTGTGTGCGCTTGGTCAAGCAGACAGAGACCCCCGACCCCCGACTCTGCCTCCCCCTCTCAAAGGGGGCAACGAGCTATGGAAGTTCCAGTTTTTGAGGCCACACAGCAGCGTATGAAGATGTCGAAAACGTCAACGGCGACTGCGACAGCGACAGCGCCATTTCAGCGTATTGCAAATTGAAATTGGAATTGAAAGAAGGCGTAACGTATAAGAACGAGCGGGCGGAACGCACTGTGGGCTGTAAAGCTAAAAAAGTGGCATAAATTCGACCTGTTTTTGCAAAGAAAACTATGCTTTATCAAATTGAGCAATTTTAAGAAAATTAAATTATAATTCATTATCACATATTTCGCCTAAATAGTCTATCAGCCATTTTGAATATATTATGATATAATGCTCATTGTATCAAAATCACGAAAATTTCTTTGAATTTTTGCAAATATAATAACTCTATATTTTCTTTATTTTTTAGAAATATCATTAGGCCCATTGAATAGCTATACAAAACACCAATTCGATTGAAATTCGGACAAATACTTTATGTTTTACAGCAATAACACTGAAGTCATATTTTTGTTGCATACCGCAAGGGGCTGCTGAAGCCCGGACTTTATATAAACGAAACGTAGACTTTTCCGAGCTAATATAAATAAATAATTTAAAATAGTAAACTTGGCTGAATAACTGAACGTTTCTGTGGATTATTTTGGCAATACAGCCCACAGTGGGGGGCGGGAGAAAGAAATTGAAATGAATTCTGGTCGCTAACTGGCCATCCAGCTGGCTTCCTGCTGAGCAGCAGGCCGTACGCATTTGCTGGTGGCATAATTGGCGCTTATTTCCTGCACAGATGACGATGTCAGAGTATTTCATCAAATGTTTTTTCTGTTTCTCTTTTTTGTTTTGTTTTGTTTTCTTTTTTTTTTTTGTCTGCCTGGCTTGTATTTTTATTGGTCACTGAACGGCACTGAGAGAGAGCTCAGGCTCTGTGATTGACAGCTGCGAAAGTTTTATGTTTTTCTTGCTTTTCTCCGTCTCCTTCTCGCTTTTGCTTTTTCTGTTACCTTGTGCGAACAGATTATGCATAAATCTCAATAAATTTCAATAAGCAACAAAGTGAACATTTGCCCCTTGCTCCTCCTCCTGCTCCTCCTCCCCTGCTTGCCTCTAAAGAACAAAGTTTGTTTAAATCCGAGCAGCTTCAATTCGTGCACTTTTTGCATGTGACAAAGTTTTTTAATGCTCCTATTTGTGCACTTGTCCATATCGGGAATCCCTCTCTCTCTCTCTCTCTCTCTCTCTCTCTGTATTTCTCTCTTTCTCTGCATTGCTCTCTGTGCTCTTTGTTGTGTTCTCTCTTGAAAAGTTGAGCAAATGCAGCGTATTAGTACCCAAACTTTTAATTGGTCCAACATATTGTGCACTTAAGTGACTTACGCATACAAACACATGCCCCTCTTCCTCTCTCAACACACACACACACACACACATACTAAGTACTCTGTGTATGTGTGTGTGTGTGTGTGTGCTTGCAGTTTTTGTCGATGGTTGACTTTTCAACTTCTGACGAGTCAAACAATCTAATGCTAAGCGGATTTTCTAGACGCACTCGAACTCTCTCCATTGACTTTGACCCGAAACTATGCCAGGAAACTCGCTTAGCTGTGGTTTGTTACTATTTTTGTTCAACATTTTCTTTTCGGCAGACTTTTTAAGCCTTAAAAATAACTGGGAAAGATTCAAATGCTTAGCATTTAATTTTGTTAAAAATAGTTATGTATATTATTTTTATTTAAATTTAAATTGTTACAAAAATTAAACTGCACCAAATTTGTAGCCTGTTTCAAAAACATTTTGCTGATTTTTTCAAGTTTTTACACTGTCCAAAAATTCTATATAAATGCTGTTCAAATGGTTAGATAAATGGTTGAGTAGCAATTAATTGAAAATTTTAACATTTAACGCTAGAATCTTTTATCAATCACATAGAGTTCAAAGGTGCTTTAGGGCAGAAAAATCTTCATAATTTAATTTAAATAAAACATATGATAGAAAATTTATGATTGATTAAATTAAATTTTAAATACAAAAACTCTATATTATATGCGTAAATTTGTCTTTAACTTGAGCTGTTTATTTATCAAATATTTATGATTAAAATAAATTTCAAGTGAAATTTAAAATTTTGCATATTACTTAAATTAAGTTACAATCATGTTAGCCAACATCATTCAGTTTATTATTCGAATTGAACTAGATCAATAACAATATCATTTTGATTTTACAGCAGCTGTCAGTTAAGTTGAGTGTAAGCCCGTGGCTAGAGGTATTCCTTAACGCCTGTCGAGTTGCTCAAGAAGAAGTTAACTGGGAATCAAATAATCATAATCATAATGCCGAAGAACAACAACAATAAAAACATTGCACTGAGAGATAGAGATAGAGAGAGGCACAAGCAAATCTCCAACGACCACTTAAATCCAAGCACTTCAAGTCAATCAAGCGGCTTAAAAACCGTCAAGGCAGACGGACTAAGAGACAGCCTGAACGACAGAGAGACAGATAGAGAGACAGGGAGACAGACAGAGAGACAGAGAGACAAGCAGAGGAGACTGCGAAAGCGTCAAGAAAGTCAAAACTCTTGGGCTGATGACGCACAAAATGAGAATCAAATCCTCAAGGACCGCAGCAGGCGATAGAGCGAGGCGGGCTGTCAAGCCAAAAGCTGCAATGTTTTTTAGTGAATAATACACTCGGAAAAATAAACCATGATGCGTACTACAAATTAAAGCACTATAATCCAACTTGTTTTGTGCTAAAATTCAAGTGGAAATCGGAATGAAATTCAGTTTAATTATGGCAAAATACGATATTGAGTTTGAATTAATTGCAAAGAATAATTAAATTGACTACCAAAAGTATCTTATTTTAAGATTGCGGATTTTAGTACAATATCTTGATTTTTCTCTTAGTGTACACACACACATAGCTACACACTCACAGCTACACACAGCTATATTTATGTTTGATAAAATATGCTTAAAATGAGATAAGTAGCAAAAATCCCATTGGAGCCTACTGCAGAGACAAGTGCACACACGCTCTCTCTCTCTCTCTCTCTCACTTCCTCTCTCTCACTCTCTGTCTCTTTGTCCCCCCTCTTCCACTCTCTCACACACTGGTAGATAAACAAACATGCGTTTGCTTCGTGTTGGTCCAGCATGCCAAGGATTCAATTTCTCAAAAGGAATTTTTGAGCAGGCGAGAATAACAACAACTGCGAATTGCCTTTGACAAGTGCGAGTGGCAGTTAGATAGAGTGTGGATAGAGAGGGGGGGAGGAAGAAGAGGGCAGGGGCATGCTGTTTAAGGGGCGTGTCAATAGTGGGCATCAGCTATGCTGGCATTGCAAGCAAATTACAATTTAAGTGAATTTTTCATGCCATCGACAAATGAAACTAAGCAAAGCCGAATTCATATTGTAAAGCGAAATGCTAGCTCTCTCTCCCTCTCTCCCTCGCTCTCTCCTTCTCTTTTTCTGTCTCTCTCTTTTTGATTTTTCTCCTCTGTAGGCTTTGCTTTCTTTCATTTTCTTCTATAAATTTTACTCCCTATATGATATCTTTTCTCTTTCTTTATTTTTCTGCATTTTATCTATATATTTATTTTTTCTAAATTTATTTTCTATATATCTCTCTATATAATTTGCTCAGTATATAGCTATCTCTACATACATTAATTTGTATTCAAACATATTTTTCTCTGTTTATATTTTTCTCAAAACACATTTTATATATATATTTTCTTTGAGTTTTTCCCTCTCTATTTGCTCTTAACGTAGATTTAAAGTATCTTGAGCAAGTGATATCTCTGAAGTTCTCAACAAAATCTCAACTCGAGTGGAAGAGGGGGAGTGGGAAGGGGTGCGAGAGCAAAAGCTGTTTGTTCGGGTGCAAATTGAATGAAAGTGGCAGAAAAAATGTTGCTGAATTATGCAAGAAGATTCTGATGTATCTGATAAGCTAATTTGCGCACATGAAAGCCAAAAAGACGCCAGACTTGAAGGCAGTTTTTGAGAGACGGAGAGGGCGACGGTGTCAGAGGGGAAGAGAGGCAGGGAGGTGGAGGTGAAGACATGACAGTTTTAAGGCTACAAGTAAGTAGTTGCAGCTAAAGAAGCTTTGCCAAAAGTGGCAGAAAATGAGCGACACACAAACTTTGACACTTTCAGACTCGACTCTATCTCTTTCTCTCTGTCTCACTCTGTTCATCTCTCTCTCTTGCACTCTTTTTAAGGCTAATAGCAGCCACTTCATTTGTGTCTCTCAATGGCACTTCACACGTGACAATGGCAGCAACAACAACTCCTCATGAATGCGCTTTTTGACTCCATGTGACTGCAAGTTTGGCGAAACCCTCAAAACAAATACAGCAAACAGTTGAGACAGTTCAAGACAGATAGACAGACAGAGAGAGACAGAGAGAGAGAGAAGGAGAGAAGAAGAGAAGACGAGAAGATGCAACAAACAGTCAACAGGCAACTGGCAACGACTTGAGGGAGTCTTTGGCATTAGCATGTGCATGTAATGGCAACATTACGCATGATAAACTAAAGAATTACCGAATTACCAACACATCAGCACTTGAATAAGACAGAATCCTAAGAGACAGCAGCGAAAGCAGAAAGTGATAATAGAAGGAAAAGGGTGATAAACATAAATGGGGGACAAAGTTGTTTAACATGGATGCGGGGCAGAGCTGCAAAACAATCGATTGCAAATTCGATATGTTTGATTTTCAACAGCGATGTTTCACTTCATGATGACGCTTCTTACTTAGAGTAAATACAATGAATGGTATAGCGTGTAGGGTATACATACAGTCGGGCATGCCTGTATATCGAGGACTGATCGATGTTATCGATGTTTCGATGTTAGATTTTCAACAGCGATGTTTCACTTCATGGTGACGCTTCTTACTTAGAGTAAGTACAATGAATGGTATAGCGTGTAGGGTATACATACAGTCGGGCATGCCTGTATATCGAGGACTGATAATACAATGATAACAATATTGACCCTTAAATCTACATATTTCGACCAAATGCCGAAATGTTTGTTTTTTCTGAAAATTTTGCAATACAATTTGTTTATGCACTGATTCTTACGATTTTAAAATAAAATTTTTTTTCCCTAAAATGTAATTTTTTTTAAAGGGGCCCCTTCAAGTTTTCATTAAAATTTAAATTCTTTTTTCTTGGATTTCTTATTTACATTTTAATTTTAAACTCAAATGATTAAGAAAAAATCACACCGTTTAAAAATCGCTTGAGTTTTAATAAAGTTATGCTCATTTCAAGTTCCACAAAAATGTTTTTTTTTGTTTTTTGTCTAATGGGTGATAATTTCCCCGTAAGACTAATATTGGTATATTAGTATATTTTCCCGAATATTTGTGCTTTAATTAAAGCTAAATATGTCATAGATATATGAGACAGCATTTACTCCAATGCATATTGAGTTTAATATAAAATCTACATCATTTAATATTTGTTAGCAACTATAAAAATACCAAAAATCCAAGCTGCAATAAATTATATCAGTATTGGAGTTCAATGTCTTTGATTTCACTAATTGCTAAATTCTCAGAAAAAGTAACATTTATAGCACATATTTAAAATAACAAGTTTGTAATTTGACTAATTATTTGCCTTCGAAATAAATACAACAGCAAATTAATTTGTATTTTTGAAAACAATCAATTGTGGGCTCGTTTGGGCAAAAATAAAACAAAACAAAAATACAGTAATAAATTCGAATGAAATAAGATATTTATTGGATGCAATTTATTAAGCTGGTTTTTAGGCACAAGGAGAGCTCATTGAACTCGAACGGAATAAATATTCTCATTTGATTTAAATTGTTTTGAAGGCACGACAATTATAAACAACAAATTGAGAACATTAAACGCTGAGAGCTTGAATTTTTGTAATTGAAAATTAAAACGAAATTTAATATGCAAAATAGAAATATTATGTATGTAATTTAAAATAAGAAATTAAATAAAATGTATTGTAACTTAAATTAAATACAATAAATAATAATAACAATCAAATAATATAAAATGTATAACAATTTAAATACATAAAAATATTTATCAAATAAAATAACATTTCATATAATTTAAAATATGATAAATAAAAATATGCAAATTAATTGAATTAAATATATTATAATTAAAATGGAATATAATAAAAAAATCTCGCGCGCTCAGGCGCGCTCGACCTGACAGTCGGGCAAGCCCGACTGTCTTATACCCTGTACCACAGCTCGCGCTGCGCGCTCGCCCGTACTATATATAATGTAAAATATTCTCTTAATATTATTTATTGAAAGTACCTTCAAATGTACTAATTATAGTTTTTAATAGTTCAGCGCCAAAATGCGCGAACGAACACACACACACACACACACACACACATAAACAAGAGTCCTATTAAATAAATAATTAAACGCACGAATTGCACGCAACGGATCACGCCTAATTCACTAACTTAACGGTCGCAATGATAATCGCGCTTTAAACTATTTATAATAGTACGAATATTATAAATATTTTAAATATTTTAAAAATTACACAACGTATTAGGCAGCAATCGAACGAACGCACAAAACGATCTGACGATGTGGCAACGCTACCGCCAATACTCAATTTGGCACGATGAAGGTAGCGCTCAAACACTTGTCGCTTGCTTTTTTTGCGTAATCTTATTTTGGCACCTTGCAATTGGTGTTGTTTACATGCGTACATGCACACATACATGTATGGTATTCGTCTATTCTACATGTATGTGTGTTTCTGTTTATACATACACACATACACTTGCTGGGCTGCAGGGCCCGTGCGAAGCAATACATGCAGTATTGAGTAGCTTATATCTCCTATGTTTATTAACCGATTTTAATGCGCTTTTCAGGATAGTTAAATATAATAGAAGAGAGTATATATACCAAATAACAACATTATATGATTAATATTACGCTTGTTTTTGAACTTTCAAGTTCAACTATTGTGAAGCTTATATCTCCTGTGTTTCTTAACCGATTTCAATGCGCTTTTCAGGATAGTTAAATATAATACAACAGAGCTTATGTTCCGAATAACAACCTTCTATGTTCAATATTACGCCTGTTATTCAACTTTTTGTGTTAAAAATTCGAGGTTGTGTGGGTTTTATTGATTTTTGGGCGTCAAGGGGGCGTGGCATCAACGATTTGAAATAAACTTGATCTGCGTATTGAATACACCTACCGATAGCAACCAACACGGCATCTCTAGCTTTAGTAGTTTCCGAAATCGACGCGTTCATCCAGACGGACAGACGGACAGACGGACAGACAGACGGACAGACAGACGGACATGGCTATATCGACTCAGCTTGTCTCCCTGATCAAGAATATATATACTTTTTGGGGTCTGCCACGCCTCCTTCTGCCTGTTACATACATTCTGACAAAGTTATTAACCCTGTTTTTCCCATTTTTCAAATGGGCACAGGGTATAATTATTATTTAGTAATTAAATTAAAATATTGCAAATCCAATAAATCATGAAATTATTTGATCAATTTCACTCCTAGAACTGAACATAAAAGCAGACAGAATCGATGCCGTAAAGTCTTTTGATGAGCCTCGAGTGTTTTATGTTTGCTTTATGCTCTATTGATGTTGTAATTTATTTGGCAACTTGGCTGCTAATTAGCTGTTGTCAGTGCGTCAATTAGGCCGTCAACTTGCATGTTGCCACACAAATTAATCGCGGGAATTTGTGTCAGTATTGAGAAAGTGTTGCCCCACTCAATAAATTTGATGTTAAGCGTCGTTCAATTAATTATCAAAAGCGACAAATGACACGAACAACTGCTGGCAAGCTGCCCAAAAAATTGCGAGGCGAGGCAAGGCAACTTGCAACATGCAACAGCGCTCAGATGTAGCCACTGCTATTTAGAGGCAGGTTGCAGCATGCCTTGAAATTAACACTTTTCAACCTAATTTGATATTCATGCAGCACCCGAGGGACACGGGCGGAAGGAAAACTTTCGCCTAGCCAAAAGTGACAGCGCTGAGGCTGCAACTGCCACAACTCGCTTTTCAAAAAGTGTGAAAAATTATAATTCCCCGAACTGTGGCAACATCCTGAAGTTGCATTGCCTTGCCGCCTCGCCTGTCTCCCTTGCCTCCCCTGCCTTCACCAGACTCTGTTTTTCCGTTAATTTGAAGCCATGTTAATGATAAAAGCCAACAAAGGCGCGCTTCAGGCCCTGTTCGCTTTAAGCCGACTGATTTGAGTCCCTTTCGGAGCGCCGCCTGTTTGACTTGGCAGCAACGTCTCGCTTGTAAGCCTTTTTGACGACCACCCCCAGCATTTCTTTGCATATAATTAAAAAAAAGTGGTGTGAACTGAAGTAACAGACAAGTGCAGCAAATGAAGTGTATTATATCCTCTCAGATGCCCTTCAATTAAAATTTATACACATAAAAATTAATATAAAATAAGAGTATGTAAAAAAAATATATATAACAATATTATGACATAATCTATAAAAATATTAAAAATAACAACACATACGATAAAACAAACTGAATAAATAAATATAGAAAAAAATAATGTAGAATTCAAATAAAAACAAATTAAGAATTAATAAATAATAAATACAAAGATATAAAACAGAATAGTTTACAACAAGTTTAATAAAATAAACTAAATAAAAAAATAAAATAATATAGAAAGCAAATAAAAATAAATAGATAAACTAAAATAAATATAAGATTAAATTAGCCAAATGAAAATAAAATGAAAGGGAATTGAACTATTTAAAATTTAGTTGAAAGAATGCCTTAAAATTCAATAAAGAATGAAAGTTCATAAAATTGTGTCAAAGTAATTCAACCTAATTTAATATAATAAATTTTAATTATATAATATAAATAATAATATGAATGGAAAATGAAACTAAAAACCCAAGTTTTGATTACAATTTAATGAGTCATAACAATTGCAAGTTGCTGCCAAAGATCATAACATAATAAAACCCCTTTTGTTATTGCCCTGCTTTACAGGGTATTTGCAGAGAGTTAAGTAAAAATTTGTAAGCTCTCCCATTTGGGTATGTGTATTATATAATTTTGTTTTTATTTTTATTTTTTCGGTTATTGTTTGGCCCTGTTATTGTTTGTTCTCGCTTTCCGCTCGCTCTCTCCTTCTCTCTGCCTTGCATTGTCGCTGCTATGGCCGTTGTTATTATGTAATTTAAGCCACAACATATTACGCCTTTAAGCCGTTTTAATGCCCATCATTGGCTGTGGCCCAAGAACATTGCGTGCGAGGCTCTTAAGCCTTTCATCTTAGGCCAGGACGCGCGTGTCCTTGGTCAAGTCGCAGCACCAACTGCAGGGTAAATGTTTTTTCAATAATTTATGCGTTCGTTTTTGCTGTTTTCTTGTGTTTTTTATGGCAATTTCTCATGAGATTTTCCGATTTTGCTGCAGTTAATTTTATACGTTTTTATATATACACAGAGAGAGAAAATATTTTACCCCGACTATTAGCGGTAATTTTTTATTCATGTGTGCTCCGTGCTATTTTGTGGTGTTTTTCCTCCCCTATTTGAGTTTTAATTTGCATTCTTGGCTATTTGATTTGTGGAGGGAGCCGAGCAGATATAAGGTCTGTCACAATTCAATCAGGACGCTGCTGTTTTTATTTTGCTGTGCTTTAATAAATAAATACGAGTAGAAAATTACATTTAGCCTCCAGGGGACGAGACATCGCCATCACCCCTCGCTGCTTAACCCTCGAAAAAAGTCATTTTCAACATACTACACACTCAAGTGGCTCATGTGTGAGTTCTCTGCATTGTGATTTCAATTTGTTTTCCTTTTGCTTTTCTTTTTCTCGGCCAATTTGCAAATTTTCACGAAATGCCGCCTGTAGGGGTAGTGAGATTACGTTAGAGTATAGAGAGAAGGAGACATACAAGCGGTAAAGCAAATAAACAGTTAATGCTTTTATGCAAATTTATGCCATTAACACAAATACGAGCAGCATCAGAGCCAAAATTTGAAAACAATTTGTCACTCAAAAGTCACTTTTCCGCCATCCTCTTCCTCTTCCTGTGCCAGAGCCAAATTGAAACAAAGCAAAACAAATGGAAAGCCAAAATCAAAGCATAAATGACATAAGCACACCGAAATACACTAAGAAAAAAACTCAAGTGACAAACACAACATGCAAATGATAATGAAGATGCCCAGTCAGATGCCGAATTAGCCTGCGAAAAATCAAAGTCACCCAAAATTAAAAGTGATTTGTTTGCCAAAACACCCAAGACATTACGGGTTTACCAGGGATGGTAAGGGGTAGGGAAGGGAATGGAGTTGGGGTGTGTATAATTTGAAATGTGAAACTCATGCACAAAACAGCTCGAAACGGACTAAGTGAGACAGTTATAAATAGAGCCAAGTTGTGCGTTTTGTTTGCAGTACAACTACATCACGGGACATGTCTATAGTTGCAGCTCCTTGAAGTAATTTGTATAAATAAAATCAAATAAATACTTTCCCATGACACAGCTGTTTTAGATTTTTAAAAATTTAATATCTTATTACATATTAATTTAGAAATTAAAGACGTCAGCAGTAGCTTGAAGTGTGCCCCTTTTTATATCCCTTCACTTCTTCTTCTTCTTTTACAATTAGTTTAAAACAGTATAGCAAGCACCATTTTAACTATTGAATTTTGATATTTGGCGTATGGAATCTTTTGAATCATTTTGACCAATGCTGAAAATTTGATAACGATAGGTTAAAAATCATAGAAGTTATTAAAGAATTAATTTTGCATGCGTCCGACTGATCGAAAGCGTACCTACTGTTAGGCTTGTTTAGATTGATTTAATCTTAAGTGAATGCGCTGTTAAATCGAAAGGAACAACTAAAGTTTTTCAAAAACGTTGCTGAAATAACTGGCAACAGAACATATTTGTCGTTTTTAGTCGGACGCAACCGACAGTCATAACTGTTATTGCTCAATTAATTTTTTGTGGTACAACATTTTTTGTTTTATTATTTTTTTATGTAACAGATTTCTAAGATTATTCCCAGCTGGTCTTAGAATATTTCTTGGGTTTCTAATGACTTGAGCTGCGCTGTAAGTCCCACTGTATGTGTGTGTCTTCTGTTTGTTGTCTCTCTCTCTTCCTTTCCCCATGCCGCTTAAGCTGATTTGGCGCTGATTTCTCACTGCCAGCCTGAAAGTATGCAATGAACAGAAGCGTATTAATAATTGAAACGCTCTCTCAGGTATCTCTCTCTTGTCTCTTGTCTCGTGTCTCGTGTCTTGTGTCTCGAGCCCCTTTTACTTTAGCTGGAGAATTGATGCCGCCTCTGCAAGTGGCAAATTTATCAGCGAAGGAAACGCAGGGCAAACATTACGTAATAAATTAGCGCAACATTTAAATTAAATTACAATTTAATGTAGTTGTAAATGTATTTATTTATTTATAAACTCTCAATTTCATTGCGTTTATTTTCCGTTCCCTCTACTTGCAGGTGAGTGTTGGCCAAGATGCTTTTAATGCCGAATATCTGCATGGTATAAATCAATGTTCTGCATAATTATGATAAATGAAAACTGTAAGTGAAAGTGAAAAATCTTGCAAAAAATAACAAATCTATTCTAATTATGCGGCTCTCGCTTGCGCTGTTTATTATGCCAAACTTTGCCCCTTCGAATTTGTTGTTTGTGATTTTTTGTTGCCAAAAGTTTGGCATATTTTGTAAACTTTATTATTAGCTTTTGGCAGCAGTTGAAAGGGCGCCAACGTTGCAACTTTAATAAAATATAAATTACATATTGTGCGCTCATTTGATTTGAATACTTTTCGAATAGCTTTGTCGCATGGCAATTTCAATTAAAATGCCACCGAGAATATGAATTTCATATCGACCGCAAGAAGCCTAAAAATACAGACTGAAGTCTGCCCATAATGATATGGCATGATGATGACTTTTGTTTAAATGCTTTGCGGTTGCAGCAACTTGGCAACAGAAACTGGTTTATATTGCAACAGCAGCAACTTGGGCAAGTGGCAGACATAAAAAGAATTTATGCTCTGGCAAAAAAGCAAAAGCAGAAGCAAAAAGCAAAAGCCAAAAGGAAATAATCTCTGCTTTTGCTTGTCTTCTGTCTACTGTCTTTTGTCTTTGCCATTGACTTTGCTGCTTGAACTTGGCCAATGCGCAGCAGCAACTGTTGCTAATGCAGCGGCAACTGTTGCTGCCGTTGGCTTATTTGTTAGCTGATTTGTTGGCAACACGTGTTGGCTTTAACCAAGAAATTTGAATGTTTGCCCAGTGTTTTGGCCACACAGTGCATGCGATTGTTAGCCAGCTTCGACTTGGGGCTGCAATTTCATTTAGGGTCAATAAACGCCAGCCAAGCGCAGCAGTAACAACCACACTGAGAAAAACAAAATATTCTTACTTGACTTAAGCTGGAAACGTATTCGAAATATACTTAATTGAAACAAAAACAAAATTTATTCAAGTGATCCGTATGTATCTCAGCATTTCTTGATTCAAGAATTTGTCGTTTTGTCTCAAATAAAAGTATATTTTTTATAAACTGATCTTAAATTAATTAAATTTATTTTTAAATTAATTCGAAAATATCAATTCTGTTTATTATTAAAATTAAATCAAAAATATAAAATATGAAGCGTACCAAAATTTTAAAAGACATTTTTATTTGGAGTGGAAATTCAAGAAAGTTTCTGTCATCTTTTCTATGAGTGTACGGGTACTCATTCACCTATTCACTCACACTCATTCGCTGCCCGCTCACCGCTTCTATGTTTGCGTTTGCAATCATGTCCGTGATCGTGACGAGAACTCGAAGAAGTTTTGCTTGGCTGCCCGGGTGCTTTGGCTTTCTGCCTTTTCTGCCAGTCGGGAGTCAGTAATATATCTAGTAGTATCCATAGACTTGAGCATAATAACATATGAGCTGAGACTGCCTTAATGTTGAGTGCAAATGGCTTTAAATTTCATTAACTGAAGCTGCAAAGTGTCGTTAAAACTTCAACTATTTTTGCGTTTCATTAACGCGACTTTTGTGGGCGTTATCTGCCCGCTAATGAAGCGAAATTTCTAGTTTAAATATGTTTATTGATGGCTTAGTAGCTAATTATTTCTTTACTGCATTTGAAAGACTCTTAAAATAGTTCTAGGACTATGACGTAGTAAAGAAAAAAAGTAAAGAATTATTTGTTACTAAACTAAAGAACTAAAGAATTAATTGTTTCTGTTGTCGATTGCTTCCGACTGTGGCATTTCTTCCGTAAATGATAAAAAATTATGCTACATTCTTCAATTTCTAATAATTTATTTTAAAAGGCTTTTACGCTAAGATTTAATATTTGGCTTTCGTTTTCATTGGTAAATCAGAAATGTAATGAATTTTTTTTATTAAATCTTCTGTCGGATACTTCCTACTGAGGCTTCCTAGAAAATTATCCAATATTTGTAAATTATAATGTTTTGTATTTCGAAAAACTTTTAAACCAAGATTCAACTTTAGACATACTGTTTCAATTAAAGCTATGAATTGTTTGTTTTAAAGCTGCTTTATTTCTTTGATAACTATATTAGGAAATTGTTAGGATCAATAATTAATCTTAACACTTAATGTCTTAAAAACGGAAGGAAGTATTTAATTCAAAGCACAGTCGGACGCACCTGAAATGTATAGAATAAACTGCATATTCAGCTCTTGGCACAGAGTTTCCCTTTCACGCAGCAATATGCAATGGAGCGATAGGTGCAAATTCTTGGATCTTTGCTGCTGGCATTTAGATGCAAATTTCTTCTACATTTCAAAGTATCCGCAGTTCACACACTTGCTGACCCCTGTCCCTGTCCCTCTTCCTCTCCCTCTACCTGTCCCTGTCCCTGACGACTTGCACTGGAGTCGACTGTCTGGCGCTGATGACGCCACCATTTCTAACCAGTCCGTCCGTCCGTCCGACCGTCTGTTGGTGCTTATGTTGTTTGCCGCTTTTAGTCAAGACAACAATATTTTTTTTTGTTTAGTCTTTTTGTTACAAATTTAGTTGCAATTCATGTGAAAAACAACGAGACGACAGCAGCAAGTGCTGTAATTTTCTCATGACGCTGGCGATGAATGTAAAAAATCAAGAACAAGCGTCGAGTGTTGCCAAAATGGTCAATGTACTTTATAACGCTTAGCACCCGAGTGGTTTGACTTGTCTAGCGGCTTAGAGGAAAACTGAAAACTGTTCTTGGCCAGACATTGGCATGCGTGTTGCTGTAAAATCTGCATTCTTGCCAGACCATTTAAATGCCTCTTACTCGCTCTATGTCTCATTCTCTGCATATCTCTCTCTGTCTCTACACTGAGAAAAAAATAAGAATTTTAATTTGACATCTCATTAGTAACAAAAATTCTATAGCTAAGAAGTTCGGAAATATTCTAGATGCCAGTTAAGGCGAACTTTGAAATGAAATGAAAACTATTTATTTCTTCATCAAATTTTATAATATTATTTGTAATTACATATTTAAAATTATTTTATGTTTCAAACAAGTTTTTTTAGAATTTTTAAATTATTATTTAATTATTTAAAATTGTTAAACAGCTTCAATAGCTAGATTCAAAATTAGCTTTAAATAAACATTTAAATTCTCCTTAAAACCTAATCTTTCGGCTAGAAATTTAGTTGTAGTTTTTTATGCTTTCTAAAGATTAAAACTTGCAAAAGCTTATAATAATTATAAAAAATTTCAAATAATTTTCGAGAGCCATTTTTCGCGCTGTGTAGCTGTAGCTGTCGCAGTGAATTGAGGCAGTTACCACTTAATTCTTGCCAAGTTGTCAATAGCTAATGGCCAATTGCCAGTTGCTAGTTGCCAGTTGGTCTGCGCATCAGTTGCTGATTTGTCGTCTGCTGCGCTGATTTGCCGCCGGAAGTTGGTCTCGACAAGTCAGAGCGTCATGCAGGCCGTCTGGTCTTATACTGTTAAGCAACAGCAGCAGTAACAGTAGCAGTAACATTAACATTAACAGCAGCCCAAAGCTTTTGACTAACAGCTTTGCCCCTGCGTTCGTCCTTTGGCAGCTTTTCTGTTAACGTTTCCCCAGTCTGTATAACACTTGTCGCCAGATGGGGCTTGCTCTTACCCTCTCTCTCTCTCTCTCTCTCTCCGGCTCCTCTCTCTCTCTCGCTGCGTTCTCTTGCTCAGTTTGTTTCCTAAAAACCGGTTACTTTGCACACCAGTTGCGCATTTATTATGCATGACTCTGTGACTCTGGACGGTTGCCTGTCGCCTGCTCTCTTGTAGAACAGCATTTCCTGGGCGCTATACGTACGGAATATTACACACACATGTGTGATATTTGTGTGTGAGTGTGTGTGTTTTGTTTGAGAGTGTGCCTTTCGCTCTTTGTCATGGCTTGATTTTGATCAGCATTGCTATTTTGATACACATGCAGTCTATGCCTAAATTTTGGAAGCTTTTTTGATATATAAGATCTGTTTTTGAATAACATTGGCTATGAATTCCCCAAGGATTTTTTAGAAATATATATAATAATTTATTTTAGTCAAAAAGTACCTGGAAAACAACTTTCAATTTTAGACACAATTGTCCGAAATGTGAAGAATGATAACTAATATTTCAAATTTCATTTAATTTATATTTTCATTAAAGTAATTGTCAAATAAAATTATTTGAATAAATAAATTGAGTCATAAACTATTTTCGTTTGAAATTAATTCATTAATTTAATTGTAATTGTAATTCCTGTCGAAATGTCGACTAAAGGTAGTCGATATAAATTATTTACTTAATTTTGTAGAAATTATTTTGCCTATCAACCTGTCATTAATACAAAAAAAAACTCAAAATGAAAAATTGTCAGTTTTCTAAAACTGAAATGAAATTTTTTTTATCAAATTTATAATTATTATTAGTTTGGAATCTAGTACAACAATTCAGTAGAAACAAGTGTAGTTTATATTCTGTCTTTTATTTTTTTATTTTCGCTCTTTTTGCCGTCTTTTTGCTTCGATTTTGTTGGCTGTTTAAACCTTGGCCTTGAGGCCCTTAAATGGCCGCGCAGCAACTGGCAAAAACTGCTTCGATTGGGACCAAAAAGCCTGTTTCTGTATCATTTAGAGTCTGGTTTTTTTTAGATTTTCGCTTTTGCTTTAAATCAGAGTCTGTTCACTTGCTTGGCCTTCACTGCATTCCATTTCGTTTTATGCCAAAATGATTATTATTGTAGGTCTTTTTTTTTTGTTTGTTGTAAATTTTAACTTTTGATCTCCGGTGTTGGCTGCAAGCTTAACACGCAGCTCATTAGCCGTTAGTTGCATTCAACAACAATGCCAAGACAGGCCCAAGATTCAACGCCGTTCTATGAGCAGCATTTGAGCTAAGGGCATAAATACAATAAATCACAATTTAAGCAATTTCAGACAGCGCCAGCAACCAGTTCTGGGCATTGTTTCTTTTGTTGCTGCAGTCTGGCTAAATAATTCCAATCAGCAACTGCAGACCAAAATAAAAAATAAATAAAACGAGTAAGGATGGGGCAGAGCAGTCGGACGTAATCGACAGTAGAAGACCATTTACTTTGTGTTTCAATAATTCACAGATACTAATCGAATACAAACTATCCCCCCCATACCCTTTAAACAAATAGAGCAAATTGTCTGTTGCATATCTTCGCTATTTCTTATCCAAACGTAAATTTAGAGCATCGATGACAAACTTCAGCTGCTGTGCAGTCTTGGTTCAGTTTTTTTTTTGCAGTTAGCGAAGGCAGGGAAGAAGGTTTAATAAATATAAAAGAAATTTGATTTGTTTGCAGAATAGGAGAACCTAAATACCAGTAATATTGTCTCAAGTGTTTATAGTTTGCGATATCTTGCTGTTCAAGCGGACGGACAGACAATTCAAACCGTCGTTTTCATCAAGAATGTTTAGACATTTTGGGCTTTACCAAACCTTCTTTTAACTTAATAGTCCACTTTGCAATTTTTTAAAGTACAGGGTCTAAAAAAGCGAACTCAACGAAGCTGCATTCAGCGAAGGTCGCAAAAGGTAAAAGGCAACACCAGCAACCGCCTTATTATCTATCCCCATTGTTCTGCTTCCTTTGCTGGGCAGCGAAACTGGATTCGCTTGTATTTTAAAATTATATTCTAGTTGGGACTTTTGACTCTTGCTTTTGGACGCTGCTTGCGCTTGTCTTGTTGTTCGCATGTTTAGTAAATTGAAATTAAAATCTGGTAAATTCCATTCTTTTGTGGTTATTCTGATTGTGCGTTTTGTTCTAGTTGAAATCCCCTTGGTCTATTTGAAACAATTGCAACCGAGAAACATAAAGTGTACTTTGGGTTAATTCTCCAGATAAATATGTAAGTATTACTTTAATTAGCATATAGTTTTCAATGAAAGGCAGTATTAGCTGCAGTCCAGTTATAATCACAGACGAATTTTATATATTTTCAGCAAGGTATAAATTCATTCAGTTTATTTGCGGGATTTTCGAGAGCAAAAATAATTAGTAAAGAAAGAAAATATGAGTATTCTTTATTAGAACGGAAAACTAAGTCGATCTTACCATGTTTATCCGATCTTTTATTCCTCCCATTCCATTAACGCTTCGATCTCGGCAACTATAGAAGCATACTAAGTTTTAAATGTCGATAGTTGTAAACTAAACGCATATCAAGTTTGGCTAGAATTTTGAATGCCACGCCCCTTCCGCCCACAAACACAATACACAATTTTGAACATAGCTTCTTGCAACTCGGTATACAAATTCCTTGGCATTATATATAAATATTCTTTGAGCTTTCGAAACTGTTAACCGCAAATCAGACAAATTTGGCAATTTTCTGCTGGTCTATTAGTTGTACGATTCTCTATTCAATTGGCATTTAAGTAGGCTAACGCATGGCAAGCTTCAAGGCTTGAGGCATAATGATGGCAGGGCAAATCACGCTAATGAAAAGCCTGGCAACTCTGGCCGCTATTGACGGCAACATCAATAGCAAAGGCAATAGCAATATGGCTCGAAAAAGGACAAGTGGCAAGTAAATAAACTTGAAAAGAGCCACTCGATGTGGTTGAATGGCAGGGAGAGAGGAAGAAGAGAAGGACGTTGTTGGGTAACAGGATATGCCAAGTAGTTGTCGCCTCTCTCCAAACCCTCCAGACCCTCCAGACTCGAACTGACCTGGCCGACGACTCGTGGCATGACCCAATCCGCTTAGCGCGAGCTGTTGACCTTATTGGTTGTAAGTGGTTACAATGAGATTATGCTTCATTACACGACGCCCAGCCATGACGCTGACTGACTTCTCTGACTTCTTTCTCTCTTGGCCGAGTCTCTTGACTGACTCGGAACTGTTGGCAATCATAACAAGCTTTATGCGCACCATTAGCGTCGCGGTTGCTGGCGATAATAGCAAAAGTGCTTCAACTAATGGACCTGCCTCCTGCTGTCCCACTGTGCATTTTTACCACCCTCCAGTGTTGCCAAATGCCCTTTTTCCTCCAGTCAAAATTGGCCAATCGCTAGGATAATTTTAATATGGCGGATAGCCGGAAATTTTGCATCTTTTCAAACATAATGTAAACTATTTCAGATTTTTTTTATATTATTTATAAAAAATTATACAAAAAAGTAAAAATAGCAGCTAATGAAACAATTATAGATAATAGATTTTCATTGGAGAAGTAGGAAACAATTATCGATTTATGTTTGCAAATTAATACTATAATCGAAATTATTTTGAAGTCAATATTTGACTTGGAATTATTTGCAACCTAATATATATTTGAATATTTTTTAATGCATATTTATTTCAAATTTTATGAAATTAATATGTTTTAAAAACTTTTTGGAATATGATCTTTTTTTAGACATTTTTTAGAAAGTAATATTTTATTTTAAATTAATATATATTTATTCGATTGCGCACGCAATTGTGACTAAAAAGCTAAAAATCTTTTTTTTTAGATTTTATTCTCCTCACTTTTTAGCTTTTTTTTTGCGTATCCTTGCAGCCTTTTCTCAATCAAGAGCTGGCAACTCTGCTGCCTTCTATCGACTGGCGGCAATTGTAAAATGTTTGCAGCAGCCACAAACACACCCAACACCCACACCCACACCCTTTATCAATACCCACCTCCTGTCCCCCCTGATGCCCACATCTCGTGGCTGGCAGTCGATGCAACACATCAATGCAAAGTGAGTTCTCGCAGCGGAATCTCAAAAATGCAGCAGTTCGAGACTTGGACGATGCTGCCGCTGCTGCCTCTGATGATGATGATGAAGCTGTTGCGGCCAATGCTGCAAATGCCCCATGTTGCAGACAGACGGGGCAGCTTCCAGTCCTGGTCTTGGCCTCTCTGCTCTGTCTGTGCCACGGCCACAAAATGCCTGTCGCTGCGCAAAGTTGCCAAACTTGTTTCATTTGCGGTGCAAGAGTATAATTGCGGCAACAGCGACGTCGACAGCAACGCCGACTGCGACGTCGACGGCGTTGTTTCAGTTTCGCGTATTTTTACTGCCCTAGTGGAATTTTATTATTGAAAATGTTTCGATGGATGATGATGGAATCGAAATCTGCTTACCTGCCGATCTGGTTCACGTTTCCTTTTTGTAGTTTTTGTGTTCGTATTTTTTTTTTGGTTAATTTCAATGGGGTTGAGGCTGTTGGTCAGGCGTTTTCTTTCAGCCCTGCACCAGCAAGCGAATTCTCAGCGAATAGCTGCGAGAGCGCAAAGCGAAGAATTTAAATGCCGCAAGAGTCTTTTCTGACTCTCTGGAATGTTGCGATAATAAACAAAAATGTCTTTTCAGCCAGGCAAATGCAAAGAGCTCGTTGGCGCACTGCAGCAGCCAGCGAACACCAGGCAACATCAAATTAAACCATAAATAAATATTTAAAAAATTATTTAAAAAATATTAAATTAAAGTTTTCAAAAATTAAAAATTTATAAAAAAATCATTGCTCGTCTGAAGTAAAATATTCTTATAAGATAATTTTTTGGCAATCTCTTTCGGATACATTATATTTTGTAATTCTTTTAAAATCCAAAAATATTACATACTTATGCCGAATTTTATTAATATTAATTTATTCAGTCGTTTATGGCAACAGGCTCCAATTAATTTTTTTGGGAGTTTTTTAAAAGGAAATTTTGCATAAAAGCTATATGTTGTTATGATAATAATTAAAGCTGATAATGTTAATCATTTTTGATCTAAAATATCTTTTTTTTCCAATAAACAATAAACCAATATTATTTGTTACTGATAAATTCTCAATTCTTTTTAAATTAAATTAAAATTAAATTTCTTATGCCTAGTCTGAGATTTGAATTGCTTCAAGAAGATAATTCTTTTACACATTTGAATTAAATTTATTTTGCTTAGCTTTGAGTTTTGAACTGCATATAATAAGAAAGCTATGATTTAATTTTATTTTTAATACATGCATTTTCTGTAATAAACATTAAAAAATTTGCTTCTCTTGTGACATAGTGTAATTAGCGCTGGGTGGCAATAAAGTATTCATAGTTCTCCCAGCTATAGATTCCAACTGAAGGGAAGAAGCAGAGGCACCCAAACTGCTGCCTCTGCTGGGCTTGTTTCCAGTTGTTAAGTTGGCTATGAGTCTGAGTTTGGTCTGTTGCTCTGTTGGTCTGTTGGCAAGTTCATGGCCAAGCAATTGCAATCGCTTACCAAGAACAACAGCAGCAACAGCAGAGAACAGCAGAAAGCAAAGTTGCAACAGGCCATGGCGTTGCAGCTCTTCTTCTTGCTCTACGTTTGTTGCATGCTTCAATGCGCTGCATAGAACTCTACACTTGTTGCAATTATGAGCATATTTCATATCGCTACAAAGAATCAACAAATTTTTGTAATATCTCACTTGAATTATGACTATTGTATGCAAAATAAGGTGAATATAATGAAGGAATTTGCTAGATTTTTGTAAAATTTTTAGGGAGATTAAAAAATTCCACTTTGTCGAAATAATAAAGTAAATATAGTATTTACATTTCTCTTAAATAAATTAACTAATAATTTATTTTATTTTACTAAACAAAATCCCATAGTTTTCAATAATTTCATGATAATTTGTTTTTAGCTACTCTAAATAAATAATGTAATTTTTTTGAAGTTAACAATTTTAACTAAGAATATATAAATTTTTAATGTTTTTAAACATACATGAATTAACACATAAATAATGTATATTTTCTTAAAAAAAAAAGATTTTTTAAGATAAGTATAATATTTAAATATGATTAATTGCATTAATTTCATTTTCCTTGCCTAGATTATCTTTAATTGTATTTTATCTGTATCTGGAGTAGTCTCAGGTTACTATAAATTAATAAATAAATAAATAATTATTGTCTCTACTTTTAATCCATTTCGTTTGAATTTGTCAGCCAGGGAATTTGACGACTTTTTCTTTTTAGTTTGTTATTATTAATATTATTATTTCTGCGTTTTTTATGCGCTGCGTTCGTTGGGGGTAATAAATTGAGCTTAAAATAAACCAAAAGCCAGCAACTGACTGTAATTCTATTGCCATTGCAACCGCTGAAGGAATGCAGTGTGGCAGCAACAGCAGCAGCAGCAGCAAGCGACCAAGTTAAGTAAAAGACAAAGTAATAGAAGAGCAGTGGAAGAATGGCTGAAGAAGAGGAAGAAGACATTCCAAGCCTTGGTCAGAGCCAAGTGCAATGCCAAGTTGCAACTGTGTGTGTGTGTGTGTGAATGTTGCATGTGTGTGTGTGTGTTGCATGCAATTTTGCCGTTTATGCCAGTTGCAATAAGAACGACGAACGCAAAAAAAGGAGAAAAAAAGAAAAATGAAGGAAAAACTGGCCAAGAGAGCAAAAGAAATATTCGTCTGAATTAAAATGTGGCAAGTTGACTATTTCGTGCGTTTAGTTATTGTTGTAGTCTGCAGTTGTTGCAGTTGCAGTTGCAGTTGTTGTTGTTGCTGTTGTTGCCTCTTCTCTGGCTGTTGTTGTTGTTATTGTTGTCTGCTTGCTTGGCTGCTTTACGCTCTAAGCAGCGTCCCAAGAAGGGGCTGACTTGGCTGACTTGGCTGGCTAGTAAATGTTGTTACCGCATATTTCTCTGCCAAACATGCGAGTTGAAGTTGAATGTCGTCTGCGGTTCTCGCTGGCTTTTTATTGTTGTTGTTCTGCTGCTGTCTCGACTGCCTTGGCTGCCATTGAATTAAGCAAAAGTCAACGGCATGAGTTAGCATTGCTCTTGGCTCTTACTCTTGGCTCAGAAGCTTCCTCTTGGCTCTTAGTCTTGCTCTTGGATTGTGTGTTGTTCTCGCCATGCTAGCCGAGATTGAGATTCATTGCCTGTTGCATGCCACAGCCGTTCAAACTGACTGCATATCGCCTTCTCCCATTCTCTACTATTCTATCTCTCTTTCTGTCTATCTCTCGGCAAAAATTATACAGATACTTATATGAGCATATAGCATGTATATCTGCCTCTTTGGCTGAGTATCAGCAACTGCATCTGCAGCTTTATTCTCTCTCTCCATCAGATGCAGATACTAGATCCACAACAATATCTATATCGGTTATGTATTTGGTCAAAAATCAGCCAGATACATCTTTAAGTATTTATTGTATTTTTGCTATAATTATAATTATTTTATTTATTTATTTATTTATAAAATTATGTTTAGCAAAAATATACAAACATAGTAATAATTAACGAGTACTAACATAGACCTACGACTCGGTTTTTATTTAAAATTAGTTATATTATTTATATTATTATTTTTATTTCTAAATATATCTGCAATTGTTGCTTCAAAAATAATTTAGAATAATTTTCTTTTCTTTATCTAATATCATTATTAATCCGTTTCCACTTTTGATTAACTTTTTTCCACTTATAATTTTCATTTAATAATTTTAAGAAAATATATTCTATTTCATATCTATTGTGTGCACAACTGTACTTTTTCTTCAACTCCTTAGCACATTGTTTCAGATGAAGTGATAGAGCAGGAGAGGGCGCTTCAAAGTTGCAATTGTGAGCAGTTTATGCGTAGCACTTGAATGTCCTTAGCCATTTTACAGCTTAATCAATATTTATGCATAAAACGAAAGTGAATAAATGTTTAATTTTTTTCTCTCTCTCTCTCTCTCTCCGTTTTTTTATGCTCTTTGCAGGTAAGCGCCATTTTACATACTCTGGCACTTGAGTGTTGTGTTTTTTTGGAGCCGATGCTAATGCGGCATAAAGAGCGTGAGTAAAACCAAACGCAAATCATTTAACGAGCCTCAGCTTAGACTGGGCACATATTGTTTTATATGCCACTGGCAACAACAACAACAACAACAACAACAACAACAATAACAAGAGCAACAACAATAACTGTAACAATGAAAGTTGCCAACAAATTGCGCGTAAATCCCATAAACCGTTTACAACTACAACAGCTCAACCTGAGCTCTGAGTGGAGTGGCATCATCGATGGCAATGGCAATGGCGATGTCGATAGCAATGGCGATGTCGCCATCGCCATCGCCTGCAACAATAACAAAGCGATTTTTATGCACAGCAGCAGCATTGTTTTTATGATGAGCAGAGGGGGAAGTTGGGGGCAGGGGTTAGCTGCCCCTCAAACGCAGCTGACAAAGCTAAAAACGAGCCATAGTCTAAAAGTTGTAAAATAATAAAAAATCAAAAACAAAAAAATCCCTCCCCCCTGTTGTTGGAAAATCCGTATAAAATACATGCAGCGAAGTCTTGTCAGTGAGATGAAAATCATCCGAAAAGTGCCGGTAAATGAAATTTATTTTCATCAAACGAGTATGCGTTCAAATCAATGGGGTTTTTGTTGGGTTATCAATGTTACCATTTGTTTGCAGTGTGGCACAGCGCTTTAAGGGATTTACTCCGAACTTTTCTTTTATTTTTAGCAACTCGATAAGCCCACAGTCGAGTGCACTCGACAGTTTTTTATTCAAAAAACTTAAATTAATTGAAATTATCTCTTGAACAACATCCAAGTTTTATATGCAATACATATTTAGAGCCATCAAGAAATATCATTCTTAAATATATATAAAATATGTAAATATTTCTGGCTACACAATTATATTTCCTAAAAGATTATAAATGAATTTAGGCGGAGTGGCTAGATGAAAGCAAATTCTAGAATAAACTTTTAATAAATATGGCATATAGTTAGCTAGATACCAAATTTGATGGCTTTAGCTCTTAGAATACCCGAGATAGAAAAGTTTATACAAAGCATATATGAACGAACAAAACATTCTTGGGAGGTTTTTAGGATAACCTCTTACTGTGATAGCTAA
Organism: Hypselothyrea guttata; assembly: GCA_035045125.1. Classification (NCBI taxonomy): domain Eukaryota; kingdom Metazoa; phylum Arthropoda; class Insecta; order Diptera; family Drosophilidae; genus Hypselothyrea; species Hypselothyrea guttata. The sequence continues at coordinate 1,070,716 of JAWNNJ010001716.1, read as the reverse complement.
ACTTTATCAATTACTTCATAAACTACTTGTGCTATTCTTCTGACTCAATTATACACTGAGATCAGATTAGAAAATAATTATTTTTCGTTGGATAATTGGTTTTTATTCAAATCTTTTATATAAAGTATTTCTTTATAATATATTCTTCCTTATATTTACTTAATATTTATTTAAAACGTATACAAAAATTTAGTACAATATCAATGAATTTGAAAATTTATTACTGAAAAAATATATATTTATACAGAAAATATTAATATCAAATATTACTCTAACTTTGAGTCAAGTTCAGTTCCATTTAAAGCTAAAAACTCTACCTTTATGACAGCTGAAATAAAACTAGTCTGAGATGTATATCAAAGGCATATAAAATCTGTAACAAAATGTTATAGTCTTTTATGCAGAGATTTGGCTCTTAGTCTAATAAGTATAAAACTGCCATAAAAATGATTAATATTTGTGGCCATAAGACGAACTTGTTACGATTTTTATAACCAACAAGTTAATAGACCCCTAAACTGTTGCTCTATTACCAAAAAATTATGTCACAGCGAAAAGCGGAAGAGAAGCTTTTTATTACCCCCAGAAAGCTTTTGGCGACTGCTAACAGCGAGTTAACAGAGCGCGCTTAACAGCAGGGGATTTCCCCTTAGCATACTGTTAAAACGTAACCCCTAAGGGGTGGGCACCCACACACCCCCTAGCACCCTCACCCTCACACACACGCCGCCTCATTCACACCTACGCACAATTCGCACCTTGGCGTCATGCGCGCTGCGGCACTTCGGACTCTGGCAGCCGAGCGGAGCCGAGCGCTTGTGGGCTGGGGGGTCGGTGGGGAATCGGCTGGGGCAGACGGACAACGGGGTTCGTCGGACATGCTTCGGCATCTGGCGCTTTGTTGTTGTTCTATTTTTTGGGGGTGGCTCTCACCTGAAAAGCCGACGCATGAAAGACGACGGACGAAATGCCGACATGCCGACATGCCGAAAGCCCTCGTCCTCGCCTTCGTCTTTCGTGTCGTCGTCGCTCGGCTGCCAATTCCACCCCCTTTGCGCATATATTTCCGAAGCAGGTGTAACAATTATTATTTTCTCGTTGATTTTGTCGTCGTCGTCGTCGCTGCCGTCGACGTCGCTGCCAGCGCCTCTGTCGGCGTCGCTGTCGTTTGTTTTACCTTTGTGTGTTTTTTTTTTGCTCTTGCACCCGGCAAATTCGCCCCATGATTTAACATTCTCCATTTCGCTTGCACTCAGGGGGTTGCACGCATGCTGTCATGCATTTGCTGTCTCACGTGGCAGCCGTTTGGCAGTAGGGGGTGTGGTGAGTGAGGGGGGGAGGGGAGGCAGTAATGTTGTTACTGCAGCAGCAGCAGCAGCAGCAGCGCCCCTCTGCAACAGCTGCTGATCCTCGCCCACTCGTATACTCGGCTCTTATACAAGTGTTATATAACAACTGAAGCTTAGGCGATAGAAGATTACAAAATTACAGATAAAATGTACACCTTTAGCATTAAAAAGATTAAATCAATGTATTGTACAACAAGTTCAGCAATTTATAGATATGTTAGCTATTTAAAATTTACGAAATTACCTAATAAAAATTACAAATCTTAAAATTTTGGCCCAAGCAATATGCACTTAAGTTCAATAAAATTATGACATACCTTAGGTAGAAGTAAAAATTACAATAGTAATTATTGTAAAAATTCTGAAAATAATTCTTGTAATCAATTTATAAAATATTTATTATTAAAATAAAATATTTAAAAAATGTATAATTAAAATATTTTTTCATTAAAACATTAATAATTAAAAAAATATTAAATAGTGAAATATTTGTTTTTAAAATATTAAACATTCAACAAAAATATAAAATAAATATGTTTCATAAGCTGCAAAAATATATAATTATATCTGAAATTACGGAAATAAATGCTTTACACAAAAATAACTAAAATTAAGAAAACAATTATGTTAAATATCATTAGTTTATAAGCGAAAATAAATTGTTGTACGACAACTGAGATTCAAGACCACGTGGAGTTCAGAGTTAGCCGAAATGGGCAAAATAAAATGATAAAATATGGCATATTTTTAAAAATATCTTAAAATAAATCGATATAAAATTGCAAATATGCAACAAATTTATCTAAATTTAATATATTGATAAAAAATAATTAAATAATTTTGAATAGAGTTTTAGATAGGCTTGAAAAGATTTCAGGAAAATTTCAACGCTGCTTAAGCTAGTGCAAAAATACAATAATTCTGATTAGCAGCGAAATAAAATAATAATTGCTCGAATAAAGAATAAAGAAGAAGAATGTCTTGGATGAGGGCAGATTGTCGACTCGAGTCGAGTAAGAATTTGTTCAATTGCGAGTGTGTTCCGAGTGTATGATGAACAAAAGACATTCAATAATTGCGCACCTGAGGCACAACAAAAGCCGGGCCTTAAATGCGAGCTCAGCGGCAGGTAACAAAACAACAACAGCTGAGCGAGAGAGATACAGAGAGAGAGAGAAAAGGTGCGAGAGAGCGACACAAGCAGAGGAGCAAAGCAAAGTAAGGCAAAAGGTGTGCTACGGCACTCCGAAAATGGTTTGGATTTTCGGAGTAATTTCTGCCGCTGCCAGACGCAGGAGAAATGCGGCCGAAACGATGTGCGCTGTCGGCGTCGTCGTCGTCGTCGTCGTCGTCGTGGTTGTTATCGTCATCGACGTCGTCGTCGTCGTCGTCGTCGTCGTCGCTGTCGCCCGAGCTCTGCCGTCGCTCTGCATCCCAAGCTCTCGGCCTCTTGGTCTTGTTGGTGTCGAACTCGTCCGGTTCTGGCCTCTACTGTTGCTTTATTTTGGTTAACACGCGTTGCTGCCGCTGCCGCTGTCGCTGCTTCAGCCGCTGCCTCAGTCGCTGCTGCTGCCTCTGTCGACGTCCACGTCAACGCAACAGATTCAATCTGTTGGCAGCGCTGCCCGCCACACTCCGAAACAAAAAAGGTATATTACCTTAGAATGCCAGGCGTTCTTACTTCAGTCTTCGTACAGTCTTTGCTTTAACCCGTTCCAATTCTGTCCGCCGCTCGCTCGTTTGCTCTATACAACAACAACAACAACAACAAAATCAACATATGTAGGCACAACAACAAACACAATAATAATATAAATAAAATTGAAATTAATTCTAATAAAAATAATAATATTTAACAGCTGATAGCTGCAAAAATATTGCATTTATTGGCTGCAAAAACAATTGGCAATTAGTTTAAAATTCAGCCGAGTTTTGAGGCAGCAGCAACAACAACAACAATAGCCAAATAACCGTAGACTTGGCCGTAACCGTCGCTGCCGTCGTCGTCGTCGTCGTCGTCGTTGCCGCCGCCGTCGCCGTCGCAGTCAGAGCACACACATCACAAACCAACCACCAACGCAAACCCCCATAACACTAACAGCAGTAGCAGCAGCAGCAGCAACACACACACACACACGTACACTCTCTCACACATACACACACACTCTCGCAATCTCACACACACGCTCGTTCACTCACGAAAATTTCAATATCCAAATCAAAGTTGAGTTCAAATCGAAAACAGCCGCAAAACCAGCAACAACGTCTCTCTCTCGCTAAAAAACAGCACGCGGATAACATGAAAAATCAAACAAGAATCTAAATAATAAATACAACTCAAATAAAAATCAAATTCAGTTTGAACTAAATTATGCGCTATAAAATAAATGAATAAAAATAAAAATTTTAAATAAATTTTATTAATAAATGTCGCTCATAACTTAGCTCATCTCTTAGTTTTCTCACCTGACGCGTGTGTGCTAAATGCTAAATTCCAGCTTCAAACAGTTTCAAATTCTACACAACTCTACAGTGTAATGCGATTTCAAACTCTCCACTTTCGATCACAAATGTAAGCAGAGCGCGCAAATCATTTAACTTCGCAAGCTGCCAAAAAGAAAACTTGACAAAAAAAATATTTACTAAAATATTTTAAATATATAAACAATACAAAAATTATAAAATATATTTTGTGCTCTTTGGTTTTTATAAAAAATAGTAAAACAACAAATGACTTGAAAAAAAATGTTTAAAATAAAAATAAGCACACACAACACATATGCATTATAATGAAATATATTTTGTGCTCCCATATATTTTAGAAAAATAGCAGAAAAAATAAAATACTCGTAAAAATAAATAAATAAAACAAAAATATTTTATACACAAAATTACTCATTAAAATATAATTTATATGTTTTTGAACGTAGCTGTAACACATGACCTGAAAAAATATTTTATATAAATATAAACGCACAAAAAGAATTTAATTTTTATAAAACAAAAAAATACCTGTAAAATTAAAAATAAATATATATAAGAAACAAAATATTTGAACTGCCGTTTTTATTTTTATAAAATATATTTCAATATTAAAAGAGAATACAAAAAAAAAAAAAAAATATATACAAACTTAAAGAATTAATTTAATTTGCAATATTAAAATTAAAATAAAATAAAATATATAATATAAAAACCGATAATAAAATATATTTTGTACTCTTTATCAAAGCGCGGTTCTTATTTTGATCAAAAACATTTCAAGCCGTAATAATTGAATTACCAAAAAAAGCGAAACAGGCTCTAAGCAACAGCCAAGAATTTGCTGGCTAAAAAGTTCGTTGCTCGCCGCTTCGCTTCTTATTTTTTTTTTTTCTACTTTTTACCTTTTTTTTTTTTTATTTGCCAGCAACACGTTCTTGAGTCTCGGCAGCGAAATACTTAACGTACTCCATAGGCTCAGCTCGGCTCAGCTCTCAACGCAGAGCTCGCAGCTCAGATGCCAGTTCCTCAAAGAAATTTCAAAGCCGGCAAAAAAAAAAAACAGAAACACAGAAAAAAACAGAAAAGACAGAATCAAGCCAAGCAGAGCGCTGAAATTGTTGAGCGAGCAGCAAAGAAACACGTTTTTGTGTTTGCAGGCCAAAAGCAAAAACAAAAATAAAAACAAACACAAAAAAAAAGTGAGCAGAGAGTAAAAAACGCGCTGAGCAACAACGTTAAGTCTCTCCATCCGTCTCTCCGTCCGTCTCTCTCCCAGTTCTCTGTCTCTGAGCCTCAGTCTGACTTTGACTCTGACTCTGACTCCGATTCCCGATTCCGTCGCGTCGTCTGCCGGCCATAAAACCTTATGGCCAAACGTTCCAATAGGCTGCGTTTCGCTCTCCTCTTCACCTTTTTCTTCTCCCTCTTCTTCTGCCTCTCTCCTCTTACCGCTCTCTGGGGCACTTGTCGTCGCCATACGCATAGAAATAATTTCTGTAGTTTATTTTTATTGTTGTAATTACACGTCTTCAACTCAATCGCACTCTGCGCTCTGGCAACCACAACACAACAGCAACAACAAAACCGACACAAGAAAAATTCCACTTACTTGGCAACTCTGTCTGCTATTATTTTGCACGATCCCCAAGTCAAAAGTGTGATGAGTCAGAACGTAGAATAAAACACAAATAAAAACCCACCAAAAACCGGTAAAGCTAAAGAAATTTTGTGCGTGCTTAACACAGAGAGCGAAAACAAGAGAGAATCCAGAGCTTCTCTTGCTAAAATCCACTTGAATCTGAGCAAGAATACTGCATAAACTGCATAGACCGCTTGCTGCTCTTGAGTACAGTATTCTGTTAAAAATACTCCAATTCAAATATATAAAATAAAATATATATAAAAAAAACTTCACAGCAGTGAGCATACTCTTGGTAAAATTCACTTGAATCTGAGCAAAAATTCTGCTTGAACTTCATACACCCATTTATGCTTTTAAGCAACAGCATTCAACTAAAAATACTTTTCATAAAATACATCACATAATTAGACTAAACTAGTTGAAGTTCTAAGCTAAAGCTGACTTAAATCTCTGCCAAAAATGAAGTGAAGCTCTTGAGCACAGTATAAAATTATTAAATAATATATAAAAACTCGACTCAACAGCAGCCAAAGCTTACTTAAAACTCTGTGTAAATATTGAAGTCTTGTTGTCTGCCAAATTTGGACAAAAACTGCATTTTTATCTAACAGTTTAGAAAAGCTAAATTCTCGAAATAAAACAAGGCAAAACTTGATCTAACATCAGCCAAAGCTGACTTAAAACTTTTTCAAAATTTGAATTCTTTTGGTCTGCTAAATGTTTTATGAATTGTGATTCAAAAGTAAAATTCACTTTATTAAAAAAGCGCTTGAAATGTAGTTAAAAATGATCTAAGGTTTCAACTGTAGACTGCTTAAATCGGAGTCTAAAAAATTGTTTTGCTTGCCAGCAAAAACTTACAAAATATGCATGCATTATTTCATGCTTTTCAAGTACAGTGACTAATTGAAAAATAGTCTATAAAAAATAAAAAAGCAGTTTGAGAACAACTGCAGCAATAATTAATAAAAATAAATCAGAAATGTGTTTTTTATGCCAGCTTTGTTTATTTTAGCAGAACAGTATTTAACAGAAATAAAAAATATAAAAAAATTATACATGACTTGAATCAATTAAAATAAAAGTGGTTGTGTTGCGACGAATATTTTACTTATTCTCTAAAGTTTTCATAAAAAAAATAAAATAAATACACTTTCTATAAAACACTAAAAGGCAGGGGAGCACAAAATATGTTTATAAACGAACAAATTTCTGTTTCATTTGCAGCAAAATCTAAACAACAACATCAACAAAAAATAAAAAACAACAGCAAAGTAATAATTATAATAGACAAAGCAAACAAAAAGTATCAAACAAATCAACAACAACATCGACAACATCAACAAAAAAGGCAACTTTTTTAACACTAAACAAAAGAAACAAACAAAAAAATAATTCATACAAAAAGCAAGAATACAAAAAACTAAAACAAAATACAAGCAACATCACTTCATCCCACTTCAACGACTTTGACTCGACATTTAATTGGTAATAAGAGCAAATTATTATTAACTATTCATGCCCATTGTGTGTGCGTATTTGTTTTTGTTTCTGTTGTTTCTAAGTTTGTGCCATTTATTGTGTTTTCTCATTTATATTTTTGTTAATTGTTTGCGCTTCATTCAGTTCTTGTCTCCCGCCCAAGTCTCGGTTTTTTGTTTGTTTTTTATCATAAGCTGTTTTGGTTTGAGTTTCAGAATTGGCAAAAGCAAAAGTTGCAGAAATCTTCATTCAACGCAAAAGTGACGCAAAATTAATTTTTATAATTTCTTGCAAGCATTTACAAAATATTTTCCTGAATATTTCAATTCAGTTTTACTCATTCAACAAAAAAAAAAAGTAAAATAAAAAATAAAAAACGCAGCATCACGCAATTTGTAATTAATTGTTTTGTTGTTCAAGCAGCATAATAAAAAAGCAAAAAAGCAAAAAAGAAATTAAAAATCAAGCAGAAGCAAAGCAAGAAGCAGCTAAAAAGAAGGCAACCAACTTCAACTACAATCTACAACAATCAACTGGTATTTTTCTGTCTATCCATTCGCTTTCCCATACCAATCCAGAACCAAACCCCAAAAAAACCAAACAGAAAAAGAATAAAAAACACCGAACCGATACACAGAAGACAGAAAACAGAGTACAGAGAACGGAAAGCGCATTAAGAGCAGAGACATTAAACATTACAGAAACAGAAACAAATCAAAATCAAAATCGCAATCGAAAACAAAAATATCAAGTGGCAAATTGTTGAAAATAATCATTCCATGTGGCAAAAAGTTATCGAAATCAACATTGCATTTTGCAGTATTAAATAGAGAGCAAACTATTTACAAAGCCGTAAATATTTTTAAATCAAATTCAAGATATTTATATACACAATCGTAGCAAATTTTTGATATAGTTGTTAATTTTGAGCGAAGGCAATTAATTAGCAGTCGAAGCCCCAAACTTAACCCTACCCGAGCAGCAAAAAAAAGGTGATAGCATTTAAGTCAAGGGTTAAGCGCAACCCTTAGATCTCTTTTAGTCCCAAGCAAAGCAAGCTGCTTGTTTTTCTCCAAGTGTAACTGAGTTTCGGGTGTGCGTGTGTATAGAATGAAGGTTGTTAAATTGAAATTAAGCATAAATATTTACAAGGCACATCAAACACAAGTAATTAGGATTTTTTAATTAAGGCCCAAGTGATTGATCAATCAAAACTGTTGCCATATCAAAGCGAAACTTCTCTCTCTCTCTCTCCGTGTGTTTCTATTGGTTGTAATCCCAAAAATCAAATCCCAAATCAATTTAAACAGCAGCAAGTCAATTGAAAGCATTAAATCTCAATATATAAATATATAAATATTATCACATCAGAGTAAAAACGGTGTCAATCATTAGCTTTTCACTTAAGTAAGTCGCCAGATTTTAAGATTATTATATAGAACATCGCCGGGGGGCGTGATTCATGCCCCAAACGACAAGAGTACGCGTTTTGACAATCAGCAAAAATTAGCGTATATAAATATATATATATATATATAGGGCCGACATTGAGCAGCAGCAAATCAAAGCAGGCATTAACTTATACATATACACATATATATATACATATATAACTATACACTCTCTTTATATAAATCTTGAAAAGTATTTATCTATATTTATAAACTTTTGCTCTCAACTCGAACCTCAAACTCTACTCTACGACAATCTCTAAGGCAATTCCCCCCTCAAATCAAATCAAAAAGGCTTAATCAATCAATCAATCAATCAATCAATCAAACTTCAAACGGTTTTCAAAACTTTTACGCTCTAAATATATTTATACAATATATATACAACTAAATCTTAATCTAAATCTATAGCTATATATCTATACATCTTTATACATGTCTAATTAAACAATCTCAGTAGTGATATATCAATCATATATAATATATATACATAGGCATAAGTTAGCGACAATCTACGCTCAAAATATTTATTCTTAGCGCAATTGAAATCGAAACATTTTGCACTTGGCCACAATTTGCATAAGACTTGTCTCACAGCACAATTGGCATTTGAATTAAATAAATATAGCATACTTATTGGCATTATAGCTAACACTAGACGCAACTCTAGACAGAACCGCAAAACCCGTGCAATTTCCTCCCTAAACAACAAGAAAATACCAAATAAATCAACGCAAAAGCAAAAGTAAAAGCAAAAGCAAAAGTAAAAGCAAAAGCAATACTCAAATCCAAACCATATCCAGCAGAGATATAGCACATATTTAAATCGATCTATTGTTGCCCATAAAACTGTCATCATTGCCGCGTTAACAGAAACCACGGCGTCAGCAGCGATTGCAGCGCTCAGTATCAGCAGCAGCTCTCAGGCATCGCTTGCCAGCGCCAACGCCAACGCCAGCGTCAACGCCAACGCCAACGTCAGCGTCGTCAACGTCAACGTCAGCGTCAGCAGCAGCAGCAGCAGCCCAACGCCAGCTGCCACGGCCAAGAGCGAGCTTGTTGCCACAGCCGATTCGACAGCCGAATCTTCCCCTATACAAGATCTAATCATGGTAAGCGACGCCCACATCCAAACAGCCAAGAAATAATCTCAATAAAAAAATCTAGAAAAAAAAAAACAATTACAATTTCAAATAATGCACAAGAAAATGCACTTATGCGATCTGAAAATCTGAAAACATCACTCGAAATTTGAAATTTGTAAAAAACAACAAATATCATCGATTCGACTAAAATAAATATATATCCAATTATCCAATATCAATTATAACTATTACCATAATCAATATCAAGTTAATCAAAATTGTACAGTTTATCTGCTATTGTACCAACTACTTCTCAACACTCTACGTTTTTTAATTCATATGTTTATTTTTCTCATATTATTTAAGTTCTATCCAAAATACTACTTAATCCAACTAACCAACTTTACCTACCTTAATCTCTATCTATAAGCAACTAATCACGAGAACGAGCTAACCAAAGTCTGATAGCACTTCTCATTCTGTAAATATGTCAATGGTTTTAGTTGAAGTTTAAATAAATTGCACATAGCAAACAATTTAATTTTATAAATATTTAACGTTTTTAATAGAAAATAAAACCCATATTTTTCAATAAAAAAATATTGATTTAATTTTTAATTTTATTTTTGAGTTTAAAAACAAAATGTAATTAAAGTTAGAAAATGTTTTGTTATTAAATAAATTTTTTAGCTTAAGCGCTTAGAAATATTTTTAAAGATATTTTATTTTATTTTCTTAAATTGTTCGTGAATTATTTATAAATAATTACAATTATTTTATTTTTGTCCAGATATTTAGGATTAGTGTATCGTATATATTTTATTTTTAAAATGTACATAATACTCTTTATGATTTAGAATTTCCAGCTGTAAGCTGAAGTTAGTTTTACTTTTTAATGCTGAACTATACCATTGACATTTGTTTTAAATTTTTGAGGGGTATATTAACAAGTTGGGCTAATATACCCTGTAACATTTGAAGTCTTTGCTTAGCTCGTGACATGACAAACTTCTAGCTCGAGCTCTGTTCTAGCCACATTTCTGTGGAATTAAACTATGCTTACTGCTCTTGCTATTCTCTATGCTTTGCTCTAACTAATACTCTTTCTCTCTCTCTCATTCTCTCTATCGCTCCCTCTCTCTCTCACTGTCTCTCTTTCTCTTACGCTCTTGCTGTAGTTTTTCTGCTTCTATACACTTAGTCACTCTGCCTCACTTTTTGCCACTTCTTATTGCTCCTGAAAATATAAATATATACAGCTGTTTCTCCAAACTTTCGCTCGAATTTTCCATGAAAAAAAAATTTAATTTCTAGGAATATATATATATAAAAAAACGTTTTTTGTTTTTTTTTTTTTTGTTACAAAATTGCAATATGTTTTTTGCGTTTGTTTCGTTTGTCTAGATTGGGCTGCCGTTTCTTTATGATTTTGCGTACCTTAAAAAATATTGATAAATTGATTTGTAGCCAAAACTGAAACTCAAAACTTGACAAAGACACTTAGTATGCGAATAATCTGAAAGCGCCTCATCAATATCAAATTCAATCAATTCACACCACGCACAGCAAATGCAACTATTGCAAGCACCGCCGCATCAACTGCACCAGCTGCAACATCCCGTGGCAGCAGCAGCTGCCGCCTACCAGCCCTACCCCGCCGCCGCCCCCGCTGCCATGTTGCAGCCGGGCAGTGTTGTCGCCGTGCAGCAGCAACAGCAGCAGCAACAACAGCAGCAGCAACAGCAGATGATGCTGTTGCAACAGCAGCAACAGGCAGCAGCTGCTGCAGTCGTCGCACAGCAGCAGCAGCAACAACAACAGCAGCAACAACAGCAACAGCAGCAGCAGCAGCAGCAGCAGCAACAGCAGCAGCAGTTTCAACTGCAACAGCAGCAATATCATTACCAGCAACAGGCGCAGGCGCAGGCAATGTTGCAGATCTATATGCAGAACAATGTGGCAGCTGTTGCGCCAGCCACGCCCACCAAGTACGCCTCCACGCAGGCGGCCACACCGGCGCAGTATTTTGCGGCACCGACGACGCCATTGACCATCATGCCGGCGGTGGCGGCTGCCGCAATGTTTGCCACGGCTGCCACGCCCACGTCGGCGGCGACCACACCGATCGGGCACAATGTAAATAATACAGTTAATCTATGTGATGTAACTAGAAAAACTACTACCAAATCTACTACCAAAACTACTACTAAGCAGCCAGTAGCTGCAGTTGCCGCAGTCACCAACGATCTTGGCCTGGCCCAAATCATCGATGATGGCGTCGTCCTCGCCCACGATGTTGTTGCCGCTGCCTATCCAAGGCACTTGGCCATCTCGCTCCTCGGACCCGCACCGGCAACAACACCGACGGCCATGGCGTCGTCCTCATCGCCATCTTGTGGGCCAATCGGCCATATCGTTGGCTGCAGCAGCGGCAGCAGCGGCTGCAGCTCTGCATCTTCTGATTGTTCTATGCCATCGCCAACTTCACTACACTTATCTTCTCCTAAAAAGGTTTGTGTGTTCACTAAAACGAAACAAAACTAAAAGAAACAAAAACCTAAACAAAACATTGCATACAAAAAAAAAAGATGAATTTAACAAGCTTTTAACTTTTCTTTCTCCGTCTTTCTTTTACTAACGATCTCTCAGTCTCGCTCTGTCAATCTTTCTTTACAACTCTCAAGTAGTTTGATTCTCTTTCAATATGCTAAAACGAAAAATTAAATTAAACCACAATAAATAAATTTCAGTAGTCATAACACAATGGAAAATAAATTTTTTTTATATTATGAAAAAAAAATGTAAATATTAATATCAGAAAATATGTACATATAAACAAAAATTAATAATGAACTATTATTAAAAAAAAAAAACAAAAATTTTACCCAAAAAAAATATAAAAGTAAATATGAAAAAAAAAAAACAGAAATATATGTAAGCATAAAAAATAAATAATTACAAAAGTTAACTACTAATTAAAATAAAAACATAAATAAATAAACAACAAACATTTAAAATTAACCCAAAAAAATATGCACTTATATTTGCAAACAAATAATAATTATACAAAATATAATAATAAATTTATATCTAAAAAAATAATAAAACCAGCCATATAAAATATTGTACATAAAAACAATGAATAAAAACTTGAACAAATAAAACCTTAAACCAAAAACGGAATTTAAAAAGCTAAAACTCGCTCTCTTTCTCTTCATCTTTCTCTCTTTCTCTCTCTCTCTCTCTCTCTCTCCCTCTCTTTCACTCTTCTGTTTCTCTCTCAAGTAGTTTGACTTTTGTTTTCAATGTAGCTAAGCTTAATAAATGCGCTTAAGACACAAAGTAACAACGTTGAATCTCTGTATCTCTGTCTTTACACACTTCTTACTCTCTCTTTCTCTGACAATTTTATTCCCTCTCTCTTTCTCACTAAATTTCCTGCATTTCATGTTGTGCTCTGTAGCTAGTATTGTTGTAGTCGTCGCTCAATTTTGTTAACTTGTTTCTTATACATATATAAATATAAACATTTGATTTGTCTACCATTTTTTAAGCTCAATCAACTGCCACCTAGTTTGTAAGTCCTAACAACTTTTAATTGATATTTACAGCATATTATTCACCCACAATTAACTCGCAATTCAGCTGACTTTTCACATAGTTCTTACCCCCAAGTTAATAAATCTCGCCATTCTTGTGCGAAACACATCACTTGTGCCATTAATTAAATGCAATTTGTATAACGCACGCATACAGCAGGAAATTTTAATGAAATAATATTTATACACTTGAAGAAATGCAGAAAAAAATGTATTTTAAATAAAGATTTAAATTAAATGTGGGGAATTAGATTATATTTTGCATTTATATTTAAATTAAATCAAGTAAGAATATCTTGATGTTTTTATCTTGATTTAAGTTCATATCAGTTGAATAGGAATTTCTTGATTTTTTGCATCTTGATTTAAGTCTACATGTTCCGACCTAAATCAAGTAGGAATTTCTTGATTATTTTGCGAGTGTAGCTGTCCAACCTGCTGCATATATAGTAATTGTATCTCAAAGATACTCCTTCGGACGTATCTAATCTAATTGTTTGCTATTCGATTTGTGGCGTTGGCCTCTGCTGCTGCTTCTTCTTTTTCCACTGCTTCTTCTACCCGGTTTCTTGTTTGCCTTTTTTTTATTATTGTCCGGCGTACACACGTACATAAGTATTTGTGGTCTGCCCCATCGTAGGGGCGTGACATCGTGCGACTCAATTGTGCGTAATAAAATAATGTGCAACCGCTTGACCATGCGACTGGCATACTGATGAGTATCGAACTCTCCGTCCCACCTCTTCTCCCTGCCCCTTTCCGTACGTGGTATATTTATGGCATATCCCTTTTTTCTGCCACGCGATACTCATTGAATATATGCTGCCTAGATTTGTGTGCAAATATGAGGCAAATACCGAGCTCAGGTCCTTCACTCCATCGAGTTGTGTTTGTACCCACGATATGAGGAAGAGAAATAGGCAGAAATGTGCAAAAGAATGGAATCAGTAGAAATAGGAATCAAAGGAATTCTTATTTTATAAATATACGCTTAAATATAGAAGCATGACTTCTTTTCACTGTTTTATTAAGACTTTATTTTATAGCCCATTGATAAATAGATTTTGTAATTTGCAGTGCAAACAACTGTTAAATTACTGGTAATTAGCTAAGATTTTAGAAATCAAGGGGAAACTAGGCTATGGGAATTATTAATTAACTAAGAGATGAGGGTTCGACCTAACTTAAAGTATAGTTTATTTAATTAATAAACCTTTACATTAAATTGAAGCAAATATTGTTCATCTTTTATAATAAGTAGAAAATAACATCCCTAGGGTATGCAACAGAAAATAGCAAATCAGTATTTTCGCTATAAAATCCAAACTTATGGTATAAAATCGTATCGGTTTGGTGTTTTGAATAGATATTTAATGCATCTGCTATTGAGGCTATATAGTATTTCCCTGAGGTTTATATATCAAGTTATTATAGCTTTTTTGTTGAAAGGTTCTATCGATATTTCATACAAATATATATCGCATATACATTTTCATAATTATTAGAGCAAGAAGCTCTACAAATTAGAGCAGCTGCTAAGTGATTATTTTTGAATGCCTAATGTGTTTTGAAATGAAATTTTTTTAATCAAATTAAAGTTGATGTTGTCATTAAGAGGGGAAGTTTACCAACATTGTTATTAGTGGAAAATGTTGCATCAATGCGTTTTTTTGCTTGTGCCAGTTGCAAGTATGCTTTGTATGTGTTGGTGAACATATGAGTGTGCGAGTGTGTGAGTGTGTGTGCTGGTCACACAATTTATTATTTTATCAGTCATAAATATCGCTCATGCGAACATTAACCGCAATTGTTTGGCGTGCACTTACGCCTTGACATGGCAGTCGAGCCACCCCTGAGCTGCCGCTGCCCCACCCCCTGCAGCACTGCGCCTACACTGAAAGAAAAAATGGATATTTAATTTGGGAATTTCATAAAAATTTTAGTAATAAGAATATGTTTGTTATATACTATAAATTATGAATATTTAAATAATGATAAAAATAATAAATCAAAATTGTAAACAACTATAAAAATATATGGTATCTAAAAATATAAACTTAAGAAAATTAAACTTTTATTTTTATATTATTCCAATTTATTTTATATTATTTAATTTCGCATAAACTCACAGCAAGAATTTTAATAAAATTCTTTTCCAATCTTAACACGATAGAAAGTTGGAAATTTCAAGAAATTATTTGTTTTTTCTTGCTGTGTAGAGCTAGGCAACGGCCATATGTCGTCCATATTGATTAGTTGACGTTGAAAATGTCGCTGCAAATTGTTGCAAGTTGCACATAAAAATGTCGAAGCACAGAGAGAGTCTATAACTCGTGGCAGCCTTGCTGGGGGTCAGTTGAGCTAACTGTTCGTGTTCCGTTCGCCTTCATTATCGATTCGCTGTGTCCCCCTGGTGTCCCCTGGTGCTCTGGAAAAAAGGTCGTTAAAGTTTAAACTGCTCCCTAAATGACTCTATTATAAGCCGTCCGCTGAGTAAACAAACCAATAAACAAACAACCAAACAAACAATTCCAGTTGCCATTGCATTGCACTGGCGTCGACGTTAAATTATCTGTAATTGATTTTGTTTATCACAACCACAGCCCTGAACCCCTTCCCTTGCCACATTAACCCCCTCCCCCCGTAGGTTTTTTCTACGCTAATGCAACGGTAATTAAATGTGAACATGGCAAATATGTTTTCCATTTTGTTACTGTTATTCTGGCATATTGTAATATGCAAATGTTTTACATTTGGCTTGAATGTAAAAAAGCGAGACAGCATGCCTCAAAGTGAAACGGAATCATTTGTTAAATGCAAATGTATTATGCTAAAAGCCAAACAATTTCGCCATTGTAATATTCATAATTAGTACATTTCGTTTTATGCGTATTCAATGTGCTTATCAAAGGGGCGGAGCAGGCTGCGATTTGATGAGATTTGTTTGGTAATTATTAATGATAATATTATGTTAACATTTCGAAAATTTCTATGCATAGTTCAAATTTATTGTTGTCAGTAGAATCCGTATTATATTCCGAGAATAGGTAATGATATCTGTAGTCCAATTAGGTTGCATTAAAGCGGATTTCTTTAAAAATTTGCCCTTTTAAGCCTTTATATTTATATGGAATGCAATGTTTCCTAATTTAGGGAAAGATTTAAATTTTGTGAGATATGTTTTTTTATTTCTAGGAACATTTGATTTTGAGAATTGTTGTTAGGTAATAATATTGTTTTTATCTTCAGAAATATTAAGGAATTTATATATACATATATGTATATTTCGAAGGATATAATATTTACAAATTTTGAGAAAAACAGTAGCTAAGAAATGTTACTCTAAAGCTATTATTTTTGCTAAAAATACTACTCCTATTTTTTTGCTTTTTACACATGTTTTGAATGGCAAAGACAACTGTACTTTTGCTCTTCAATTAACGCGCTGTCAGCGGCATAATGCCCACTATATATTGTATTGTTTGACGTTGGCCTAGGGGCACATGTCGATTACATACGGCAAATATTTTTGACAAAGTGCACAATAGAACAATGTAAATATTTCGAGGGAAACAAAGAAATTTGCATTATATCCCGAGGTGTTAATAAAAAGCTGCGCTACAGATTTTCAGCTGCTGGGCAAAACGCGTAAGCAAATAGCAAAATTCCATTTAAAGCGCGCAATTTTAATTTCACTTTGTGGTGAGGAATAAAATAAATAAAAATATATAATAAAAATATTAGCTACAAAGAACAAAGTGTCAAAGCCAAAGCAACCGCGCATACACGCTTCGCCTCGCTTTGAAGTGCGGGCAAAGTGTTGAGGAGTGGGGGAGGGCGCTGTTTTTTGCTGTGTTTTTTATTTATTTTTTATTTTCATTTGGCCGTCTTCATGGCCTGCAGTTTCTAATAAGCCAACAAGGTCCAACTTAGAAATGCACAAATAAACTTTTTAAATTTAAAAATTCATCAAACTTTTGTAGCGCCTGTCAAACAAACAAGACGCGTAGGGGTCAGAGGGCGCTCTGCAGACAGGCATAAGACATAACACAAATTTATATATAAATAATAATAAGATAATAAAAAAACAACATACAATATAAAAAAAAATATTACATTAATCCGTAATCGGAAAACTTGGCGCAAAAGTTTTACGGCTGCGTAGAAATTTTACAAGGAAATTTATAATAAGCGATTTACAAGCAACAACAAGAAAATTGAGAGAAAAAGTGTTTTCTAACTAAAATTTCAATTATTTTGAAGCAATAAAATAATTTGAAATTTAAATGCAACCAAAGACTAGAGCACCCTGAGCCTGATAAATAGAACACAGACAATCTGTTGCCCAACTTGCCTCCAAAGAGATGCAGATAAAGTGGCAGAAGGTGTGGCAGATGGGGGGTAGTGTGGGGTAATGGGGGAAGTGGAAGCCCTGGACTCTGGCACACGCACATCAAATTGAGATGAGCAAAATAAAATTCAATAAACTCTTGTTAAGCACGCAGCACAGCAGAGGCTGGAGAGCATTTGGCCAGAGAGAAAATGTGCTGTAACAGCAGCAGGGACAACGTTTTAAATATTGACAAAAATAAGAAGGAAAAAGAAGGCGAAAGATGGGGGAAAAAAATAAAGAAAAATATGGAAAATGATGAACTGTTCTATGGGGGGCGCAGTTGACAACGTTGTCGATTAAATAGATAAATCAACCCTGGGGACATGTACAAAAAATGTTTTTGAATTGATCAAAAAGCTAGAGCTATAGAGCCACTGCTGGCCTTATGGGCGTCTGCTTAGGCATTGTTATGATTTGTATTATCCCCTGTCTTCCCTCACATTCGCTGTGCATCGTCTATGAATGAGCCATATCGATTTTGGGCATCTATTGAAAATCATAGCATACTTTATGGGGCCCCTCAGACAATTATGCTCCTCAGCTCCATTGTCGCTCTCAACGCGTGCCTCGGCCTCGAGTGTCACATTTCATACAATTGCGCTAATCAGGCAAGGGGTGCACCCCCCTCTCTTTGCTGCTTAACGCCTGCCTGTTGCTGACGAACAAATTAAAAAGTTATGTCTAAAGAAAATATATAGAAAAAAAAATAGAAATTGCCGCCTCAACTCGACCAAACTGCTAAGCTGCTAAACTCCCGGCTGCACAGTGGAAATTACTTCGAAACTAGCTCTTGTACACATTTAATAGAATATAAATAAATAAACATTTCGGAATATTTAAAAATTTTAGAATTTTATTAGGAATTGAAACTAACAAATATTTGTAAGTAAAACAAAATTTTAAGTTATATTTTTATTGTATAATTTCATGTATCAAATTATTATAATAGTATTTTATAAGTATTTGTTTTAAATTATTTTTAAATAAATTTCTTAATAGGTACATGTTATAAAAAATACTTTAAGTCTATTAAATATGAAAATTAAAATTTGTTTTTGGCAAATTTCAAGTTGCAATCAAAGTTCGCATATTGCTTGACTGTACAAATATCAAAAGAAATTTTTAACAAAAATTAAAAATGATGCTACATGCAACTATTTCATTTATATTCCACTGTGCAAATTTGGTTCCACTGTGCGCCGCTGGCCAAATTTAAATTGCTTTTGTTGCGCTTTTGTAGTTGGCTGCGTTTCGCGCTCATTCAGTTGCTTCTGCTGCTGCTGCTGCTGCTGCTGTTGATGATGATTTTCCTTTTTGCGCTGCAAGTTTTCTTTGTTGTTTGCACAAATAGTTTTTTGTCGCCATTGCCATAAAAAATGCAAGATTTCCTTTTGCGCAAAAGCTTGACGCAAACACCGAGCAATGGCAAGAAATAAAGCGAAAAAATAGTGATTTGCGTAAAAAAGTGTTTAAAAATTATATGAAAAACTCAGAGAAGTGGGGAATAAAGTATGAGCAGCTGGAATTAAGTTGTAGCAGCTTAAGCGCATTAAAAAAGTTTGCAGAAATAACATGAATGCAAAAGATCCGACTTGAAAAATAAAGTGAAATCATTAAATGCTTTAATGCAGTACGCATATGAATATGATTATGAATATTGAATACATGCAGACTGTGTGAGGGTGGGAGAATAGGAGGGAAGAGGGGAGGAGAGAGTGTGTGTGTGTGTGTGTGTTTGTGTTTGTGTAGTGCAAGCCATTAAAAGCTGACACAAACCCCAAAAAGCAGCAGGGGCAAACTTATGGGGTTGTAACTTTGGCATTTACGAGCGCAAACGTTTTGCCCTTAAGTGTAATGCGAGTGTATGTGTTCTATGCATGTACACTGCAAAAAAAATAAGAGTATTCCAAATCAAATTATTTCCGTTTTTAATTTATTTGCATTGGAATTTAAATAAATAATTTGAACTCTCTTAAAATCAAGTTGTTTTGTTCTTTGACTTAATTAAACTAGATTAATTTATAATTCCAAAATAAAACCAGATTCATTTGACATTTTTATATTGTTAACCGAATCATGTCTTATTTCTCCCAGTGCATTTGTGAGCTCTCACTAATCCTGTCAGCGTATGAGCGAAGCGCTGTGTGCCATGCTGACCAACTTTTTGGCCTGAACTATGCTCGACATCTAAACTCTGAAGCGCGACAAAAAGGCAGAACTTATTAATATGCAATGCACACTTTGTTGCTGTATTAATTGCAATATTAAATTTCCACTAATACACGCTTAGACTGCAGCTAGTGCTTAGCGCCCGCTCTTCCCTGCCCTCTCTCTACGTCGCTTTCTGGCTGGCGCCTGGAAGTATGCTCTAAAAAGTTGTGCGCAACTTTCAGCGCGAGCTGAAATAAACCTGAAGCGAAACTAAGTAATTATTACATACTAACGTGTCCATGTTGGTGTATTGGTGTGTGTGTATGTGTGTGTGTGTGTGTGTGTACTTGCCTGGTCTCGTGTTTGCCTTCATTCGCATGCAAGGCAAGTACGCTGAAAAGCGATACTAATGATGAGTTCTGCCGGCAGCAAATGAACTCAATTTACTACGTTTTACATTACATATACATACGCCGTAGCATCGCCACAGTAACCCGTACTCCACTCCCCTATGCTCACCACTAATCCCCCCTCTCGCAAAACCAACATTTGATGTAACTCTCCACATTCCCAGTTCCACCTGCAACTGGCAACTGCCGGCAGTTGGCAGTTGGAAATTGCATGCGTTGCACATCAAACCAAAAGAACTGGTTGAACAAATAGCCCGGGCTAGCCACGAGTTACTCCACTCGAATGTCCGCTATACACTGCGAAAAAACTCTTGTTTTTAAATAAAATTTATAAAAAAAAAAACTAAATTGATGCGTAAACGACTTGTATTGCAAAATAATAAAAAAAAAAACCTAACATGATAGCATTTAATCGAAAAATTTTGGTTTTTGGGCGTATATTGGTTTTATGGGTGATTATCACTCTTTAAACAAAAAAAAGCCATATTATTTAACTTTGAATACGCATAACTTTGCCAAATCTCAACCGATTTTCAGGCGGTATGGTTTTTTCTTAATCATTTGAGTTAGAAATTAAAATATGAGTGATAAAAAAAAAAACAAAATTTTTGAAATTTTTTGGTCAAAATTTTTAGGGCCCTAAAAAATTTGCAATTTTGGTAAAAAAAAATTTTTGTTTTTAAATCTTTAAAATTGATGCGTAAACAAATTGTAATGCAAAATTATGCAGGAAAAACCAAACATGACAATATTTGGTTAAAAAATGTAGATTTTAGGGTTAATATTGGTATTATAGGGAAATTACCACTGCATGAACGGATTTAAAGCAAAAGTTGGAAAATTATTGTTTTAATTTATATTTTAATAATTTTTATTAAAATATTTCAATTTTTTTTTGTGACAATTTTCTTATTTCATTTAATTTAAACTGAATTTTGATAATTAAAATTAAAATGGCCCAATTTGAGGGTTGTTTTTTCGAGTGTAGCTGTTTATGAAGAATGGCAAAGGTGCACCCTAAGTGCATGAGGCATTTTCATGCTTCAAATTGCGAGCAAGCTGCCGTAAAGCATATGGAAATGATGCCAGAAAACTGAAAACTCCGGCATACGCAGACAACAAACAATAAGCAATGAGTGAATGAGTGGGTGAGAGGGGAGAGCGGAGTGAAAGAGAGAGGGGAGTGCATTTGTGCTGCGTTCTGTTGCGCTTCAACGCGTGCCTCTCGTAATTTTGGCTTAAGTTTTGAAGTTAACAAAATTTTCACACACGCGCGCGCACGTACGCGAAATCTGAAACGGGCGCAGCTGATTACATTAACTAAAGTTTTCGGCATATGCAAACAAAAAGTAGAGCGAGACAGAGACAGAGAGGGAAAGGGATAGAGAGAGAGAGAGGGAGAGCGTGTGTGCTTGGCAAATTAATTTGTTGAAAATAAGTTGTCGAAAAAGTTGAAGAGCTTGCATTGGCTGCGGCCTCTCGTCCTCCTCATCGTGCTGATTAATAAATATTTTAACTAGCTGCAGCTATTCTCCTCTCCCTCTCTCTCTCTCTCTCTCTCTCTCTCTCTCTCTCTCTCTCTCTCTCTCTCTCTCTTTCTCTATGCCCCTTTCACTCACGCAGTCTGCTGCTGTCTAAGTCTAATTAATGTGTCGCTGCTGGCAGAGTTTTAAGCATCTTAGTTATGCATAAACTAGCTTGTAATCCCTGGCATAAAATTATTTATATGTTTTGCTGCATAGTGTAGTTGGCTTTGCAGCTTAGTTCTGATTTGACTTGGACACTCAGCACATGTTTATGTCCAATTTGTGCATGGCTTTTAACGAGTTTCATACACTCGAAAAAATTACCCAATATCTTTATAATAATAAGAAAATTATCTACAAATCTTAGAACATTTTTTATATAATAGCAGTTTTTCTTAGAAATAAAATAAGTATTATCTTAATATCTAAACAGAAAATAGCTATCGAATGAAACTGATAATTAAAGATTATTTAACCTACCTAATTCTAGAAAAGGGATGTCAATATATTAAATTATAATATATAAATATTGCTGTAATTAAATTGATTTGCTTATATACAGTCTAAATAAATTTCTCAGTGTAGAGAGAGGCATATCAGCAACGTCTGTCAGAAGTCTATTCAGTTAAGCGTTGGCTCAACTCTATTAAATGCCCAAGGCAGTGGCAGAAACTGGAGCAGCCAGAGAAAAGAGAGCAGAGACAGCAGTTAAGCTGACAACAATTGTCACCTTTGTCAACATCAAATTTTCCGCTAGTTTTATATGCATAAATGCAAAATGCAAAATGCCAGCCAGACGAACGGACAGACGGACGGACAACAGTCAGACTTTTGATGAGTTGCGCAATTTCTAGCCAGAGAGCAGGGCATAAAAAGCGAAGCAGAAGGCAGAAAAAATTGCCATTGCAATGGCATTGTCACTTGACGTCTTTGGGGCTAGCTTGCCTTTTAAACGTAGCTCCAGTTCCACTCTGAATGAGTTTGATTGTGTGTGTAAAGGCGTCAATTTTTTATGCTCATAAATGCAGGAGGACCGCTTCTCCTCTTCCCCCTCTCCCCATGATTTCAAACTCTGGCATATTTTTGTGCTGTTTCATCATTTTCATCAGCAGACGTTGCTCATACGCCTCGTTCTGCTCAACAAAAGCCAACTTTTTCTTTCTCTCGTTTCTTTCTGCTTTTTTTGCAGTTCATTTCTTACGCTCAAGTCGACTTCTTGGCTCTGTTTGTTTGTTAACAGTATTTTCAGCATTTTCTAGACAGTTTGTCATAATTTCATAGAATCTCGACTGCTCTTTGTTTATCTACTGCTGCTGCTGTGACATTTTATTGTGCCAACATGACAAATCGTCAAGTGTCAGAATGGAGCGAGAAGTTGCCTTATTTAATTTTGACATACTCCGGCTTTAATGGGTTAAATGGCTAAGACATTTGGCTTCTGCTTTTTTCTTATGCCTGTTTTATCTCTGCACACATAAATTCCATTGGCATTGCCTACTTCAAGCTCAATTACAATATTTTGACTTCCATGCAAATTTATGAGCATTTTCATTTCGTTCAATTTACTCGGGCCCTGTGTGTGTGTGTGTTTGTGCCTCACTTATTTATGCCTTTTACGAGTTGACCCAACAAAAAATTTATTCATTGAAGTTTTTACAGTCAACTACACCTTTTCAATGTGAATGAAGAAGATGAGCACGCCTTGCTCTGTCTCCCACTCCCACCCTCCCATCGCCCATTCTCCTTGCCTTTTTTTGTGCTGCTCTGTCCAATGTAATCATTCATACTTCATCAAGCTGACCAACAACTGTGTGGGCCTCGGCTTCAGCTTAGCTGCCATACACAGCGAGAAAAATATCAGACTACCACGAATACCAAACAGAACTTGTTACAAATTTCTAAAAATTCTCGATTCAGTTTAAAGCGGTTTTAAAAAGGAAATAAAATAAAATACAATTTATATTGATATGGTTATTAGATACATTTTTCACCTCTTCTTTTTTAACAATTACAGATTGATGTTTTTTATCACCACACATTTTAGACGCAGACAAATTAGTATTATGTACTATATAGAACATCTTAAAGCAACGTCCAAATTTAAGCTAGCCACGACCGGTTATCAATTCGTCAGCCTCTATTTTTACATCTATGCCAACTTTCTCAAAAAACGCATTCATGGCTAAGTAGTTTTCCGTAAATTTTGTTGGGTCTTTTGATCTTTTGCATATCTGTTTCTCCTGGAAATAAATTGTTAAGCAATTCGCAGCGAGGGTTGATTGTAACACTCCTTACCGTATATTCCATTGTTCCGTTAGCTATTGGTAAATTTTAAAATTAGTTTGTTTTATTTTTGTTGGAGAAATTTAGAATAAATTTATAATAAGTCCGCACTGTGCTAAAAGTATGAGAACACACGATGTAAACACGACAAACGTTTATTCAGAAGTGAAGTAAAAAGAGAATGACAAAAGTATCGAGCAGTTCATTATTCAAAAGAGTACTGGATCATATTTTTCTAGTTTGAACTTTAAATGTTAAATGTTAATTTAAATGTTTTTATATTTTAAATTATTTTAAATCGCATTTTTTCGCTCAGTGTATACAGTTTCTTTGGCCCTGCAGCTTGGCTGCCTTTGCCTTCGGCTTCATTGCTATGCAAACTGCTCCCAATGGCTACGTTTAATGGTCAAGTGTGTAAAATTGCATAGCAAATCGTAGACCCGTTCAATTCTAGAGATGGATGCTCCTTTAGATAAACATCATGCCCGCTTTTCTATCTTTCCCTCCCCTTCCCTCTCTCTGTATCTGTTGCTCTCGTGCCCCTCTCTTCTAGATATTGATGTGATTTACCACTTATGTCTTTGGGGCCTCCAACAGTTTACTGTGCAAATTGTTTGAAATTCACTTTTGAATTAAGCAACCCTCTATATGTATGGTTGTGTACGTGTGTGTTTATGTGTGTGTGTGTGTACGTGTGTGTGTTTATGCGTGTGAGAGAGAGAGAGAGAGTACATCTTGGCTCTGTCTATTATGATGCATGAGGTAAATGTGATGCTCGTTAAAATAGTAAAAGTCGAGCCGATACATCGCTCATTTTATGAGCTTCCCCTCTTTCTCTCTTTCCTCTCTTCAGCTTCAAATTCGCCCTGTGACATGCGTGTTTATGTGTGTGTGTGTGTGTGTAAGAGAGAGTAAAAGGGTCACATGCAAATTATGTACATATTTTGTAGCGTTCTACCTGTACACTTTGCAAAAACTGTTGATATAAATTCATAATAGATATTTAAATAGGAAAAAAGTTATTTTATAAGGTCCCTAAAACTCAAGTGCATATCGGACATTTATTTTCGTGAATTAAAATTAAATTCAAACCTAAACTTGAATTTTTTTACTATTTTTTTTTCAGTGTAGCTGGTCAGCTTGTTCAGTGCTGCAGGTTACATAATGCTCGTTCGATACAATTTCAATTTGCTAAGGCAGAATTTTGACATGTGTTCAACTGCTGATGTCCGGCAATCATATTTTATGCGTAGTTTAGCTGCAGTTGCCCCACTGTGCGCCCTGCCCCTGCACAAAGTTGCGTTGGTATAGTTGATTTCATTATAATTTCGATTTGCATAAGCAAATGTCTAAGCAACAATTTTGCCAGATCGAATCGCCTGGGATTTGGCCTGACAACGTCAGAAGCGACGTCAGCGACAGTTCATCAGAAATGGCAATAGTAATGGCTGAACGTTGAAGTGGTCGGGGGGAAGTGGGAAGAGGCAAGGGAGATGGGAGAAGGGAGAGTCTTCAAGTTGCTCTGGAGAGTGTATCAATTTTGGATACTCAAACCGAAATCCCTCAATTGCCAGGAACCTGCTCACATTTCATTAGCTTGTCAACATTTGTGTCTTTGACACTATAGCCTGCGGCGTGTGGAGGGCAACAGCTGCTGCTCAGAGAGAGTGGATGAGGGAGGGGGAGTGGAGGAAGTGAAGGGGAATTTCGGGAGGAATCGAAGTTGCCATGGCAGCCACATTGTTGCTGTTGTTACCTTAAATAGTTAAACTGCTTAGCGAAACACTGTCTTCTTCCGAGAGACCATCATACGCCATGTTGTACTGGACGCTCTCCCTTTGCTTTTGGTTTAGGTTGCCATGCAAATCAATTTACGCCATGTTGTTGCTGTTGCGGTTCCATTTTGTTCTTGTTGTTGCTGTTGTTGTTTCTGCTGTTTAATGCGGAAAATGAAACAGTGTTGCCGCCTGCTGCCTTGGCCCTGTTCATTAGTCTCATCAGCAGCCAGAACAACAACTTTGTTTAGTTAACTTTATGGCGCAGCGTTTGAACTTTGATAGATATTCTCCCCCCAACCCTCTTAACTTCCCTGCTACACTCTACAAATTATTTACTATTCATTTAGCAAGTTTGCCATTCCATAAAGTATTATTAAATCTCTGCTTACAAACTAAAGAAGAAGACAAAAAATGCATTTTAAATTAGCAAATTTTCTAAATAGTAAATTTCAAATTTTACTGAATTTATGTAATTTAAAGTAAAATATATTAAGAAATTACAGTGTATATAATTATAAATATATATGTATTCTCTTTTTTATTGTCATATACTGTTTTAATTTTAATTTTCTTAAAAATCTGTTTATAATAAATGTCCAATTGCATTTGGCATTGGATTTATTTTAAAACTAAATTGAAGTTTATACTGGAATACATATCGAAAGTCACTATATTTGTTTTTTGAGTGTAGCATTTAGCTTGAGCTGAGCTGCAGCTGCCATAGATCGCTTCGGCTAGATTTAATTCGCTTTAATTGGTATAATTTGGAGAAAACGCTTTGTTGTTATTGGCTCTGGCCTGGCGCTGTGATTTTCATGCAAATTTAATTGACGCACAAATTTAAAGCTTATAAATTACGAGGCAAAATGTGTTGCAGGTAACGAGCAGCAGCAGCTACATCAAGTACAAATCCTTTGAACAAAGCAAAAGACCATGAATAGAAATCATAAATTTTGCCCAGCAGCCATAAAAAAAAGGTTGCCTGTGGGTGTGTGTGAGGTTGTATACGTGTGTGTGTGTGTGTGCTATCGATATGCCAAAATCTATACAAAATGCCATACAAAGGGAGCTTTAAGCCCCTGCTTCTCCTTCTGCTTCTGTTCCTGCTCCTTTGCTATGATTTGCCTAGCTAAAAAAATCGCTGCACGTAGAGCTGCCATGAAATATGCGCAGATTGCTTGGTATTTGCTACACACATACGTACACTCGAAGAAAAACAGCATTAAAAACAAATATTTGGAAATTCAAGTACGTTGCTTACATGCTAAACATAATTGATTTACGAACAAATAAGTCTAAGTTTAATTAAAATTGTATTTAATCTTAGCAAGTATTAAAAACAAAATGATTTACCACAGATTTGATGAAATTTTGGATTACTTGGGGATTACTTGAGTAAGAAACTCGAATCAAGTATTTTCCGTAAAATTTTCTGGCTTCAATCGAATACAACATTAAGTTATGTGTTTTCTCGGTGTATATATTTCAATGTGTGTTTGTGTGCCCGCCATTTTATGTATTTTTGTTGCCCTTTGCTGTGCTTTTTTTTGTCAGGCGCAGCAAATTTTATTAGGCTGCCGCCTTGAAGCATGCAACAGTTTTATTTTTGGCAACAGGCTAAAAGCAGACAACAGCCAATTAGACCCAGCTAGAGAGAGCGGAAAAGCAGAAGAGCACCAGAAATACACAAAAAGAGATGGATGAAGAGAAAGGGGAAGCAACAGTTAGCGGCAAAAGACATTAGCTTGAAGCTTTTCGAGCCAAACTGTTGCGCCCAAGTCTTTATTACAGTTTAATAGTCAATGACTGAGAGAGGGGGGAATACAGCAACAAACAGTCAGAGAGGGAGGGGAGGCATATGCTAACTCTACGCGTTTTCACGCATTCCTTTCAAACCACTTAACGCAAATGATGTTGATATAGCGCACGAAACGGAGCGAGTTAGAGCAACTTTTCCGGCGTTTTTCTTTGCTTTCTTTGCGTTTTTTTTTCGCTTTTTTTGGCCAAAAAACTTTGCGCATAAACACACACTTGGCATAATGTCAGCTAGCTGCTGTTGTTGTTCTTGTGCTACTTTCGCTTTTCCTAAAAGTAGGCAACAAAAACAAGAACAAGAACAATAACAAAGCAGCAAGCGGCAAAGTCGTTGAGCGCTAAAAGCTACGCCAAAAAAACAAAAACACAACAAAAAATATCTAGAAACAGCTAAAGAAAATTTTTACTTTTTCTACAACTTTTGCGGTATGTGCGTGTGTGTGTGTATG
This sequence comes from Hypselothyrea guttata, assembly GCA_035045125.1. Classification (NCBI taxonomy): domain Eukaryota; kingdom Metazoa; phylum Arthropoda; class Insecta; order Diptera; family Drosophilidae; genus Hypselothyrea; species Hypselothyrea guttata. The sequence continues at coordinate 1,042,819 of JAWNNJ010001716.1, read as the reverse complement.
TGTTGTTGTTAGAACAAGTTAATGTAAAAGTATTTTTATGCTTTGAAAAACATTTGCCAAGCCAAAAATTGTAAAGAAAATAAAAACAACAAACAAAAACAACAAAAAAGCAAGCAGAGCGAGGGCAAAAGCGAGATCTCTGTCTAGCTTACACAGAGAGAAAATCTCAGGAATTCCCTTATTTAGATTTCTCTGTAAGAACGGATGAGAAAAAACTGCATTTAATTTTACGTCAATTTAAAATCTTAAAAGCAGAAGAAAAATAATATTTATTAATATTTTTATTCTTATTGTATTTTTTTTAAATAATTCAAGATATTAATAATTTAGAATTTTGTATAGAAATTTTGAAAAGCATTCCAAGTTCTACAACTGGCATTATTCAAACTGAATGCATTTTTCTCTCGGTGCAGTCTTGGCTGCATGTTTTCTTTTTTTTGCGGTCGCGTTGTTCTTGTTAAACAAAATACACGAAATCGCATAAATAAAATCAAACAAAAAGCGAGGCAAAACGCTGCTTCACATCATCAATGTCAAGTATGGTAGAGAAAGTGAATGAGAGAGGGAGGGAAGAAAAGAAGAGGCAACGTTTTGGGCTATGAGAACCCGCACATTATCGTCATCGCCATGGATCAGCCGCAATGCTGTAATTTTGTTATAGGCAACAGCACGTGTGTGTATCTCTCTCTCTCTTTCTCGCTGTGTCTCCCTCTCTTTCTCGCTGTGTCTCCCTCTCTTTCTGGCCGTGTGTGTGCACAACCTGCGCCGTCGTTTCGCAAGATAAATGTCTATTTAAATTGTCCCTGTTTCGCTATGTGCCCTGGCCTAGTGGCAGACAAGGCTTTGTGTCTAGCGGCATGCCGCCTGTGCCACTTCACAGGCACTCCCTCCGCCCCCTTTGCCCCTCTATCGCCTTCGCTCTCTAGTTAAATCTTTATTGTTATCATAATTTGCTTTTATCCATGCTCAGGGCTTGTCACAGCAACCTGGAGCCCTAACCTACTTACCAGCTCTCGCACACATATATATTTTTATCGTAATTGTTTTCGTGCATTCTTCTTCTGTTTTCTGGTTTTTTTTTTTGGTTTTGTGTTTTTTTCGTTTTGTTTTTGTTTTTGTTGTTTTTCGGTCACATTTCACAAAAGCGCAGAGAGCGACAAAATGGTGCGTAAATAGAATCAGGAAAGCGTTCTCGTTACGCGTTTCACGTTTCACGTTCCAGCTTGTTTACCATCTGGCTTGGCAAATCAATAAAAGTAGATAATTGAGATTTCTTTAACAAGATTTTGGATGTCACGATATTAAAATTATAAGTAGGCGGCAAAGGGCGACACCGGGAGAAAGCGCGGAGGCATAAATTACTCATAATTTGATTGCAAGTGAGACCTTGAAAATGATACCCTCGAAGCTAAAATATGACGACAGTCGGAAAGACTGCAGTCGAAGGCAACAGGCAGCATTATGAATTTTTGATGATAGGGAAAATAAACTACCACTAAAAATATTTTATCGCTAAATTAACCATTCGAAAAGTATTTACAAAAATTATTTGTTGGTAACAGTTTCTTAAAAAAAAAATAAATTCAGGCATCAGGCAGTAAAACAAACTAGCGTCAGAAATAATTAAATTTTTGTATTATCATTAAAATTTTCAATTTTGAATATTATCATTAAAAAATATTAATTATTTTTATTTTAAATGGGTTATTTTCTCAAAATATTAATATTCCATACTCTGCCTTCTCTTCATTTATCCAATAATTCTTTCGTCTTTTTTTGTAATATTCTATATTTATTAAATATTATTCAACACTTATTTTTACAAATTTCTACAGTACAAATCCAATATACCCCATGGTGCTGTTTTAACTAGAATACACAAAAAAGAACAAGTAGCTAGAAAAAAGTGGGGGAACAATGGCCACTGTTAACTGCCTGGCAAATTGCTGAAATTTAATATTGGCACAAAAAACAATTTATATACATAATTGCTAAAGAGAAAAGTCACCTAGAATTATATTTCCCATAATCAAACATGTTTATTATTTATTCCAATTTATTTTCTAGACATATGAAAATCAAATTTTTGACTTTTTGAACTTGTTTTTATTTTTTTGTAGCATATTTTTTATTTACAGCGACTGATTGCAATTTGATAAAATAGTACTTTAATTGTCTGATTGTTGTAGCATCAAATATTTATATTTTGCATTTTGTACGTATGCCAACTCTGATTTCTTCATGCAACGATTTGTTGTCCCACTGTTCATGTCCATTGTAATAATTTAGATTTAGGTATATATATATTTATTATCAATTTTATTTTAACTAATAAAATATATTTATTTTGTCTCTTTTGTTGCAGGTAAGGATTGATGAACAATTTCTATATAAACTCAATCATTTGGTAAGAGCGAAAAGCTAACGAAATATTCATTAAATCAGATATAACTAATACTATAGAAAAATTAATTTTATTGGAATTTATGTTTTAAATTTTCCACAATTATTGAAAGCTAGTCTCAAACTAAACAGCTAAGAAAGGAAAATCTTTTTTAATAAATAATCCTGCTTTTATTTTTTTTAAGAGTTAAATCGATCTCTGAGCTCTGAGAAGTCTGTTTGTTCATAGCAATTAACTTTTGCGACGCTGCGCTTGTCGATGGCATTCGACTGTAGCCTCTGCTTGAAGAGTTTTTATATAGTCTACTAAATGTATACTATTTTGTGACCGAGTAGAGCGTGTGTGGCATAATTGAATTTTAAATAAACTCTCTTTCAAAAAGACACACACCACATAAACACACACACACACATGCACAGAAAAAGAGACAGAGACAGAGTGACAGAGTGAGACAGGTGTACATTGTCTACACACGCACGTACAGGGTTTCAAGTACTTTTCTTTGCCTTCTGCTTTGCACTTGTCTGCATTTTAACTGTAAATAAATTTCATCGAATTTTCTTTGCCCCAGCCGGAGCTTTTCTTTTCTTCCCTGCTTTCGGAAAAGCGGATGTTGCGCTGCCAACAACAATAACAGCAAGTAGCAGCCAGGCAACATGGCGCTGCAGCCGCATCCTGACTCCATAAAGTATGCAATTTTATTTCGAACGAGCGGCACTTACCTGGTCGACTGCCTGCCTGCCTCCCTGCCTCTCTTCCTCCTCCCCTGCCTTCCTGCCCCTGACTCAGCCTCAGCCTCAGCCTGTTTACCTGGCTGCTCAGGTGCTTGCTTTTATTTGTTGCTTTAATGCCATAAAATATTTAAGTTTACATTTCGAAAATACACAAGGCGAGAGAGACAGAAAAGAGGAGAAGAGAGAAACAAACATGCAGAGAAATAAAAATGGTAAAAAGTTTACAATAAAACATTTATAAAAATTATTTTGAATAAAATATAGAATTTCTCAAACAATTAATTTGATTTTTTTAAATTTTTGTTTGTTTGTTTTTTTTTGCTGAATATACATATGAACCACCAATTAGGGAAAATTGTTATAAAATATATTTAGAAATTATACAGTTAGCTTGAACTCACCTCCATTATAAATTAAATATTATATAGCCTATTAAAAAGGTAGAGTTAACCAGAATGGGCGGGGCAGATCAGTCGGACGGGCCTGACTGTCTTATACCCTGTGCCACAGCTCCCACTGCGCGCTCGCAAATACAGTATATAATTTAATAAAATATTTTAAATATAATTTAATTTATTTATAAAGAATAGTATGGGCGCGCTTCGTTTCGTTTATATCTTTTGTGTTTATTATCCAATTTCAATGCGCTTTTCAAGATAGTTAAATATAATAGAAGAGAGCTTTTGTTTCAAATGACAACATTCTATGTTCAATATTACGCTTGCTGTTTAACTTTGTATGTTCAAATGTTCTCACAATCGCACAATTGCCCAGCAGCGTGCTTGATATCGCTATCTCGCTCGCACACTATTTCCAAGCGTAAGGCGGCTGAGTTGCTACGGCGTGTGCATGCAGTATTACGGCGCTTATATCTCCTTTGTTTATTAACCGATTTCAATGCGCTTTTCAGGACAGTTAAATATAATATAAGAGAATATATATTCAACAATAACAACATTCTATGATTAATATTACGCTTGTTTTTGAACTTTTAAGTTCAACTATTGTGAAGCTTATATCTCCTGTATTTCTTAACCGATTTTAATGGGCTTTTCATGATAGTTAAATATAATACAAGAGAGCTTATGTTCCAAATAACAACTTTCTATGTTTAATACTACGCTTGTTATTCAACTTTTTGTCTTAAAAATTCGAGGTTATGTGAGTTTTATTGATTTTTGGGCGTAAAGGGGGCGTGGCATCAACGATTTGAAATAAACTTGATCTGCGTAAGATAACTACCTATCTATAGCAACCAAAACGGCATCTCTAGCTTTTGTAGTTTCCGAAATCGACGCGTTCATACAAACGGACAGACAGACAGACAGACAGACAGACAGACAGACAGACAGACAGACAGACAGACGGACATGGCTATATCGACTCAGCTCGTCTCCCTAATCAAGAATATATATAGTTTGTGGGGTCTGCCACGCCTCCTTCTGCCTGTTACATACATTCTGACAAAGTTATTAACCCTGTTTTTCCCATTTTTCAAATGGGCACAGGGTATAAAAATTAGTATTACTCCTTGTTTTGAGTATAGTTAGATTTAGTATCCATATTTTTTCTGAGTGTACATACATGCTGTTGATTTCTGGCATCAGTTTCGCCTGGCGCTAAGTTCAAGATTTGCCAACTGTTGTGTGTGTGTGTCTGTATCTGTGTGTGGGAGTATATGTGTGTGTGTGTTGGGTGATTCTGTCGCCTTATGGCTGGGCATGAGTTGTTGGCTGACCAAGTTTATAACTGGATTTTTCAAGCAGCATCTTAGCCAGGTCAGCTCAACGGCTTTGCACTTCACGCAACAGCAAGTCAGACACATGCACACTTGCCCTCTCTTCCGCCCCCTCTCCTACTCTCTTTCTATTTGTCTGGCTTTAATATTTATACAGACATTGTCGCCTGCTTTGAACCCATCTGAACTGACCCCAATCCCCATTCAGAAAGAAAGGCCCAGAGAGCAGAGCAGAGAGCTAGCTATTTGTGCAGCACTTGGCATTTTCCCCATGATGAACTGCAGTTTTATTTATTTTCCCAACATGCCATATCAAATATAATTAAATGTCTATGTGCTCACTTTGCTTGCATTTCATTGAGAAGTTCAATAAGCAGCCAGCAGAGACGACAGGCAAAGTTGCAAGCAGCCAAGAGCAAAGAGTGCAGTCATTAGATAATTAATTTAACACTTGCCGGCTAATTGGCTTTCATTTGCCAATTGAATGAGAGCATAACAAAAGCGTCAGGTTGAGGAAAAGCGACAGGGGGAAAACTCTGCAGTTCAGGCAGCTCAAGCACAAGTCAAAGGGAAAACCCCAAAGCTAATGTGCTCAGTTCAAAGCGCTCAGCTTTTCACTCGCTTTTCTCCGACTCTGACTCTGACTCTGACGACTGAAGTCATTAATGCTATTTGCGGCATGGCAGGGCAAGGGAAAAATCAACTGGCAAAACATTCGGCCTGCCCAAGGGTCTAGGATCCAGGGTCTATCTAGTGCTATGCGTCTTTGGAAGCGTAGCATCTTTAACTCAAAGCGCTTCACTGAACTGGTCAAATGTTCAAAAGGTCGACAGGTGGTCTATGCCTCAGGCTCTTTTACTACTACTTCTATTACTTTTGCTTCCACTGCTGCTGCTTTGTTTTCTCTGCTCAAAATCACTGAACCTGGTTAAATTAATGTGCCCAGCAAAAAGGGTAATTTCTGTTGTCAGCTGCAAGGGTTCAGTAGCAAGAAAAAGTCAGCTATATAACTGGGTAAAATGATGGGCAATGAAATACCCTACATTTCAAAAAATATTGATAATTAACTTCTTCAAGATTTTCTATTTCTAATTATTTTATTTATAAACATTTTCACCAATATAAAGTTGTTGTGAAAATCTATAAAAAAGACAAACTAATTAAATAAAATATCGAATTTAATTTTACAGAAATTTTATGTGAGGTAATATTTTTTAGCTATTACTAGCTGTAAAATTAATAAAACATTACAAAATCATAAAATATTTAAAAAATTGTGTTATGAAATATTTCAACTGATTTTTGGCTTGAATATCTGTCAGAAATATCCAAAATAAATTATAGATATAAACAGATTTTTATGAAATATTTACACTGTTTAGGCTTAAGAGTTTACATTGCCTAGCCTCACTTTTTACAGGGTATTTTGGCAGGAAAAAAACTTGCAGTTCAAACTTGTTGCTCTGCTTTTGTGTGTGGGTTTCTTCGGACTCTGTCAAAATGAAGTCAAGTGTAAATAAAAGCGAAAATAGACAAGGCACAACTTGCTTATTTTTTAGCTTTTCTTTTCTGTGCTTTTTTTAATTTTGTGATGTTCTTGGTAGAGCAACGGGTGCTGCTCATTAGGAAAAAAGCCAAAGCTGTTCGCACAGACAATAACAGCAAAGGGGGGCTCAGAATATGCTACCAAAAAGAGTAGTAAGAATATAGCCAAGTTTATAAAAAGGACGCCGCGAAATGCGTTTGGCGGCGCCTTTGGCATTAAACTCATTAACGGTAATTGCAACCTTTTCTCTCACTTTTTTACCGATTCTTTTTTTTATTTTTTTTGCTGCCGCTTTGATAAACGAAAATTCTGTTAATTAATTTTTTCGCATGTGACAGAGCCTAAAAAACAGCAGCTGCCGACATAAAAATCTGTGTAAAACATCTCGTTAGGTGATAGCATTGGGAATTTTTTCTGTGTTTTTTTTTATTTTTTAGGCGAACTTGTTGTCAATCAGCGTGCGCAAGTGCTTGACGCATCCTTATCGCGTCTACTGCCAGCACTGTATTTGTCACTTTTGACTTTTGGCGCTTTTCAATTACACATAAAAAAAAAGAAAGTGAAAAGAACGCACCCCAAAAGCAGCGACAACCAAGAACCAACAACATCCTGTTGCTGACACTGATTGTCCTCTGTTGCTGTTGCTGTTGCTGTTGCTGTTGCCTCACCGTTCACATTACGAGGGCATAATTTGTCCTGCGGCCAAATGTTCTATTATCAGTTTGCCAGAATCCTTGGCAGAAAAGCAATATCCAGAGCCACGCACTCGAAAAGATGCGTCTCAGCTCTACGCTATACGCTAAGCAGCCGCAGGCATTTAACTGAGTTTGAGTGAAAAATAAAAGAAGCATAAAAGCCAAAGAATGCCAAAGAAATTCATGCAGAAAGGCTACAGTCGTGTGCCGTAGACAGTTGAATACCGGCACCAAAAAAACGAAGTAAAATACTGATGCATTATAAAAAATTTATCAATCGGAAAATTGATTATCCTATCTCGAGATTTAAGTTTGCTAGAGTTTTTGATTGATTTTCGGGAAAAGGGCAAAGCATATTACATGTTTAAAATAAACCTGAACTGCATATGGACCACAGCTTGCATCATGTCAAATTTAATGATCTTGGCTCTTAAAGTTCGCGAGATCTTCAGTTTTGTTTAAATAACTTTTATGTTTCTTGCAACATCAAACTCAAATTTTCTACAAAAAATTTTAATACTCTAAAGAACAAGTATATTTAATATTTGTATCTTTAATTTTATGATTTATAGGGCTTTAAATGATTTCCGGGAAAAGAAGATGTAATAATTATTTTTTAAAACTAATTTTAACTATATATGATATACAGTTTCCATCTTGTCAAATTTGATGACCTTGGTTCTCAAAGTTCCCGAGATCCAGGCACTCAAATAGATAGATTGAAGCTAGATAAATGTATGCTTTTGGACTTCCTTTTGGCCCGCTGCCCTAGATATTTTCAAGTCTAAGTTTAATACATTTTCATAGGGTGGGTACATCAAAAAGGAGACAATGGGCCAAGTGCAAAGTGAAATCGTGGTAGTAAAATCAGCTTAAGCTGATGGCACTTCCCGTAGATGGTTCTAATCAGCATGTACAACAGATTGAGGCTCGGGGTGGCTTTGGGCAGACTACGCCCATGTGACACCCCCTTTGCTTTGGCATCGAGTGCAACTGTATTAAAGCTACAAATATATACGAGTACCGCTAACTTTTGTACTTATTGTAATCAAGTTAATTGCAGTCAAGTGCGTAGAGCGAGCCGGGCATACAGTTGACGGAGGGAAAGAGAGCGCGTAATTATGAGTAATAGCTGTTAATGTAATAAGGCAGCACAAAGGACACATGCATAACGCCCAAAAGCACGCAATGAATATATAAAAAAAAGGAGAATGTAGAGTATAAAAATAATACCAACAGGAGAAAGGGAAGTAAACAACAAAGCGAAGGCAGCCAAAGCTGCTGCTGTCATAGGCAAAAGCTGAAAATTGATATTAATTTCTGCAACGCAACGCCTGGAATGTCCATAAAAAAGCCAAAGCCAAAGCTAGCTAAAAAGCAGAAAGTTGAAGAATGTTTTATGCCTTATTACACCGCTGCGGCCAATTTTTGTCTAGACTCCTGCGCTATGCTCTATGTTCTTTCTACTTTGCGGTCGAAGACAGCAGCAACAAGGAATTATCAAATTAATTAACGGCGCTTTGTTATCGTCAGGCTCTAATAGCAATAGCAAAAGAAAGAACAACAACAAAGGCTCAAAAGTTCTTCAGCTGCTTGTAAAGAAAATTCATATTGGCCGCTGGCAAATACATGCCGAGCTCTAATTAGTTCGCTTACAACTAAAAAACCAATTTATGAGGCCACAATATCGAGTAGAAATTCTACAAACTAGTGATTACCTACCGTAAAGTTGGTCAAGTTTTTTATAGAATATTAAATTTTGTTTTGTTTTGAATAAATAAATTTAAATGCTCCAAAATAAGTACGCTAAACAAAAGTAAAATTTGTTGCTTCTATCTGTTGAATGATTTAATTTATTTAGTTTTATTTGCAAATTTATGTATAAAATATTTATATTGTCATGCAGCATGAATGGAGAATTTAAATTCCCTATACATTTTTTATAAGTTAGATTAATCTAATTAATTTAGAGAAACAACTCAGATTCTTTTTTACAAATTTCTGCAAGTGTATTTAAATACAAAACTGCAACTATTGCCATCACTTTTAAGCTTGTTATTACTATAAATAATTCGGGCAGATTTCTGATTGTTTCAACTGTTTGCTGTAAGCTGATTAGTTTAAACTTTGGAGCGCAGCTGACGAAGCGAATAACTGCAGAAATTAGAATATTAATTAAGATTTTCTGCCAATGTGAACAGCAGCTGTGAATACAAGTGAATTATGTTCTATGGATACTAACTGGGCCTAAAGCCAGTTGCAGTTCAAGTAAGAGCAAATTTGCATTTAAATACTCGTAGTTTATTGGATTTGTCATAATAATATTTCTGATTAACTGAGCGTTTTGATAAGCGCATCTGTATCAGACTCGTATAATGCTGGGTTTTGTCTGTCTGTCTGTCTCTCTGTCCTTCTGTCTCTCTGTGGCATTGACAAGAATATGTGGCCGCAGGGCCAAATGCGTATATTTGAATTATATGCTGTGCTTTGTCTGTGCTTTTAACTTGTCTTGAGTTGACTTCTTTGACTTGTTGTTTGTTGTTGCTGTTGGCTTTTTGCCTTATGCCCTTTGCTTAAACGCTTCAATGACTTAATTGTATTTAGTTTTTGTAATTGCGCATAAATGATGCTCGGGCCGTAATTAGATCATGCATGCCCCCTCAGCCCCTAAAAGCAGGCAACAGATTTTATTGTGCCACAAAACAAATGCAAATAACAAACATTGTTGCATTGTTTCAAGTTTGTTTTGCTGCTTAATAAAATTTAACTGTTGCATCAGCATACGCCGCATTAAAAGCAACGACAAAACTATTTCAATGCTAACAAAAAACAAACCAAAATAAACCAAAAAGGCATTACAACAGATAGTAGCAGAGTGGAAGGGGGAGAGGCAGAGACACTAGCCAAGGAGTCAAAGTTTTTAAGTGTTTATTTCAATTATTGTTTGCTGTGTCTGCCAGTCGACTACTGCGAACGAGGGCAATTTCATTTGCAGCCCAACAGCAGCAACTGAGCAGCAAAAACTACCGGTCGGTATGGCTACAGTCGGAGGCAGTCGACAGTGGAAAATCAAGTTGGCAATCTCAGAATAAAACTAGCAAGTTCACTTGCTCTAAATTTAAGTAAAATTTACCTTAATTTGTTAGCTACAAATTCCTAGAGGTAAAAAAAAACTGTGAACTTGTTTTCTGGTTTAATGAATTTAAATTCTGATTTCTGAATTTAAAAAAAGGATTAAGTAAATAATATATTTATTTTGATAAAAATATATTTTAGAACTACAAGCATGACAAATTTGCGATCCCTAGCTTTAATAGTTCCCGAGATCTAGCTGTTTGCATGGCAACGCTGCATTAGTTCATCTCTTCTTCTTCTATTAGGAATGTAACCTCTTCCGCACAAAACTAATACACCTTTTGCACTACTTTTTAGTGTAGGGTCTAAGCAACAGCAAGAGCTATATAAAATCCAAGCAAACAATAACAAAAACTAGTTAAAGAAATGCCAAAGTTTTTAGCGTGAAAGTTTTTTCGGTCTGGTTTCTGGTTGTCCGTCCGGTTTAATGGCAGACCAGGGACGTACTTGGCCTGTGTTCGTTCGCTGGCTTTGTTTTCATTTTCATTCACGTGCAGTTACTCAATTTTCTTGCTTCACGCTTTTCGCGTTGCGAAAAACTTGGCAAAAACAGAAACAATGCGACTTAATGGCAGTGCACAATGAATGAGTGACTGCAGTGCAAAAGGTGCTGCAGCTGCAACAACACTGGCTCTTACACACACACACACACATGAGCACCTTTGGCTACACAACGAGAAAAAAACAAGAAAAAAACACAAAAATGATGAGATTAAAAATGCAGAACTTACAGGAATTGTAAATAAACAATAAAACTAAATTTAAAATGATAATGTAATGAAATTTATAATTTGTTCAAGTTTATTTATTATTATTTTTATCATTTTAAATTATCCTAAATTTATTTTGAAAAAAGATAATTTTTTTTTATTGAGTTTTTTAAAAGGACTATCATTTTTTTAATTAAATAAAAATTGAGCTCGCCATTATTTCTCGCTGTGTAATGTGCTGTTTTTGTGACTAAAACTAATGCGCGTTGCCGTTGCAGTCGACATTTTGTTGCAGCAACATTGTTGACAACACGGCGTATGTGCAATGTGTGCTTGTGTCGTCAACGTTGTGGCTTGTCGCTTTGTTTGTGCCACTGCCTCATCTGTTTAGTGTTGCGTGTCGCCATATTGTTTGCTTTATGTCACACACACACACACACACACACACACACACACACACACACACACGCTTGCCCTTAGGTGCTCGCTCTCACCAAGCTTTCGCGCTCATTGCCATATATTTTACTCGCTGGTAATTGCGGTTTTTATTTCACAGCACACACGCGTTTATACACGTGTAATAATAGTAGGGTGAGGGGCGGGGGGCGTGGCGCCATGCAACTCAGCTGTAAGGGACGGCAACTGTCGGAAGTTGTCAGCGCGCACAAAAGTATGCTACACAATTGCTCAGCTGACAGACTTTAAGACGTACGTCTGCCTTTCTCGCGCTATCCCTCTCTCGCTGTCTCTCTCTCTTTCTCTATCTCTTTCTTTCTCTATCTCTTTCTGTGTGTAATTTTAAAGCTGGCCGTGCATGTCAAGCGTGTGCGTGTGCTCAATGAGCAGCAGGCGAACGCTAATAAGGGAGAGAGGCGAGAGCGAAAGAGCTGCCCTGCCAGCATAAGTGTCTAGGGTGACTGGGTGTGTGTGTGTAGGTTTGTGTATGTGTGTGTAAATGTGCAATATAAAGCCTGTTAACACACTTAAGAACAAACAAAGATACAAGCACAGACAGACGCTCTTGCAATGAAACGGCTGCATATAACTTTAATGCTTATGGCCCAGGGCAATGCGCCAAATTTTAATGAACTGTAAAACAGCTACAACAGATGACATAACATTTAAATATAAAACATATTTAATTTTAATATTATTCATTATATAACTAAAACTATTTATAACAATTTAACTTTAAATATGCTTTAATTGATTGCTTTCTGCACGCAATTAGATTTCATTTAATCGGCGCCAAAATATTTCCATTCGCTCGTTTATCATTATTTAAAGTTTGCAAATATATTGTATTTTGTTTTAATGCAATTCTATTAAAAATAAATTATAGACTTCAATTTAAAATAGATAAATTACAATTATGATTGAAGTTTAAAATTGACAAAATAAATTTAATTTCGTTTTCATACAATTGTGTCTAATTGTAAGCAATATATAAATTTCAATTTAATATAGATAGGTAAATTTCAATTATGATTGATTATAGAACTTTAATTCATATTAAACGAAATTTTTTATGGAAATAAATTATATATAATGTAACAATATTATTTTTATTTTCTTTTGAATTCAAAAATGAATGGAAATAGAATTATTTATGTAATGTATTATTTCTTATTATACATAATAAGAATATTTTTTTAGTCTTTTCTCAGTTTTATATTTCTTTTCAACTCCAGTAAATTAAACAGAAAACGATTTGTTCTAATATTAAGCTGTTGCTAGCTAATTGGTGTGATTAAATTTAAAACTGGCATTGGCTAAAGACATACATATAATAGCTCTTCAAGTGAAGCGCATCATGGGTTTAATTACAACAAATGCCATAATATACAACCCAACCGAAATGCCATAGATGTAGCCGAAAACTTGAAGCAGACAAAACACACAGACAGACCGACAAATATGGTTTAGTTTATCTGGTTTATAAACAATAGTTCATTTGTGTGTGAGAGAGCGGGTGAAAGGAAGAGAAGAGATTGGTAAATAGTGTGGTGAATGGAGTGGTGAAGTGGTGGAATGGTGAGCATCGCCAGCAGCAGCAAAAAGCAACCCGCATAATACGCTTATGGTCGCATCGGTTGCGTTCATTGTCTGTAGTTTGTCTCTCACTCCCCCTCTCTCTCTCTCTCTCTCTAGCTGTGCGGCTTGGATTCGTTCGTGTGTGGCTTTTAAATTGCTGGGAAAATGTGCAAAGGTTTTTTGTTTTCCTTTTTTTTTCGGTGGCAGGAAGTAGAAAATGCGTAGAGCCGAAAATGTTAATGCGAATCATTGGGGAAATCAAATGTGGCGCCAGCGAGAAACACGCGCAAGTGCAAGTGAAAACTCAAAATTGTGCCAAAGATTTTCCAAGGGAAAGCTGCAATTTGGCAAGGGTTTCCCAAGTGGCTACACTTGGCAAAAATAGAGCACAATTCGTGCTACAAAATTAAACTCTTAAATGAGTTTTATTTTGTGCTAGAATTCAAGTGCAAAGCGGAATAGAATTAGATAATAGATTAAAATATACAAAAAAAAAAAAAAAAAATAGCAGAATTGTAAACTAAATTAAATGTGAATTAATTGTATTATTTAAGAATAGGTTTTTAAATCTTAAAAGTTTATAACAAAAATTTAATCATATTAAATCTAAATGGACAATGAAATGATAATTTAAAGAATATAAGTATAATTTTTTAGAATTTGCTGGCTCATGGAGCTTTTGACAGCGTAAATTCCTGATTTGGCTAAAAAAAAAACTAAACTTTTTCTCAGTGTAGACACGCTCTATCGCCTGCCAGTCTGATGACTCTATAGGTTGTCAAATTTTTGCGGACTGGGCTCCAATTGCAGCCTAGGCATAGGCATGGACTTAAGCTGCTGCTCCCTTTCCTCCCACCCTTGTCCTTTTTCCCCTTTGCTCTGCCTACCTCACTGCCCTCACTGCCCAAGTCATTAGCATAAACGTGGAGCGGTGAAATGTAGCAAATCCATTAAGCGTTGCTCGCAATAAGAGACCATAGGCTAAAGGTAGAGACGAAGATGAAGATGAAGATTTAGATGTAAATGTAGATGCGGATGGAGGCTGCTCTGGCTGCTGCTTTTGGCAACTCTTTAAAGATTTATGAAGCGTCAAATATTTATTATGCTCGCTTTGCAATATAAGGCACTGAAACACGCAACACACAGCGCAACACGAAATAGGAACGACGTCCTCTCTATAACAGAGCACAGAACAGAGCAGAACAAACCAGACCAGGACTCAGGACACTGAACGAACTCTTGGACGGCTGCTAAGCCAAAGCGGAGCTTCCCTTTCCCCCTGCTCCCTTCAGTCTGGGGCTACACGCGAACACTTTTTGAAATTGCAAAGCGGCGCAAATAAATAAAAACACATAAAAAGTAGGCAATGGCAGGCAGAGGCAGAGGCAGCGACTGAGACTGTGGCAGAGGTAGCGCTAGAGCAGCGATACACTCTGAAAAAAAAAACACAAGAAATTTATGCTTAAATCAAGTGACATCTGTTTCAAATAAAGACAAATTCTAGCCTGTTTTAAACCACTTTAATATGAATTTATTAATTTTCGAACTTTAAATAAAATATACAAAATTCGAATTGTAATTTCCACTTAATGTAGTAGAGTTTTTTTCTGAGTGCAGAGCATGCAGTTAGTCTTGCTCTTTCTCTTTCGATCTCCGCTCACACACATGCTCATAAAAATGAAAAGCAGCGCATAAAATAAAACGCAAGACGCGAAATGAAATGAATGAGCTGAGCGCAGCAGCCGCGTTGGCAAATAGTAGAAGCAAAATACAACAACAAAAAAATACACAGCGAGAAAAAAATCAATGCGAGCTGCGCCTACTTTTAAGCGCCCACAACAGCTTGGCGCACTTTTACTTGAATTTCCCTGTCGTTTGTTGTTGCCACTTCAACCCTTTCAGCTGTGAGAAATGTAACGGGAAATATGAAAAATCTTTGCATATGTTTATGTGCCAACGCGACGGTGAAAACTGTGCAAATATGTCAAACATCGAGCGCAAAATGCTTGCTGACTAATGATGCCCAGCGAGAGCGAGAGAAAAGAGAGAGAAAGAGAGAGAGAGAGAGTGAGGAAAGCGCTTTAATAGACAGCGAGAGCGCTGAGACTGATGCCTTGCACTGGACCAACTAATGAGGCGCATAAATTCTAAGCCTATAATATTAACACACACTAGCGCTCTCTCTCACACACACGCAACACACATCCACATATGTGTGTGTGCATATTCAAGCAGCTGCAAATTTGATGAGCTGCTGGCGAAACAAGATGTCAGCGCTTACTGCCTAGCTAGGCAGGTAAAACGACACGAGCGAGTGTGTGTATGTGTGTGTGTGTGTAGGCCATGTGTGTGCGTGTGTGTGCGTGGGTGTATATTAGGGGTAGATAATGTCCCCTTGGGCTTGTCTACGCATTCAAGCAGTTAGACAAAATTTAATTAACGCATTTGCAGCCAACATTTGTCAAAAAAAAGAAACGAAAAAAGCGTTGCCTACTTTTCAGCGCTGCTCAAACTGACAACTGACAAGATAAATAGCTGAGCAAAGCAGAGCTGATGTTGCTGCCTCCGCCTTAAAGTAAATCTACAAGTGTCCAACTTGAAGCTCATCAGGCTCTAGCGCAAAAATTTTTACCAAGCCAAAGCAAAGAAATGCTACGAAATGTGCAGACATGTGAAGTAAATATTTTAGTTCTTATATAAACATGTCTTGATGCTTTTCTTTGGACTTAGAAATCGCGTTTAAATAGTTTATATTTTTTAAATATATTTTTCTTAATTGTTCTTTGAAAAATATGCAATGTTGGTCTTCGATAAACACCGAATTTAAATTATTATTATTTTAATATTACAAAATTATATAATTTTTTAAAACAATCGGCAATTTGTAATTTATACTATGAAAATAATATCATTTTGATTATGCTAATAATATTTCTTTTTTACAATTAAAATTTCGAAGATTATTTTAATTATTATTTTATTTATTATATTAAAAAATATTTAAATAATTATCATATAATATACATTTTCTTTAATTTATTGTTGTCTAAAATATGTGCCATTTGGTCGTTCTCTGAACCTCGCTGATCGCAGACTAGACCCTCTATGTCCCTATCGATATATGTGCACTTGGCTAGAGCCGGGCTTTAAGCTACAAACAGACTGAAAGGCAATTCGAGGCGCTTGTTTGCTCTTTCAGAAAGCTGTCGAAATGCATGTCACGCTCCAATTTGCATGCCGCCGCTGCATGGCAATGCAACCGAATGAAAAACCAAACCAACAGAATGAAAGAAAAATAGAACAAAAATTGAAAAGAACAACAACAGAAATCCAGCGAAACTAACCGCAATTTGTTCATGTCCAACTCAATTTTCGTTACGTAAACTGCATCATATGCGCAGCGTCAGGTTAGACATAACTTTTTCCTGCTGCCAAAAAGGTGGCAGCTGCGGTAGGTGGCATGTGGCATGTGGCAGGTGGTAGCTGAGCTCGTGTGTGGCAGGCATGTATTTTTGTATTTTTGTGTTTTTGGCGGCCGACAAAAGCAACAAAACACACACAAAAATATATGCCCAAAAGTCGAGCGAGCGAGCGGCTCTGGCGCTTCAAATTTAATTAAACATGCACACGTGAGCAAATGCAAATAAATAAAAACTTTATGGCTTTTTGGACTGCTGAACGTTAGAGCTGCCTGCCTGCTCTGGGGGCGTGGCAGGGCGATGTGCAATGGCGGACGAGGGGGGACGCCATGCGTGCGTCTCAGCAGTCAACAGTCAGCCGGCCATTGGCGTGCTTATAAGTTTTAAATTTGTTGGACTGCACTCGAAAAAAAACGTTGTGCTTTGAATCAACTTTCTATTCGACTTTCTCCATTTTATTTTTTTTTATAGTGTTTTCTATAAGTAAATAAAAAGTTTTCAAAGCTTATGTTTGCTTAAAAATACAAATAAAATTTAGGTTTATAGTTTAGTAGAATTCAATAAATTGACATAGAATTTACAAATAAAATATAATTAGGTATAAAATAAAATCATAAACAATATTTCTATTCTTCTATTACCAAATCAAAAACATATATTAATAAAAAATTTTAGCAACTTTTTAATTTATTTTATTCTCAGTGCAGCCGCTGAGCAGCTGCTTGTTGCTGTTTTGGCTGTTGTTGTCATAACTAAAACTGAATTTGCAGCTAGGCGCAGCAGAATGGAAAAAGAATTAGAAATGCTGGCGCGTTTTCGTTCGAAGTGTGTGTGTATCGTATGTGTGTGTGTGTGTATATATATGTGTGTGTGATGTATGTGTGTGTATTTGCGAGTGTATTTCTGCGCTTTGCGCTCAGTTTGTTTCGCACAACACGTTTCAAATTGCAGAGCTTTGGCCATATGTGCCTCGTGTGTGTGTATTTGTGTATTTAGGTGTTTTGGCTGCATGATTTATGCCATGATAAATGCAATTGCAACAAGGGCAGCTACAATTTTTGTAATTGAAATACACTTAAGCTCTTAGGTGCTTAAGAATCAATGTTTTTTTAAAGAGGTTTAAATACACTGCACAAATTGCAGGTGCAGCTGCATGGGAATTGCAATATCTGAGGGAATGGGCTAAATATTTTTAAAAATATTTTCGAATAGCTCAAAATGGGTTTGAAATAATTTAGAAAAATTAAAAAGACAATATCAAAGCTGTTAAATCAATAGAATTAATTTATATTGTGAAATATAAATTATAATAATTTAATATAAATGTAAATTTGTTTTTAAAAGCAGTTCTTTGAAAAGACTGCTATTTTTGACTATTGATTTTTTAATATTTTTAATAATAAATTAATTCAAAAGCAGAGTAGAATTGAAGCTTAATCTGACTAGTTTATCATCCTAGACTACAGCTCATATTTATGCTATTTTGAAGACACAAATTTCTGCTGAATCGTTGTGTTTTAATTATGCAAATCTCTAGGAACATGCACAAAATTTCTGATTGCAGCTGAATGTTGCAACTGGATGTTGCTGTTGATGATGTTGACTTAACTTTATGCAGCTTAGACTATTTGCGAAATATTTGTGAAATGTCGTTTTCTAATTTCACAACTTCGCGTCGCTTTTTATTATGATTATTTTTTTTGGGTTGTAAAATGCATAAAACAGTATGAAATGAAATCAAATAAAAAAGAAACACACACAATTGTGCAACAGAAACAATTAAACTTTTGCCTGGCTTGCATGTCCTGTGAAGAGTCGGATGCAGAGTCCGGCTCAGTCAGCCATGCGGAATATTTGTTAAAAAACTGCATAATTCATGTGCAGGGCGAAGGGCAAAGGGCAAGGGGGAAGTTGAACTGAGGACAAGTCGTTTGCTGGCCAAAAGCCGCAGCAGCTGCAGTTTTCAGCTCTCAGTTGTCGTTATGTGCTTGCATTCACATGTGTATTTCATTTAAAATTTACAAGTTAACAATATTAAATATTAACAGTTATTTATGCAGGCTACGGCATAAATCCCAAAAAGTTGCTGAACTCCTGTCCGACCTGTCTGTCCTTTTGTGCTTCTTTCTCAGCATTTTTCATATGTGCAAATTGTAAATTGTAAACTGTAAACTGTGAACTGTAAATTGTAAATTGTATTTGCCTTTTATATGCATTCTATTCAACAATATTCTCGGCTGTTTGCTCAGTTGATTTAAATAATTTTCAGCATTCATGCAGCATTTTGTCGGCATATTCATTATTTGCTTTGCCAACGCATTGTTTGTCTATTTCACAAGCCTTTCCCTTGCCAGCTCTTGTCAAACAATTCCAGCTTAATTCATGCAAATTTATTTGCATCGACTTGAGCACATTTTAAGCGGAAAAGCGCACAGAATGCCGAAAGAATTTTCTATTTAGCAAACAAACAAACAACTTCCTCCTCGCCTGGGCAAACTTCATTAGCTCCCCACTCGATAAAACCCAGACAACAGACAACAAATATGCGCTAATTTCTTGCCTCATCGCTTGCCACACACATGCAGCTTTTGGCTAGACACATTTTTTGGCCAATTGAGCAGACCACCAGCTAACAAAACTTTCACATTAGCTTCTCGACAAGGACGTCGCCAAGAGATAACAACAACAACAACAGCGACAAATGCAAAAGTTGCTCAAATATGCAAATGAGTTTGTTGGCAGCGAGACAGGCGCGTAAAGTGCTCTAAAAGCAACAGCAACAACTTGCAGCAACTTGCAACAACAATCTGCAGCAACTTGCAACAACATGCCCAAATAGCATTTAGCCTAAAAATTGCATTGCTGGCGCTGCCTTTGAGGCAAATGCATTTAGAGCCGCAACAAGCAGCTTCCTTCCACCGAATGCAGTTTCTTTTAGCTGCCAGACTAGCAGTTACCCTATATTAAAAACAGATCCCAGTCGTGCCTGATTTACCTAAAATCTTAATCGATTAACTCAACTAGACTTGAAAAAATATCCATTTATATCGATAATATATTTTATATACTTTATTTGTTTTATATTTTATATTTGCATAATTTATTCCATTATAGTTAGCTCTATTTTCTTTGATTTTGATCCCTAGATATTTTAGCTTTAAATAATAGACACATAATAATTTTATTTTACACTTTATCAATTACGACTATAAATAAATAAATACTTTTTCAATAATATATAATATATATAAAGATATAACCCTTTTGATTAAAATACTCAAATATTATAATATAATTATGTGACATTATGAACTTATCATAAATACAAGCTAGCTACCCTTTAGCGTCTAGCTGCAGGGTATCGAAAGTAGGCATCAAGCATAGCCTTGTTTACACAAAAGTCTGACAAGGAGTGAAAAATAAATGGAGTGTGACCAGACGAAAGCAAGAGAGCAGTATCATCCTCATCCTCCCCTCCTCCTCGTGCTCAGTCAGGATTACATTTTCACAGCGCCCGGCTTTTGGTAATACGATGAGGTTGCTGCCGTTGCTGCTGCTGCTGCTGCTGCTGTTTTGGCTGCTTGTTGTGGGTATTTAGACAATGTTAGCTAACTTGGCTGACAGCTTTTGGCTAGAAACAGCCAACAAATCATTGCCAGAACAAGCCACGGAGAGGGAGGCAACGGCAACGGCAACGGCATAGGGAACATCATCATCAGTCTGCGCCTAAGTAAGCCGCATTTTGTGGATTCAGATGACACCCTGTATATGTTGATGTTGCTGCTGCTGCTGTTGCTGTTTTTGTTGTTTTTGTTGTTGTTTGTTGATGTTGTTGTTGGTTGTTGCTGCTGCAACCTCAACAACTCACACAACAAACGACGTGGTTTGGCCCAAAGTGATTTCTGGTTTAATGTTTTTTAATGTTGCTCATGTTGCAGCTGACCAATGCAGCATTAGCTGTTGCTGCTGCAGTACACTGAGAGAAAAAAAAAGAGGTTTCGTCTTGTATGTATTTTATATTGACAATCTAGCTATTTCCGACCACACTCTTTTGAATCAAGAATTTCTAATGTCAAAAGTTGACTTCGCCAGGAAATCAATCAAATAAATATCAATTAAATAAATTAAAAAACAAATAAAGAACATAAAATATACATTTATGTTTCCATGAACTTTTATATAAGTTACAGTTTAATTATTTTTACTGCTTGATTTAAAGTTCTTTTTGAGTTTCTCCTAAACAATCCGGCTGTTAAAATATAAATGAATTTCTTAAATCTTTCAGAATTTTATTCTAAAATGTTGATAGTTGAATTATAATTTGAAATACGAAACATTTAGAAGCACTTTATTCTGTAAAACGACTCACACTTTATTTTTCCAAGTGTAGGTGTTACTGCTGCTGTTGCTAGTAACTGTTGCTGCTGTTGCTGCTGCTGCTGCTGCTGACACTGATGATATTGTTGCTGTCATCAGCAGCGGTCAAGCTGCCCTTGTGCAGAGCCTGACTTTTCCAAGTCAAACATGAGCCATGTGTGGCATGCATGTAACGTGCCACTTGCCACACTTGCCACCTCTCATCAGCTCTCGCCCTCTCTCTCTCCCTCCCTTCACACCGCTGCCCCTCTCCCTGCCCCTTTTACTAGCTCCTCTTTTATGCGCTGTTTGCCTCTGACCGTTTGCCTGTCATGTGGCAACTTCTGCTGTTGTTGCACCTACAAAAAGTGCGACCATGGCTAATTTTTCGCTGCTCTCTGCCTGCCTCACGCTCTCTGCCGCTGCTCCTCCACCTCCCCCCGCCCTGCCGAAGCTACCACACGCTGTGAGTCCATTAGCTGTTGACAAACTTGTTCTGCGTTCATGTCTGTTGCTCTTCATCTGTGGGCAAGCTTCTGTATGAGGGTCTGTGTGTGTGGTTGTATGTGTGTGTGTGTGTGTGTGTGTGTGGCTTGTCTTTGTGTGTGTGTATGCTTTGTGGCTCTCTGTAGCCGAATTTGACACAACATTTGTCAAACCGCAAAATGCTCACCGCACAACGTTACTTTCATTATGCAAAAGGTCAGCAAACAGAACAGGCTCATTGCCTCGGCTAGTTGTTGTAATTGTTGTTGTGATTGCTGTTGTAATTGTTGTTGCTTCAGTTGTCGTTGTTGTTGTTGTTGTAGCACGGATTTTCAGCTTCCGAGGCCCAAGCAAAATTTACAGCTGAATTTATAGTTTTTGTTGCATACTTTTAGGCATATTTTATAGACTAAACAAATTGCAAACAGAAAGAGCGGCACAGAGAAAGGGAAGCGAGTGAGACAGCAACAGAGTGTGAGGGAGAGAGACAGAGAAAGAGACAGTAGAGGTGCTGAGACCTAAATCAAATCACGCATATGCATAATCTCATTGCACATGCAATGCGTTTGCATGTGAAAATTTGCTAAATGCAATTGTCACAGCGCTCTCAATCGTTAGGCGTGTGTGAATTCAAGTGTGTGTGTCTGTTTGTGGGTGTGTTTGTGCGTGTGTTTGTGCTGATGACAGACGAGCTGCCGCAATGGCAGGAAATCAATTAGTGCAAACATATTAGAGCTATGTGTGCGCCAGCATTTGGGCTCTGTTCGGCCTCTGGACTCTAATGACGATCGATAATTTAGCAGGCAACAAAAGGCTGCTGCACAGAGGCGTAGCTGGACTAGGGGCTTAGTGGTGCTAGGAGGTGTTCAAATGAAAAAAACAAAACATTTTTGTAGAACTTTGAATCAGTATAACTTTACCTAAACTCAACCGATTTTCTAGCGGTGTAATTTTTTCTAAATTATTTCGGTTAGAAATTAACATATCAGTCAAAATTTGAAGAAAAAAAATATTTAAAATTTTTACGAAAAATCAAAGGCGTTCCCCTTTCAAAAAATATGCAAAATCCGAAAAAATTTTGGTAATTTTTTAATCGAAAGAAATTATTTGTAAACGAATTGTATTGCAAAATTATGCAGAGAAAACCCAACATGGCCGCATTCGGTCAAAAAATCTAGATTTTAGACCAAAAATTGGTATAATGGGGTTTATCATGAAAAAAGCTATTTCTGTTGAAAATTAATTTTTTGAACACAGTTTTAAATAAAATACTTAGTAAATTAAATAATAATTTTTTTAGGAAATATTTTCGATCCCCCATTTGAAATTATTCTAGCTACGCACATGTCTGTTGTTGTTATTGTAGTTGTTGTTTGCAATTTTTTCTGCTCTGGCGGTGCGTGTTAATTTATTTATAACTGAGCCCACGCCAAGGGGCAAATGCATAAATGTTTGATGTATTGCTTTGTGTGTTTGAGTGTGTGTGTGTTGATTTAGCAACAATTAGCAGCAATAAGTGCAAGTGTATTGATTTATGCAAGCGCCATAAAGTATGCAGCATTTCTCGCTGTGCACGGCTCATAATTAATAATTTAATTGCTGCTGTTTATCTCTTAATTAAAAGGGATTTATTTGCATGCAGCTTAAAACCGCAGAGAGCTTACAAATCGC
Organism: Hypselothyrea guttata; assembly: GCA_035045125.1. Taxonomy (NCBI): domain Eukaryota; kingdom Metazoa; phylum Arthropoda; class Insecta; order Diptera; family Drosophilidae; genus Hypselothyrea; species Hypselothyrea guttata. Next base: position 1,019,891 of record JAWNNJ010001716.1, on the reverse strand, counting down.
TGCACATTTTTTGTGCATTTTTTATTTGCATTTTAGTTGCTTTGCTAATTAAGTTGTTAATTAATCGGATTTAATGCTGCGGTTTTGTGGCTCAAACAGAAGAACTGATTAGGTGCTTAAGCTTAATTAGATTTGATTGCTCAAAAGATAAACGAAATGTACTCATCCCATCTCTTCTCCCATTCTCTTTACAGGTGAGTCCACACGATTATTGCCAAATGCCCGTACAATTAGTAAGTACAAACTCAAATCAAACAAAAGTGCAAATGCTTTGTGCTCTAGTTTATGGTATATTTATATTAGGCTGTCAGCAACATGCAGTGTCTTCAGTTTCAGTTTCAGCTTCAGCTAAATTTAATTAGCCGTCAAAACAATGTCTGCTTGCGCTTAATTTTCATAATTGTTATTATAGAAATTCAACAGCCATAAACAAAAGGTTAGTTACTTGCCTAATGACTTCAAGTGCTGCGTCTTCCCAAAACTTTCTGCCATCGCGTCGCGCCTGACTTGATAAACAAGCAAATGCGCTTATCGCCCTACTGCTATTTCTACTCCCACTTCTGCTCCTACTCCTATACCTACTACTACTCCTACTCCTATTTCCTGCCTGTACTCATAACCAAGTCTTTGGTTCAATGCGAAAATGATAGCCGTCCGTCCGCCTGTCGCAGCAGCAAGTTAACAACTTTTCAACTATTTGCTGAGGCGCAGCCCAGTCGACCCAACCCCAACCCTAACCCTACCCCCTACCGCCCCTAGACCATCCTCAACTCAACTCAACTCGACTCGACGCCGCCTCACACCTTCACCTTCAGCCTGCAGCTAAACAGCCCAGCACTAATTACAACGCTGTGGCGTTGATTTTTATGTGCACGAAATTGAAATGAAACAACTCTAAAATGCTTTTAAAGCTGCTTTTAAAGAGACCTGGACACAGCATCTGAATATATATAAACCGACTTATATACACTCGGCAAAAAGTCTAGTTCATCATTGCAAAAATCAAGCAGTTTCGATGGCTAATTAGACTAGACTTTATTAACTGGTTTATAAATCTACTTAAATTAGAAATATGTAAAAAAAATTATATCTTAATAGGTTATTTAAAGCCTAATTGGGAAAAAGAATTTAAATTCAAATTGCCAATTTTATATAGGTAATATTATAAAATAAAAGACTTAGTTGTTCTAAATTTTTGATATTTTTTCTTGCTTAATTTAACTACTAAGAAACATATTTATAATATTATAATAATTTAATATAAGTATTAAATAAGCAAACTGTTCTGATTTCCAAAAACTCTATAGAAATGAAATTCAAAGAATTTCGACTGTTGTCACTTAACCTTTTGTCTAAAAAGATATGTCCTTTTTTTCGAGTGTATGTCCATACATATACATTTAACGATCCAGAACTGAGCCTACAAAGTTGCAGCTTGAACTTTACAACTTTACAGTTGTGTAGCAGTGCTATTTCTGTTGCCAGTTTGTTTGTTTGCTCTCTAACAAGTTTCGTTTTTCTGTGCCATGTTCTCTGTGTTGAGTTCAACCGGACGGACGCCTTTCTATTATTAATGCTACTGTTGCTGCTGTTTCTGATGCCGTTGCTGATGCCGCTGCTGTTGCGTAGCTTAATTAATTAATTTGACAAAAGTTTTCAATTGAACTTGAGCTTTAATATTTTGACTGTCACATTGGGTTTCAACAATGGCAAAAACGAAACCTCATATAATAATAAATGTGTTTTTAATGCAGCCTGGCTTCGATATGCAAATAATACACATAGTTGAGCTTTAAGGTTTCCTTTGTAGCCACAAACAAAACGTTGAGAAATCACACAAAAACAATAGCAGAAGGAACTTTGACTACAGTCGGAAGTGCTCGAATTGAAATCGCTCTTAAGCATAAAATTATGCTGCAAAAATATCAAATGTTTATTAATTTACCTAAAAATACGTGTTTCAATCAATTTTTCTTGAATTTGCGTACAAATCGTAAATAAATGATAATTAAATTAAAGTATTCGTATGCATAACATACAGCTAAGTTTAAATATAAAATTTAAGGTAGTTATCTCAGATATTTCCAGAGATCTATTAATTCAAAGCAGCTCAAATCACGAATAACTGATTTTATAATTTTTCATACTTCTCCATAGCATTATCAGACTCTTTTTTCGTTTTGTCTACAGGGCATTGAAATACACAAGAGCATTGTCAAAAGCAGCTTTAGTTTTTGGCTTTCTTTTGAGCTTTTATTTACTGAAAGTCTATAAATAATTCATGTGTACATTTAATTAACACAGAAATGCCGCAAAATGCAATTGCAAACTACAGCTCGAAATGCAAACAATTTTCTTATAGAATTTTGCAGCTGCTACAAACAAATATGTTTGCCATGTTTGCCATGTTTGTTGTTATTTTATTTTATTTTTTCTTCGGTGAAGTATGGCCTATTGTTCTGACGTCTAATGCATAGATTGAGGAATGGAATTTTTGCCTGAGCTGCTTTGGCTGTAATACATATTTGATTTATGCATAAAATTGTGAGGCCTCTGGGCATGGAATGTTGTGAGGGCATTTAAATTTTCATTAAGTCGCATTAACAGGGAGAAACGTGAAGAGATTTGAGAGGCCGCCCATGCCTCTGTGCCTACGTCTATCGACAAGCGCAATAAAAGCAACAACAGCAAAAAGGTTTGCCCCATAACCTCAAAAATGTTTATGCCACACTTCCGTTGCTTCCGCTGATTGTTGCTGATGTTGCTGTTGCTGCTGCTGCTGCTGCTGCTGCTGTTGCTGCTATTTGGCTGCCCGCGCATGAGTTGGCTATAATTAAAAATGCTATTACTGCCAACTTCATATAAATTTTTAATTAGCAATTTTTGCTATTTTCCTACTTTTGTTGGGCGCCCAACATCAGAACATCAGCCTTATTGTTGTGGTTCTTCCCACCGTCGCTGTTGTCGGTGCTTTGCACAACTTTTTAAATTAGCACTTTGTTAAACACTCTGACGAAAAAGGTAGCACCACCGTTTGCCAACATCCACCAAACAATGTTGGCATAAATTGTTTTTTAAAAGGATTTTGTCCATTGCTATACCTATCCGCCCCGCCCCGCCCCGTCATCCCTGCCACGCCCACAGAATTCAGCCACAGTTTCAGGCTCAGTGATAACGCGTGATACGGCAGCTGCTCGCACGCATTAAGCACCACAGCACCACAGTGGCTGAGGTTGTCATAAATTTGTGGCTCTGCCATAGACAAACAAGACTAAGAGTTACCCTCTAATCAGTGATTAAAGCCAAAGCAGCAGCCATTTTGAAGTCGATTTAAGACCTTATTTATTTATATTATTTATTTGTAATTTTTTTAACAAGAAAAACATTTTCAGGCGTTATAAGATAATCAGTCAATGAATCAGTCAGGACAAAATGTGGTATTCCTATTTAAAAGGAATATTTAAAGGAATATGATAAAAAAAATAATACAAAAACCTAAAGTTAAATCTGTTATTGATTGGCGATATAGTATATATATTTTTTTGAATTTCTAGCAGAATTTATAGTTGTTTAAATATATTATAAATATTTTAGTTGGTTTTATGAAACTAAGCGCTGGATACAAAAATTGTATTCACTCGTACTAATTACTCTGTAAACCACAATTACAGGGTATCACAGAGAGTGTCTACATTATGGCCAAAAACAAAGGCAAAAGGTGTGAAAAAAACGTTGCCTGCTTATTTGCGCTAAGCGCGCGCGATGTTGATTAGCATGGCAAAGGATTTCTTTTTTTTTGTGTTTTTTTTTTTTGTGGGGTCTGTTAACTTTTGACTGCTACTGTAATTATTAGATTTTATGCACGGCGCTGGCACCACGCCTAAGTCAATTGTTATTGTTGTTGTTTGCCTGCGAAAAAGAGGCGCAAATATTGACAATTATGGCCTATAATTTGACACCCATCGGAAGAGGCATGCGGCATGCGGCATGTGGCATGAGGCATGCCATAAAAGTGACAGCCAAAGGGTTGACAATTAAAATTAAACCAACCACGCATGGCACACACACGCACAACACGAACACACACAGACACACACACAAGAACACATATGACTAGCGAGTTATGACGCTTTATGCTGCTGATTCCGTTACAGTGGCTCACACAAGCAGACGCACGCATTTTTGTCATGCATTTTAATTAAAATTAACTTCATTTTTATGACACTGTTGTCTGCTGCTGCTGCTGCTGTCGCTGCTGCTTTTGTGGCATGTGTCGCATTGTCTGCTGCTTAGTTAGTTGCCACAATTTATACAATTAAATAAAGATTTTATTATCATGCCGTTGGCTTTTAATGTCTTCAAGCTACGCTCTCGCCCTCTCTCTCTCTCTCCAGCTTTCTCTCTCTCCCGCTCACTCTGTAAATATTTAAGCTGCAAGCATATCAAATTTACTGTTGTAGGTGTTGCGTCGGCATATTTTAAAAGCTTTTCCCCTCACAGACAGTCGCGTTTACTTAGCAGAGTGAGACTGAAGCATAGACTATGCATCACAGTCTGCTCAAAACTACACTCGAAAAATTATTTAACTTGATTCTCAACATTTCAACTTAATGCAAACGGCTTTATAACATTTTTCAGAGCTTTCTGTTGTTATTTTTTTAAGAAATGAAATGACACAAATTTAAGCTTTAAACTGTCAAACTGAAAAGCTAAAAACAAAATAAGTTTTTATTCCATAGAAGAGCTTTTAATACTATTTAGAAAAGAGAGATTTTTATAAAAACTATTTTTTATGATTTAGCAATTCTAGAAAATTTCAGAATAAAGTTTTTTTGTTCCATATAAAATAATTGCTATTCTTTAACAAGTTTTTTTTAGTTAATGAAAAATCCTTTTTTATAAACATTTTTGTATTGAATGAAAAGTTTGAGCATAAATAAATTTTTATTTCAAATAAAATTTTTGCTTGTTATTGAATTATTTATGTCATAAAAGATTATCTTTTATTTATATTTTTTAAATCTATAAAATTCGCAAAATTCAATTGCATTTTCTTAAATGAGAATATTGTTTAATATTCATATTTATTTATTTATGCTTTTAAAATTAGTTGCACTCTATTATAGCTAATTCTTTTCTACGTTTAGTCTCAGTTGTTCTTTGAGTGTATGCAGCACAGTCTGCTCATTGCTACATGTGTGTGCGTTTGTGTGTATGCAAATTTATGTGACATTGTGCTCCAAGCACGCGCACGCACGCTCTGAGCTTGAGGCTCTTGGCAGCCGTAAGGCATTTTTCCGGCATTTTGGCTTTTGTTTTCTAGCTGACGCTGCAGCAGCCGCTGCTGCTGCTAAATATATGCAAAGCTCTGTTTAAAGTGTGCCATATGTGTAAGTATGTGTGAGAGAGAGAGAATGTATGTGTGTGTGTGTTTGTGTGACTTGTTGGCAATTTAATGGGCGCGACCTGGGCTCAAGCTGAAGCTCAGAGCTATAGCTGCGGCATCTCGTTTATGCATATTTAATAGTTGCTATTTTTGCTAAGTGCTCGAAATTGTCGTCAGCTGCACAACGAGCCACAAAATGGCAGAAAGCAAAGCCGGAAAAGCCGCATTGAAGAGCTACAAATCCAGCCAAAGACGCCCTGCACATTTCACTTCATTGTGGGGCGAGAAAGCGAGTGAGAGATTAGGCGAAAGCGAGAGCCATGCCCATAATTTAATGCTCTATGTGTCTCTCTGTCTCTAGCCTGGCAAACTAATTACGTTTTTGCTCAATTGGCACGAAAGTTGGCCCGACCTTTGCCAGCAACTTGCACAATTAGCCCAAAAAGAGAGAACGCAGAGAGAAAACTTGGCGCAGGCATTTCAATGAATTTTCAAATTTGACAACCCCACAAAAAAACTAAAAAAAAAAAAAAACATTGCAGCATAAAGCAAAGTTTCATAGGCTCATACACTCAGAAAACTAAACAGAACAAATTGAATTTTTGTTAAATTTAATTTTATTTTTACTTAAATCGATTCTTATTTGTTCTCAAATCAATTATAATTACTCATACCTGTATTATGGTTTGATAATAAATTAATTGCAGATTTAGATATAATTTGTTCTCAGTATAATGCTGAATTTTTATATTAATTTGGTTTGCTATAAAACCTCGTAAAATAATCCCGTTTGTCTCAAAATAACCAAAGAAATTTGTTTTGAAATCAATTTCTTTTTATAGCTATAAATATTTTAAATTATTTCATATTAATTATTAATTAAATTTAATACATCCAATTAAATTAATAAAAGTGCTCGAATTTTACAAGATATTTTCTGTATTGAAATTCTGTCTTTGAAATTCAAGCAAAAACTTTTCTGCTCGCTTTTTTCCAAGTGTAGGGTTTGCCTCTTGGAATCAGTTGCTAATGAATAACTGTAAGTGTAACGGTTACTCAAACGGTAACGCTAACTGTAACTGTAACTGTAACTCTTCAGATTTATGCCATGCAAATTAAAAGGTAAATAGCAAAGCGCTGCTCTCGCCAGTCTGAAAGCAAGGATAATAGTTGTCAGCCCTCGACTCAGGGCTTCCTTACCTGCCTCTCCCTCGCCCCCTTCGTCACTATCATTTCTCTGTGCTTTTGACTGCCTTTTGCAAAGTTTAATCAAGCGCTATTCTGTTTGCCAGCCATGCCACGCCCACTTCGCCTAGTTGAATCAACTTTGCATCAATTTCAATATTCCCACTGTTTTCATTTAATTTCACCAACTTAAAACTTAATTGTGTACTTCCGTCGACGCTGCCTGCCTGCAACTCCCCTTCCTCTGCCTCTTCCCTTTCCCGCTTTGCAGCTCTTTTGCATTTAAATTTGCAAAAAATTAAAGCAAGAGAGAGAAGAAGAATGAAGGGAGGGAAGAGAGAGCGCAACAGGTGGGCACGCAAACTCATTTAGGGTATTTATGCAGGGGACGAACTCTGGATGGAGCTGTAGATGGAGCGCACTTTGTGGCCGGCTGTCTGGGTCTTGTAATTTGCACAGCAGCAGCAACAGACTACGACAACGGCAATGATAGTTTTACAGTTATGAATGGCAGCAGCAGCTGCTGCAGACAAGCGAAGCCTTAACCGGCTATTATATACCCTACCAGGACATCATTATTAACAATTTAAGTTAAATTTTTCAACACATCAAGAGCTAAATAAATAAAAATTAATAATTGAAATATAAGAAAATAATATAATCTATCTATATAAAGTTAATTATACCCAGACTCTTAATTCCTTAACGATAATTCTCATAAAAAAATGTAGTTGCTCACTAAGAAAAGTTTTCATCAAAAATTCACATGCAAGTATTTTTATTTTAATTTAATATATTACTAAAAAAACATTCAAAAATGCCTAACAAAAATGTTATGCTCTTGATAAAGTGTATAAAAATATTGTTGCTGTTGTTGCTGCTGTTGTTAACAAAATAGCAGCAGCAACCCCAGCAAAAACAGCAGCAACAGCAACAGCAGCAGCAACAGCATCATCATTTAAAAGCGCATTAAAAACTTTTTAGATTAATTTCACTTGCTGCGCTTTACTGCTGTTTTGTGCTAGGTTTTTATTTGCATGCTTTGTGCTTGTTTAATGTCACGCATTGAAAAGGAATTTATGAAGAATGCATTTAATGCAGGAAACTTGAACAAAATGTTATTCCAACTCTGACTGTCGTTCATTTTCTTCTTGCTGCTAATACGTTTTTCGTGTCGTGTTTTCCATTGTCGATTGGAGCAACATCTGTGCGTGATGCCATTGCGAAAAGTATGCTAAAGTGCACTGCAACTTCTTGTTAGATACAACAGGTAACGGTAGTGGTAGTGGTAACGGTAACGGCCTGTTGCCTGAAGTCTGAAGCCTGATGCCTGACTGGCTGCAATTCAATAGATTTTAGCTTTTCAATACACATTTGGCAAATCATCAATATGCTCCTTCTGCTCATGCATATTGCATGCTGCAACATGCAACCGAGCGGTATAAGAGCGCAAATACTAGACGGATATAGAGAGAAAGAGAGAGAGAGAGAGGGGGGCGAGAGGTGCACACAGCTTTCACAATCATTTTCAATAAATTTATCTGCAATTTTCGTCTGCGCACAAAGGTCGCTCATACGCCAGGTGCTCCGACTTGCCAGAGCGAGAGCTAAACTTTAGCTAAAAATTCAATTCCATGCACAAGTATAGGGTTTAGATGCACTGCAAGAAATTCAAATGAATTTTATAATAAAATCGCTTTATATAAAAACATTAAATGAGAGAAAATATTTTTGTACATTTTTAAACAACAAAATTGTTTGTATCATGATAGGTATTATTTATTTGTTGTCTTAATTTATTTTTCAATGACAGCTTGATGAACATTTCTTTTATTTATTAATTTTATTTCTTTTAATTAAATGTTATATATGCTTTTATTGATTTTATATGCTATTATTTATTTTTGGAAAAAATTTTAAAATTTATTTGCTGATTTTGTACGTGTATTTATTTCGGATTGTGTCAGCTTCTTTTTGATATTTCATAATTTGTGTGTGGACCATAAGCCATACATATGCTGGGATTTAGTTTGAACTCGCATTTGGTATCGTCAGATCTTTTGCTCTATGGGATTTTATTTAAGCCACACCTGAGTTGCTTTTGGGGATTTTAGCCATTGCCATTGCCATTGAATAGAGAGCAAATACATGGACTGCCGGTTGGGAAATTGATGTCGATTGAGGAGCTATGGGTTTTGACCCTTTTCCGACCACAAATTATACGCAATTAAGCAAATTTGTCTAGGGCCTTTGATTTTGGGCTGTACGCTGATTAACAACTAAAGACACAAGCCATAAAGTATACAAGAAAACCGTAGAACAAACAGCATGTAAATAAATAAACGAGCGAACGAAAGGGAATAAAAAACAGAAAACTGAAAGCAGAAAAAAAATGGAAGCAAAGCCAAAGCGGAAAGACAACAAGGAAACGGGCAAAGGACAATGCGACGCCGTCTGTACGTCCGGGGCAAGTTCATTTAACTTGCGGCGCGTTTCCGATTTACCGCAAATTTGAAAACCAACAAGCAGCCAAAAATTTGCCCAAAGGGCAACACACAACAAACGGTAAATGAATGCCAGCAACAAAAACACAGAAAACACAACAAGAAACTCGCAAATCCAACAAGTAAATAAAAGTACGAGCATAAAGGTTAACAAACTGAACCCTTGTCAGTGCCCACAGAGAGACAGAGAGAGAGAGAGAGAGAAAGCAAAAACAAAGCCAAAAAAAAAATATATATAATAATAATAATAAAATAAAAAAGAAAATTATTACAAAATGCTGAAAACATGAAATACTTTTGCGTGGGGTGAAATTGTTAAATTGAATTTGCTTGGCCCTTTTTTTTTTAACACTTTTAACTTTGATTTATGCATAAATTTCCACTTCACTTTGCACATCGAGCTCGTGCTCCCTTTGTGCTCTGCTTTATGGCCGTTGATTTGTTGATTTCTAGCAAATGTTTGCTAGCATTTTCAATATATAACCACAGCTCCCACTCCCAGCCGCCTGTCCATCTCTACTTTGGGCTAAAGCGTCGATGATTGTCACTGTCATTCCTTCATGAATCATTTGGTTCAGTTTTTTGTTGTTGCTATGCTCTTACTGGGGCATTTCCGGTTGGCCATGTTTGGCAGCTGCAGCCATTCGTCATTTATTTGTTAGCAGTTTTTCTCTTTCTGTTTACTGCTGTTTTGGTTTTTGTTTGCTGTCATAGTTGTTGCTTTCATCTACTATTATACCCGCCAGCTCTGGCCATTTGCAGCTGATTGTGGCTCTTTTTCTTGCTCTCTTTCCCTCTGCCAGTTTCTGCATTATTCAGGCACTTGTTTATTAACAGTCGATTAAAAATCAATTGTAATTTCATATGTGTGTGAATTTTTAATTATGCTGCTGCATTATTCATGCCATGTCAGTTTTAATTGCCATTATATTTATTGTAATAAATATGGCATATAATATTTGCAGCCTGTACCTTAAAATAATTCGCATAAGAGTCTATCAGTTTTTCATACTTTGAAAATGAAACAGTTTAATAGACAAAAAGTTACAGCTCATTTAAAATATATATTTTAAAATATTATTTTGATCTATAATTTATTTTCGTCTGTTCAATTTTAGTTGTAAATAATTTCTTTATTATTATCATTGTCTCTGCTGCTGTTGTTTGTTGCATCCGACTGTAGAATGATGTATTCCACTTTTTTACAGCAAATACTTTGATTTTTGTTTGTTTAACTGGTGAAACAAGTAGCTGTAATTCACTGGAGTTAATTTAGGCTGCTTTCCCACACACATGCACATGCATTTCTATAAATCAGAAAACATAGCATACTTTTTGGGGGCTGCAAAAATGGCATTAATAAAGCGGAAGGCCGCATGCAGCAAGTCCAAGCGGAAATGAAGCAAAAACGCGGCGAGTATTATGGCATGCCTGCCTTTTTAAGTGTGTATGTGTGTGCGTGTATATATAAATATGTTTATCTGTCTGTCTGCTGATGCATTGCTTAATACAAAGTTGTATGTATGTATGTTTATCTGTGCGCGAAAATGCATTTTTGCATTTCGACATGACCGCAACAGATGCGGTTGCTTCAATATAAATGCAGTTACAAATGATAGCTGTAGGTGTGTGCGAGTGTGTGTGTATGTACACTCAGAAAAATAAAGAATTATTCGTTTCTTACAATAAAAGATTATAAATGAAACTGGTTTTTTAATTCAGATTAAGGGAAACGCAAATCGTTATTTATGTTATTCTTGAAAATTTTTTTAAATATAAATATAAATTTTATTTTATTTATTTCTCAATTTGTAAATGAAATTCCTTCTTATATTGAGATTTTTCTGGTTCATTAAACTTATGATTAATTTTCGTAAGCTCTTTAATTGCTTTCAGTGTAGGTGTGTTTGTGTGTGTCTGTGCATTGTGGTCATTACAACGAAATTCGTTTGCAATTTAAGCGCCCAGCCGCACTTTTTATGACCATATGCCACAGCCCACATACGCCATGTTGTGCGTTCTCTGTTTGCATTGTTGTTGTTTTTATGCTTTGGTCATTTCCGCTGTATTTCAGCTGCTTGCCGCCTGTGTGTCTCTCTGTCAGTCTGTCTGTCCATAACGTGTGCTGTCAGCGCCATGTCCGCGCTGTCCGCAATTGCTCATCATTTTGCAGCGCATTTGTTGACTTTTGCACACGGCGAAAGAGACAAAGAGAGGGAGAGACAAGGAGAGAGAGAGAGGGAGAGAGAGCTCAAGCTTAAGCTGCCATGCATTTGGCAAATGATAACGGCATAAGCTGCTTTTGCCCCACACACACACACACAGAATCAACTGTCTGCTAATGAAGAGCAAATGCCGAAAAACCCACAAAAAAAAAAAAGGAATTCCCAAAGAGCAAAGTTAAGCAGTAGTCTGCTGGCCCCACTTCCCCTCCTCCCCTCGCCATCCCTCTCGCTATGCACGCTCATTAATGTGCATAATCAAAAAGCGTTGCAGGCGTTGCAAGCACGAGCGACAGTTGCAACATATTTGTCACATGATTACCGTATCCAATCACACACTGCCTGCTTCGCTCGCTCTCTCTCTCTTTCTCTCTCATTCTATCTGTCTCTGTCTGTGGGGCAGGTTGCCGCTGCCTTGACATGCTTTACATGACGTCGCGTCAAACCAAAAACTTGTTGTTGCTGCCACACGCAATTGCGGCAAGCACCCAAAAAAAAAAAAAAAAACGAAAAAAACTGAGAGGGCAGCAGATTGAGCTAGTCAGCGCTACATGGAGAGCCTAATATTGCAGCTTAATTTGCAGCTCTTCACTTCCTCTATAGTGCTTAACTGTGCACTCAGAGAAATCATTACTTAATTCGTACATATGTAAAGATTGGATTTGTGAACTTGGTTTTTGGCTAAGAATAACCATTTTTAACCGATCTTAAGCTAGGCACGGCATTAAAATAATAATATATACACATGAATAATAATTGTTTGAAAATAACAATATGTTTTAATATGAATATTAATTTAAATTAAATAAAAATGGCTTTTAATATAAATATTTATAATATTACAATATAATAAATTGCATGTTTAAATAATACTTTATTTTCATTCAATTTATTTTTATTTAAACCATGATTTATTGAATAAAGTTGGACCAGAATTGTTTTTAATACTACCCTTTTTCTCACTGTGTGTGGCTGCAGCTGCAGAGGAGGCAGGTGGGGGACTGTTGCCAAGCCGAGGCATTCAACCAGGCCAACAGCCGCCGCTGGCCAAGCGCCAATAGACAATGTGCTCTGCATATTTGTCAAAACACAGAGCAAAGGGACCACGAGCCATGTTGTCAAGAGAGGAGCGAAGTGGAGGGGGGAGAGGCGGACAGTGGAGAGATGGCGCACAGAAATTGAAACTGTTTAGTGTTTGTTGTTATTGCTGGCAGCATGGCGTCTGCTTGGCCTCTGTCATTGGCTTTGGCATGGAAAGCAGATAATTTGCTTGGAAATCCATTTTCCGCTTGTTGTGTGCGACATTCGCATAACAAACGGCCGTATGAATTGCCACACACACATACGCTCTATCTCGCTCACACACCACTCCATCTCTCCCTCTCTCTCTCTCTCGCTTCTTTGCGCCAATAAGCGGCAGGCAATTGAGACAAACAGCGCTGCCAATGCTCAATTGCGGGCCTAACTTGGTGCAATCTCTTTAAAAACTGCAGCAACTGTTACTTTTTTCAGCTGTTAACTGTTTGGCTGCCTTACTTTCAGTGTGACCGTACAACAGTCTTAGGCTGCAGCTTCATTTCATATGCCTGCTGTAAGTCGTCTGTGCTTTTAGTTACAGCTGAAGAAAAAAAAATAACAACGGCAACTAGAGCAAGTAGCACAGCTTAGCAGCTCTTAGTAGAACATAAAAAATGCTGCAAATCAAACGGCTGCAGTCGAGCGTGCTCGACTTTACACAGCACAATAAAGCAAAGTTTTAAGAGAGCAAATTTAAAATTTCTTGAGAGGAATTAAAATTATTAAGAATTGAAAAATAATTTTTGGAAAATTTTTAACAGAATAAAAATCTAGTTTTCAATGGTATAAACTAGAGCAACTTAGGTCTTCAAGATGTTTTTCCATAATTTGTTGACTTTATTTAACTATAGTTGCCAATTTAAATGCTGGAAATAAAAGCTGATTCTATTCCCGAAACCCGTGTTAAAAAGTTAGATATGTGTGTGTCTTTTTTTTTCCTTTTCCCAGATGCTTTTTAGTCGAGAATATTTTTAAACTCGTGAGTATTAGTTACAATCTCTGATATTAACATTATATTATTACAATGACATCAGCTTGTTTTTCTCAGTGTAGTTGCACAAATGTTGCATACCCCATTTAAGGCATTGCAAGCACCTTTTATGCCACATTTTTGTGACTGCCCAACGTGCATTAGCCTCATCATCATCCACAGCAGCAACAGTAACAGCAGCAACAACATCATCATTTTCATCTTCATCATCATCATCATCAGCAACATCGTCATCATCATCTGGTTTGACAGTGGCAGCACTTAGCAACATCGTTGCCAGCGGCTTAAGTAGTCAGCATCGTCGTCGGCAGTGATTATGCTGAGGACTACTGCTAGTCACGGGTCTAACCAAAGCCATTCCATATTCATAATTGCTAATGGAATATGCTGCGGCAGCAGCAACAACAACAACAGCAGCAGTAACAGTAACAGCAGCAGCAGCAGCAGCAACAGCAGCAACTAGCATGATAATGACGCTTTGGCCGCCCCAGTGATTATGAGCCCAGCCCACAACAAAGTGTTTGTGTCTATGTTTTTATGTGTTTCTCTATGTGTGTGCGTCTCTCTCTTTCTCTCCCTCTTTCTCATTCTCTCCCTCGCTCAGGCTGCGACAGTTCCTCGGAGAAATTAATTTGGAACTTGCGAGACATTTTGTCTTGTGGCCGGGGCGTCTATTTACATTGTGTACATTACGTATACGCCCAGCTGGCGCTTAGGCCAGGTCTTTTGAGGTTAGGTTTTTTAGCGTGCGCAGCTGTTCCCACCAACAACAACAACAACAACAATGGCTAGTCACAAAAAATAGAAAGTTTTAAGAAATGTGTGCTAATTTCTAGTCGAACGTCAGCTGCAGCAATTTTCACTTTTCTTTTTTTTTTTGTTTTTTGACTAAAGTTTTTGGCTCTTGCTTTTGTTGTTGTTGTTGTTGTTGTAGTCTGGCTTTTTGTTAATTGGTTCAGTCACCTGTCTCTTGATCTGCCAGTCAAGCGCACACCAGGCAGCAGGGGTATGCCTACACTCAGAAAAAAATAATAATATAATTTAGGAATAAGCAGAAATTTACATACAAAACGCACTTGAAAAAATCCCCAACAAGAAAATAATATTAATAACTGCAAACATATAATTCAAATAAATGTATATTAACAATAAAAAAAAGTATATAACTGATAAATAAAATGAATAATAAATAATATAATTTAATTAATAATTAAAATTTAAGTTAAGCGCGAAATCCATTTATTGAAGAATTGGTTTGCAAGAAAAGTTGGAATGATTTTATATTGTATAACTTTTAATTATTTTAAATATTTTGAAATACCTAATTTTAATTAATTAATTTAATAGAGAAAAGAGAGCAAACGAAATGGAATATACGGCCAAGGCGATTATAGACACTTATGTGTGTTACTTAAATGGAGTTAGTTTTTTCTGAGTGTAGCTAAAGCTGAGCGTAGCAGCTCGCAACGACAGGAAATAACGCGCCCAACGCTCAGTGCGCTGAACGTTTTAGATTACAATGGAGCCGGGCTATAGACAGAGAGGTAGCGAGGGAGAGCGGGAGGCGGCCATTGGGCAACACATTAGCACTGTGTAGAGTTTGATGGTTAGCCAAGGGGGCTGGGGGGATTGGAGGGTGCTCTGTGGCCGCCTGGCGAGTTGGCTCGACCGCAAAGTTAGCGCACGCTGTCGTTAACTTAATTGGCCATCACCACCCACTTTGCGGGTTTTTATGGCTGAGCGTCTGCGCCGACTGCGACGCCAACGGCGACATCTCAGTCGCTGTCGCTGTCGCTGTCGCTGTCGCAGTCGCAGTCGCAGTCGCAGTCGCTGCTGCTGTCACCGTCGGCTGTCACATTTTTGACATTTTTATTCTACATTTTTTGTGTTTTTTTTTGCCGTTTTTGTGGCAAGTATTTTCTATGACTTTTTGTTTAGCCTGTCACCTGGGCCATAATATTTTCCGTTGCCTACTTTTGAGCGGCAGGACTTTTCGTCTGGCGACTTTGCTATTTATTTCCACTACGTTTTCGTTTCGTTTGCTCTTTCTGTGATTAATAGGTGTGTTAATGGATGTCATTTTGATGTTTCCGCCAGGCGCATGTCCGTCCTCCGTCCGCCCGTCCGTCCGTTCGTTTGTCTGTCCATTCTGCTATTTCTCGCTGACCTGCTTCTCTGCTGTCTATGCTCTCTGCTGTTACTTGTGGCCTTTCTGTTTAATTTCTCGCATTTCTCGCTAATTTTTAAGGCTCGTCATTAAATGTAGATAATTTTTTATATGCCACGCGGCCCCCTCGTCCGCTGTCCGCTGTCCGCTCGTCCCTTTTCAATGGAGGTCTCTAGGTTTATGTCTTTCTCCCCCCCTCCGCCTTTCCGCCCACAGAGTTCAGTTTCATGGCCTTTGGCCCGAGGGCGCGTCGTAAAAAGTAAATGTAACGAGCCAGTTACATGACGAGGGCGGAATGGGGCATGGCCTGGGCATGGTTTGAATGCCGCATGGATTGTGGCAACTGCAAATACATGCCACAGTTGTTAAAGCCTTTTATGCGCTGCGCTATTGTAGACAAACTCGTAAAGGTATTTTTAATTAGTCAACAAAAAAATTAAAGCTTTAAAACCCAACACCTCGCTGTCTTTATTTCCACTGTGTATCTCCCTCTTCGTTTTTGTAATTGTGTGCGTGACAGTGTACATATAAAATGCAACATGTTCCACGCCCCCTCCTCACCCTATAAACTGTCACGCCCCCTCGATTTTATTGCCAGTGTCTGTGTCTGTATGCAGTAATCGATATGTAAACATGCGGGTTCCCTGCTGCAACTGTATAAATTTAGAAGCAAACAAAAAGGAGCAACAACAAGTGCAACATCCACATCGACATGGACAGCAACAGCAACACGCTGCATGGCTGTGTGGCATGCAACATGTTTTTATATAAATCAATTACTTGCCAAACATGACGCGACTCGACGCGACGCTCGCACATGCATTGGATTTATGGCCACTAAAAAGACTCCACAACTTGTGCGAGAATCTATAAATTCCATCTATAAATTCCCGCAGAAAATACTCCATTTAAAACATGGCGAAATTAGAAATTCAACAAATTTGCAGCAGAAAATGTCGCTCTTAAAACTACGTTAGCTAAAGAATTTCATTCAAATGAATATTAAATTTTTTCACTATTTGAAAACGGCAAAAATAAAATTTTTCAGCTCCTAAAACTATGATACAAACTAAGTGTAAAGTAGTTGTAAAATATAGCTTAACTGGAAAATTTTAATATTATTTATAAATATTTGATTTGTTTGGCATTCTTCGATTCATAATTTTTTTAATATTCACAATTTTACTATAATTATTTTTACTGTCTCATAAACTCTATTAAATAAAGAATATAATATTGGTATTTTATGAAAATGGCTTAATTGTGGTCCCTAGTGTGCCGCATTTGTTTCTGGCGTTTTCTGGCTAAACTGTTAAATATGATCAATGCCAATCATTTAGCTTAACTGACGTTTTAATTTCGCCAGACACAAATAATAATAGAAAAATATCGAATTATCTTGGCAGGCAAATTAATTGAGATTCGCCAGCCTCAAATTGAAATTGACGCACGCAAATTTTTGGATATTTGTGGCTGGAAAATGGACAATGCACCTCTCCCTCTCTTTCTGCCTCTTTCTCTCTCTCCCTCTCTGTCTTTATCTCGTTTTTCTATCGCTCGCTGTGTCTCTGGGCAGCAGAAATTTGTCACAGATACAAATATATATTTTTTATGGAGGCGAAGCCTGGGCGCTTCATGAATTGATATAAACGTCCGACAGAGACCCAAAAATAATGCGCTAAATAAATTGCGAAAAATTACATAAAATATTTAAGCGCATTCAAGTGTGGCGCCATAAAAAATGGCGCGGCATTAAAAATTTTGGAGTGAAAAGCAAAGCGAGCGGCAAAACTGCTGCCAGGCGTCAAGGTGGTTGAAATGCCATTTGAAAGAGAGAGAGGAAGGTAGGGGTAGGGGTAAACAGCGGGGGGATGCGCTGGGTTGACGGCGTGTCAGACAAGCGAATAGACAGCAGAAGTCAGCGGGGGAGGAGGGGGAGGGAATAGACAAGGATAAAAGAAAGCAGCCAAAGAAAATAACAACTACTTCTGCAGCAAATTATATGTATAAAAGGTAACGAAATAGCAGCTGGATATTAGACATTTGAGAATTGGCATGGCAAATTTTTCATTGACTAGCATCACACACACACACACAAACACACACACACACAGAATAACAACAATGCCAACTTCATGCAAATGTTAGACGTGTGTAGTAACAACCGACTTGGCCTTCGCCTCTTCGCACCTGCTCCCCTTCCTCCACTCTGCATTCGCAGCTCTAGGCTAAGAAATAAAACCAAATGTTTGTTGTGCCTGCGGGGGAGAGCGTGAGAGAGGGGGTTTGAGTGGAGAGGGGGTAGGGAAAAGGGAGGCGGCCTGCTGCTACAGACGTTTTTAATGCATTTTTTATTTGGCTGGCGCAAAAAACGACTAGCAAATAGATGCACATAAAAATAAATAAGGCCGAGCAACATGTAAAAAGGTTGCGCCCTATTAACAGCCCATACACAGCGAGAAAAGCGACCAACTTAATATTAGTGCGAATTCAACCAGTTGAGCATTTTTCTTCAAATGAAAATAAAATTAAGTTGTTTAGAAATTGGCATTAATAACAATTATGACTAAATTTAGATTGATATAATTTATTTTATTTATTATGCTTATAGGAAAAAAAACGCTTTTTACCAATTAAAATCAATAAATATATAATAAATTAAAATGCAAATAAAATGATATAATATATATATACATATATAATTAAAAATAATAATAATTAATACTGTTAATATAAAGTTTATAAATTAATTAAATTATAAATATTATATTTAATTAAAACGTTAAAATAAATCAAACATTTGAAAGTAATTTAAATCCATTTCAAATAGAAATTCACGATTTTAATTATGAATAGCTAGTCTGTTTCTGTCTGTGTATTAACAGCCTTCAGTCTCTTCAGCTTCGGAGCGCTTTCCCAATCATTCGGACTGTAGCAGCTAGAGGCCTCGCTTTTCCGCGAATTCTGCAAATTTTTGCTATTGGCAACTCCATGTGTGTGTGTGTGGATTTATATAAATGTATGTGTAAATGTGTGTGTGTGTGTGTGTGTGTGTGTGTGTTTGTCCAGCCGCCATAAATTTCAATGCTGTTGAATTTTGAATGAACCCGCACAAAGAGTTCAGGTCAACAGCAGCACAACAAACTCTTGACCCTGAGCAACTGAAGTGTGGCAGCCATTGAGGTTGCCGGGGTTGGGGAGGGACATTTGAGGTTAGAATCGACCACATATTTTGCACTACGTGCTTTCACCTTTGCTTTAAAAACCTATAATTTATTTTAAAAGAGCCCCTCAGCACACACTTTGCAAGCAAATAGCACAAAAAAATCAATACAGAAGACAAGATTTATGCAGCTGGTAATCGCTGCTTAGCTCTGTCTCTCTCTCCTCTCTCCCCGTCTCTAGCTGTCTAGCTCATTAGAAATGCCAAACAGCAAATGCCCTGACATTTGCATACACACATGCTACAGATATATATATCTATATATATGTATAATATACACACACGCACAACTCTTTATGTATGATGTCACATTACAGCAGAGTGAATATCTTAATAGAGACAACCAATTCCCGACACTCGCTGCCTATCTCTCTCTCTCTCTCTCTGTCGCTCGTTCACTCTTTCGCACACACTTGACTGGCGTAAAAAATTGCTCAAGTTTCAGTCGTGCGTGCGCCTGCCTCTTTCACAAAATATCAATGAAAATGTCATACACAAGTAAATTGCCAAAGCCTAAGATAAAAAAAAAACTGAAACCAGGAAATAAATATAAAAGAAAAAATTCACAAAGGCTACAGTAGGACGTTGCCGACAGCGGAATACCCTGTAACTTACTTTTAACGGCATAATATTTTTTGTTTTTTTTTAATAAATTTTTTGAATTATTATTATAAACATGATGTAGTCGCTTGTAGCGGGGGAAACGCAGTGGAGTTTACTTCTTCTTGGACACACCAACGGTACGGCCACGACGACCGGTGGTATTGGTGTGCTGGCCACGGACACGGAGCCCCCAGTAGTGACGCAGACCACGGTGCGAGCGAATCTTCTTTAAACGCTCCAGATCATCACGCAGCTTCGAGTCCAAATTGGACGACGTCAGCTGCGAGTACTTGCCATCGATGATGTCCTTCTGCCTGTTGAGGAACCAGTTGGGCACCTTGTACTGCAGGGGATTGGAGATGATGGTCACCACCTTATCAACTTCTTCCTCGGTGCACTCTCCCGCGCGCTTGGTCAGGTCGACATCGGCCTTCTTGAGCACTATGTTGGAGTAGCGACGTCCAACTCCCTTGATGGCGGTCATGGCGATTCCCACCTTCCGCTTGCCATCGATGTTCGTATTCATGATACGTAGAATGTGTTGAAACTTCTCTGGTATGACGAGCGACATTTTTACTGTTAAACCGACAAATATCCAGCCAAACTAGGAAGAATAGTATAAAACCCGTACACTATACGCTTTATTATATAGTTATATACTTATATAATTCAGTTACGACTGCTCAGGGCTGTAGCTCTATTAGAACTAACTTTATATTCGAACTGCCTTGAACCCATGAACATTGTGTGACGTATATTTCACAGGTTCCTACAAAGAGCAAACGAGTCAATGTTGTTTCTTTAAAAACAATTTCAATATGCTTTTCTGTATTGTTTAATATGATGACAGAGAGATTATAAGGTGCTTCCCAAAATGATAAGACACATTTTTTCTTAACATTATTTTTCGCGTAATTCAATTGTATTTTAAAATTTAAAAAAACTAATAATGCAGAATGAAAGAATAAATCAAGGGCTATAAAAAAGTAGTATTTCGTGGAACTTATAGCATTTCCTGGAAAAGTAATTTGGGGGTTTAGCATGAGTAACTTACAAATTCGCATGCTTGCAGCCTTCCCAGAATGATAAGACACTGTTAAAAAAATTAAAATTGGCGCCTGATATTAATTTTTTTGGTGGTTATTATTAATTATAATTAAAATTTAATTAACCCTAAGTAGTTTGGGTCACTTTACAGTGCAGCGGGAGAAAAAAAAAGATTTATTATTGCTTTTTCGTCGTCGACCATGAATATTAGCCAAATTTGTGTAGAAATTGGACGCAGTCGGACGGTTATTGTTTTTTTTTGTTTTAATTCTCAAGAATATGGCATAAAATGTATTTCTAGACGTAAACCGAGACCGAGCGAACGTTGGAAAAGTCACATTTTTTAAAAAACGAGCAAATCGACCGCGTTCTGTTCCCAATTTGATGCAGTTAATGGTCAAAAAGTGTCCCCCATGACAAACTTCCGTATACTGAATATATCGGAACATATTGTCAGATGAATTCTTAAAAAAATAACACATTTGACACTCTATCACAAAGCATCAAGTAATCGATTTAGCACCTAAAAACCTGGCAAAAGACTGGGATATGGTAACCAATAATTTACATGTGTGAATTTTATATGTATAAATTGTATTTTTTTTATCAGATAATTTTTTTTACCCTGTACCCATTGAAAAAAAGTTAAATCTTGATAATTCAGATGTTTTTCGTCATTATTGACGGAATTTGAGAAAGGATCCCCTTTTTTTCTCTAGAAGAAATTTCGGCTGCGGCACACTAATGGTGTGGGGGACATTCAACAAGTTTAGAACGTTGATCTAGCTCCTGAATAAATAGTTCAGATTAAATTCAGGTGTTAGAGAGTATTCTATTACCATATTTAAGTGAAAATCGGAAAATTTCGTATGAATTCATGCAAAATAATGAGGAAATTTAAGCCATACGGCTTAAAAGGGGCCTTTTTAGCGGATTTCTCCGTTCAATTAATGAATTGCCAGCATGATCCCCGGATCTAAATCCATTTAAAAATATTGTGGGAATACTAACTAGACGTGTTTGTAAAGAAAACACACAAAGTTTGACAGGATCCATGACAATAAAATCGCAATTTTGCAGGAATGGAGTCAGCTTGAAGCAGAGTTGTTGATGACGTTAGTAAATTCCAAGAAAAAAATGATTTTTTATGTTGGAAAATATATGGGATCCACCATAAATGAATTAATTGATAAACTTATGTAAAATTAAAAATCTATTTTTATATATTTTTGCGTTTAAAGCGCTAAATTTAAAAAGTGTCTTATAATTTTGATACAGTTGCAAAACGCCCTTTTCAGTATTTTGTTAAATAAAATAAAATCAATCGTTTAATTTATAAATAAAACTTATTAAAACAATTAGTTACTTCCAAACTAACAATTTAAATAAACTTTTACGGTCAGATCTACTATAACTTTAAAAATATTTAACAAAAACAAAGTGTCTTATTATTTTGGGAAGCACCTTATGCCAACTGACAGTCTTCTACGTTTAAAATTATGAGATTTAGGATTTATGTTGACTTTATGCTGAAGAAGGCGTAGCAGCTGACATAAAAGCAAAAATTTTGACTTCATTAAATTTGGGTACATTCAAAATTGTAATCCTTTAACGCTTGTAGTTGACGCTGTTATTGACGCGTTCATCTGAATTAATTTGCACAAAACTATTATACCCTTTTCAGCCATTTTCAATTTGTGCAGGGTATGAAAAACACACAAAAACTGTTGCCTAACATTTTGGGCGCTTGGCACTGCTTTGCTACTGCATTTGGCTTGGCAGTCAGACACTCGGAACACATGTTTTGAATAATTTATGCGGGCGAGCGCACGAAATGTGCCCGCCAGGAGTTGAGCCTGTTATCCAGTCCCCCTCGCTCCTCCCCCTTTTTCCTACACTGACTTGGCACTAGGCCAGGCAAAGTTTTTTTTTCTTTCAACTCACACTCAGACTGAGACTCAGACCCAGACTCACATTCACACTCACACTCTCGGCTGGCAAAGTCAAAGCTAAAAGGTGATAAATGCATAAGCAGCAAACTTTTTTCTTGCTTGCCACTTTCCACTTTGTTGCGCGTGCAAAGGAGCAGCAACAGAGACAGAGGGAGACAGAGAGAGAGAGAGAGAAAGGGGAGAAAGGGGAGAATGAAAGAGATACATTGGTAGAAAGCGAGCTGACATAAGGCAAGAGTCGTACTAATAGCGAAATTGCTACAAATCGTTTTGGCCAAACTTGCGCAAGTTTATTATGCCACACACACAACCACACTTAAGCACACACACACACACACTCTCACACTCAAGCATGGGGCACGAAATGATTGCGGCTCTAGCGTTATTTTTCATCCTGCCGCATTCTAATTTAGTTGCGCTTCAAATATTTATGCAAACAAATTGAAATAAAAAGAGTTTCCTTTTTTTTATTTGCCTTCATTTTGCTGCCAACTCTCGCAAGTAATAAAGGCCAAAAATAAATAAATATTTAGTAGCGTCGCATCAAAGCCAAAGGGCCAAACGATGCGTTACACTAGAGCACACACTCACAGTTCAAAATTGTACACAGTGCAAAAACTACGAGTGTTTGCTTTTGCTCTACATATTTTGAAAAACTGCTCTCTGGCCAAAATAACTAAAGTGCCAGCAAATGCAATTGAATTGCATTTTAATAAAGTTTTATACAAATCAATTTCCATTTCTATGAAAATAAAATAAATAAATTGTTAGATTTGTGCATTTTATAGTTTTGTCAGTTTGCAAGGCAAGTTTTGTAGGTGTATTTAAATAAGCTTTTTCGATTTGTGCTTATTACAATGTTAATTACTCTTGAAATAAAATGCATTTTTATTTATTTTATATATTTATTTTAATAAAAATAGTGCTAATTTGCGCTCAATTAATCAGCAGTAAAGTATGCTATATAAATAATTTATGCTTTCCACTGATTTGTCTATATATCAGCAGTCCATAAACTGCTTACAGTTACAGTTACAGTTAGAGTTACGTGCTTTAGCGTGGCATTTATAGCACAGTTAATATGTTGCCAAAGTGTAATGTAAATAAACTTGGCCAAAACTCCCACTCCCACTCCTCTCCTCTCCTCTCTCCGCTCTTTATTCGCTTTAGTTATGGCCTGGCCAAGTGTTTAACTATACAAGTATTTGGCATGAAACTTGCTCTGCTCGGGTTATTGCTGTCTCTTCTCAGCTCTCAGGTGTTTTGTTGTTCTTGCTGTTTGTTGTTGTTGTTGTCGTGTGGCTGGAGTTTTGGCAGCAGCCGCAGCTGTTACACTTTGGCGGCATTCTCATATAATTTATTGCCCTACAGCCTGCCAGGTGAGTGTGCCTTGAGTTGGGTTTGCTCTCGCTCTCACTCTCCACCGCTCTCTTCCTCTGTCCTTTATCGTTTCTCGCTTGCTCTCGCACTGTTAAGCATACACTCAGAAAAAAGCAGAATATTTCTACTTGAATCAATCCAGAAATTTGAATAAGAACATAATTAATTCAAGCATTCCGAATTGTTTTATTTTTACTGATTAAATCTATAATCATACCATACTTCATTCTCACATATCTAGAATTATTTAATCTCAATCTAAATTCAAGTAATTCTTTTATTATTTTTACTTATTCAATGGAGAATTTTTTCATTATGTTTTGAATATTTAAATTACAAGATTGAAATATATTTTGAAAAATAATCACACAGAAATATCAAATTACTTACTTTTCTAAACACAAATTTGGTGTATTAATGTTGTCTTGAAATTTGAGGAAAATTTGTGCCTGGGTTTCTCTGAGTGTAGCCTATCTAAGTGTCTATTGCTTTGTGTCTATGTCTATCGCTGCGGCCTAGTTACCCGGCCACAGCTACAAGTTGCGTTTATCACAACTGCCACAACTAGCAAACAAATATGAGCGGAGATAGAGAGAGAGTAAGAGAGAGAGAGAGAGAGAGAGAGAGAGAGAGATAGAGAGAGAGTGAAACAGAGAGGGAGAGAGAGAATGTGTACCCAGCTGTAGGCAAACTGTCTTGCTGTCTGCCTGTCCAATTTGAGCTTTCTAATTAGAATTTATAAGCTGCACGGCTTGCCTTGCGTGGTGGGGCGGCTATGGTCTTAAGGCCCAGAGAGGGGATGGAGAGGGGAGAGGGAACAGCAGCTTAAAGTTGGCAACACAATTTAAAGCCAATCACAACAACAATAGCCAAATAACCATATTAAGCATCAGACTATTCGCAGCTGCTGCAGCAGGCAGCAATAATTGTTATTTCAAAGGCTGCAGCTTGAACTTGCAGTTGGCCTTCGGGTAAGGGTATGCGGGGTGTTTGGGGTATGCGCGCTTTGCAGACATTTGCCGGCAGTTTTACGCTGCTGTTAATTTTACCTACAGACGCAGCATTTTTCCCCTATTTTTGTCATTCGCGCCAGCAGTTTCAAGGATGCCAACAACAACATCAGCATCAGCATCATCGTTATTATTTTGAGCACACTTGGAAAAAATATCGAAATATTCTTACCAAATCTGCGTAAAAACTTACTTTATTTTAAATTCATTTGGAATATTTCAGATACATACGAGGCTGTTATAAATCTTTTTTGTTTCAAATTGAATATTTACTTAAATCTTACTTGAATCAATTCAATTTATTTTTAGATAATTTTAATTAATTGAATAATTTAATATTTCAAGCCAATTTTTTTCAATAGTTTTAATTTTGTAAAATAAAAAAAATGTAAGTATTCATTTATCTGAGTGTAGGGGGTAAATGCAGCGATCCATGGCAGCACAAGCGGAAATATCGAGTCGTATCTGTGTCGCATACAAAATAAACAGAGCAAAAGCTGCGGGAATGTCAGACAGGCGAACAAACGACCACAATTGCAGTGGGGCTAAAGAGGGAGAAAAGTGAGAGAGAGGGAGAAGGGAGAGTGAGCAAAGGGGGGGGAGTGCAGTCGGAACGAAAAGCCTTTAATCGACAGCAACATATTCGATTTTAATATTCATATGCCGCCATAAATTCACAACAACAAAAGCACACGATGACTCGTGCAATATATGAGGGTGTTGATATGGCACAACACACACACACACATACAAAAGCATTAAAGAGAGGGGGTGGGGGAGGAGGAGAGTGGGGTGCAAAAGAGTGCAGTCCGTGACTGCCATACCTCATTTTATGCCATGATATATTGCAACATAGGGGGGCACGGACAGCTGTTGCTGGCACTTCATGGAAATGCACTTTGCATTCGACGGCCTGCATTTTGCAGCTTCCACTTCCAGGCTGCCTTTTGTGCTCAGTATTAACCTATTTAATCAACAATTTGTTCAATGCGACAACTACTAAAAGAACTGTCTCTATATATGCTGAGGACTCAAAAGAGTTCTAATAGTCAAATGCAACAAATTAGAGTTAGATATCCAAACAGTATCCTTATACAAATATGTAAAAAAGGAAAAATAATTGAATAGGTATATTTTAAAGTTTAAATGCAAATTAAATTAAATAAACAGAGTATTAACATTTTGAATATCCTTAACTAATCAGTTAAGTTTATATAAAAAGGTAAATTTAAATTTTATTTCTTGAGATCACAACTTTCACTACTAAGTTATTCATTTTCTTTAGATAAACAGAGTTCTATTAATATTTTAAATAAGACATCATGTTGAGGGTTGGATGTTTCAGGGTGTCTAGATATTTATTCAACAGACAAGACTACGCCGTTGAGCGTCTAATCATAGTCCATTGCATACTTCTCTGCGCTAAAAATAGTGCATGTGCCTGGTTAGTTTTACCAATTGTCTGCAATAATTATAGGGTATTACAATTATTCCCTAGGCTTACTAATGATACAGATTATGGGTTTTGCTTGTACAATTGCTGCTTAAAAGTGGGCGCCAATTTAAAGCTGTGGCTGTCTTCAAGTGGAAAATCAAATGTGGAGCAAAGCATGTAAGAAATGAAACTGGCTATAAAGACCCCCCCCCCTGTCCATCCCCCTGCCCTCTTCAGTCTCTTTGCACTGCGGACAATTGGACCAGGCATGTCAGAATGTGACGCGTACAGCTCATTACAGTAGCAACAAAGCCAAAGGCAAAGGGATAGCCAAAGTAATAGGGCAAAAAGCACTGAAGAGGGAGCGATTCCGAGAGGGAGACTGAGAGAGAAAGACAGAGAGAAGGGGATAGAGAGAGCGCGTCTATGATGATGATGCTGATGCTGACACTCCCTGCTTCCGCCTCCGTCTCCGTTTGCGCACTTCAAAAACTTAACCGTTAGGCATATGCGTGATTATCTCCCTTCCAGCCGTACACTGAGCGAAAAATAACTTTCTGAAATTAATTTTCAATTAACACTAATTAAGAATGTGCAATTCTACCAAAAAAAATTCTAGTATATAATAATAATAATTATTATTATATCATTTTACAATCAGCAACAATTATAGGAAATCTATATGAAATAATAAATCAGAATTTTTCTGAATATAAAAATAAAAGTTTATTAAGGTTATAAATTGTTTAAATACAATACAACTTTGAATTTTAACAAAAAAATAAAAACTATATTTAATATATTATATTTTTTAACTTAGAAGTTCACATACGCTTTAAACTAGAATTTTGAAGAGCGTTTTAAGAATGTTTCAAGAAGTGAAGTGTTGATGTTTTTCTTGCTGTGTAGCAGCAGCAGCCACTGTCCGAGAAGAAGAAGCAGCAGCAGCAGCAACCACCTCAGCTGAAGCAACAGCCCTTCAACAATTGCGCGCTGACCCAGTTACCCGGCAACAAAGGCGGAAGCAAAGGAAACATGCTGAAAGACCCGAGACAGCACAAATAAAAAGCAAAACGTGAGAGGAGGAGAGGGAGGAGGAGAAGGAGCGTGTACAGGGGGGAGCTGGGTATAAAAAGGCACATGTCATCATAGAAATCAGTGAGCGTTGGGCAGCAGCAGCAGCTGAAATGGCCGCCAGCTACAGAGCAACGGCTTATGGAAAATAGAAGGCAGAAAAGTCGCTTGGAAAATTCATTAAAACGAACCAAGCAGAAAGCAGGGGGAGTGGTAAATGAAGAGGGGGCGCAGGGGAGGGGAGCAGCGGATGCTCTGACATTGCTGTGGCAACAATGGACAATGAGTTGAGTCCAGCGTTGGCTCCTGGGGCTTATCGGGCTGTGCCATATGTGCAGCCTGCCATGCGAGTTCATAATCAAATATTTAGCATACTTTTTAGCAGAGCTTCTGCATATTACAATAACATTTCCGGTCAGCTTGCAAGTGGAGACATTATCTACACACAAAGAGGCAGCACATGTAGCGTGTAATGGCAGAGAGACGGAGGGACCGGAAGACAGCCCAAAGCAAAAAGTAAAAAATTAAAAAAAATGAAGGGAATTTCTGCTCAGTTGTCCGGCACTTGGGAGCGTTAATGTGCCATAACGAATGCATTAGAGACTTTTCAGTTGTAAGCGTTGCCAAGGGAGGCCATTTAAATATTTAATTACAACACACACACACACAGATACAGGTTGAGGCTGCTGCATTGTGTGCAACGCACCGCCTTGTCCTTATAGCTTAAATGAAATGGGGAAGCCCCAAAAAGTATGCTACAAAATCTGAGCTGTACTTGCGAGCATATGGCATGCAGCCTGCGTGGTACAAGAAAACATATGTTGTTGCTGCCATCGAACAATACACACGCACACACCCACACATCCTTACACACACACACAGTCGTGCCTCGGCGTCTGCAGGCAGGCGTACTATGGGTGAGAACACAAACGAGCGTGGCAAAAATCGAGGATTTTGAAAGCAGTTTAAAATTAAAAAGTACTCAATATTAATAATAATTAATAAGAAATATTAAGAGAATAAATAAAATTAAATAAAATAAACTAGAAATGTAAATAATGTGTTAATAATAATACAATTGTCTTTGAACAATTTGTAATTTATTAACACAAGTATTAACAAAATTTAGGTCACAATTACTTTTAAATAATATACAAAAAAATTTAAAAAAAAATAAAATAAATATAAAATTACCAAATTTTTATTCTTTATTCTTTAAAAACTCTAAATTTATCTTTTGCGGCGCTAATTGGTGTTTCAGCCATTGTGAATGTTAGTAATAGCAACAGCTTCTCTGATATCATTACTCAACCAACAAGCCACAAAAACACACAGCCACACACACATGTATACACTCACCCACACACTCTCACATACACACTGATTCCGGCTGCGAGTTAACGTTTTGTTGGCGCTGTGCGTGCCGTATTCGTTTTTTGTCTGCGTGCTCTCTGCCTCTCTCTCTCTCTCTCTCTGCCCGTCTCCGTTTCACGTTTGATATTATCAAGTGAAGTGCTTTTGCGGTTTTTGTGCTATGTCTATCACACACACAGACACACGCGCGCACACACAGACACAGAGCTCCCACTCATATCATGACCTCTTGATGTATTTGTCTCTGCCTCTGTCGCTCGCTTCATTTCTAGTCTCTGCCTGCGGCTGTGTGTGCGTTTTGGCTTTGTTATTATTACTATTACCACATGTTGTTTTTGTATTTAAGCTAATTCTTTTATGTACATAAAACGTGCAGGCACATACAAATAAAAACCAAACAGCAAACAGCAAAGAGCAAAGTATAAAGAACAAACGACAAATAATACAAAAGCAACAGAAACAGCAAAAGCAAAAGCGAAAGCAACAGCCAGAACCAGAGCCCAACGCAATGCCATATGATAAGCCAAGTGGCGAATTCAAGCGTAGTCAGCATTGATAGCAAACAGCACAGTCTCCACACTGAGAGAAAAAACTCAAGAGTTGCCCACTTTGAGTAAGCATCAAGATCTTGATATCTCACTAAGAACTAAAGTGACAAAGATTGAGCTCAACTTAACAAAAAATGTTAATTACATTTATAAGAAATTAAAATAAAAGAATAAATTAAAATAAAACGGAAAATATTATTTGATTGTGTATAGTTTTTTATACATTTTGTTTAAATTTAGCAAACTTCAAAATTAAAATAAATCTAAGTTAAAATAGATTTTTAAGATTTTTTATGATTTTTTTAAATTGTGCAAATAAAGTTTTTGTTCTTTTATTTAGCTACATATACTTGATTAATTTTATGTATACCAATTTTTCGCTCTGTGCACTTCCACTCCCTGCCTCCCCTTCGCCGAGCACCGTTATCGTATCAAGGTGCCTACTTCACACAAAATTACCCTTTTCAATTTGCCGCACCATGGCTGCTTTAGCTGCCTCTCTGGCTCTCTCTCCCTGTCTCCCTGTCCCACGGTCTCTGTGTCTCTCTGCCTCGCTTTGTTTGCGCTCGTTTATTGACTTTTTGTCATTGCCGCTAATGCATAGCAGTAGCCAGCAGCAACAGCAGCAGCAGCAGCAGCAACAAACATAGAGTCAGCATCAGCAGCAGCTTTATTTTTATGGCTCGCATTACGTTTAATGTTTTGGCTTAACTTAGTTACTCTCAATGCCCTCAGCTCTGCTCCGACTCCATTCGCACTTCTTACTTGCAGCGCACTCAAGTGTGTGTGTGTGTGTGTGAGTGTGTGTGAGTGTGGTAATTAAGTGTCACAAGTAATTACAATACACTTATGCATATGCTGCATGCAACATGGCTTTGTAATTAGAGTTTAGCACCAATATTAGCCATATACACTCTCCCTCTCCCCCCTTGCAACCTCCTCTGCAATCACAATTCACTTGCTCTTAATTTCAATGAATATTCTGTGAGCTTTGGCAATTATTCGCCACAAAAGTAGACAAACTTAATATACCCCGACCTAGTCATAAATAATGAGGTTTAAAAAAGCAACTTCAGAGTAGAATTAAATTATGTAAATAACATAATAACATTCAAGCTAAAAGAGGCAAACAATAAAAAGGAAAATCAAATCAAATAAAAAAACTTTATAAGTTTACTAAAAAAATTAAATACAAATTCTATAATTTAATAAATAAATAAAATACGACAAAAAACATAGAATTTACAAAAACCCAATTAATTATTTCACAATATAAAAAATAAATGTAGTATTATTTATAAGAATTGTAGTATTAATTTAAGTAAAGTTTAAGCTTCATTCTTTACTCAGCAAACTTTTAACCAGGAACTAATCAAACTGCCCTCGCTCTGCCCCTCACAAACTGCAATTTATGCCGTCTCGCTTTTGTTGTTATTGTTGACTTGAAAGCAAGCCAAGCGTAATTTAGCTAAGCATCACTTGAGTAAATAAATAACTAAATAAGAAAATGGAAATAAATAAACATTTGTTTGTTTATAAATTGACATTAAGCTCTCTCTTTCTCTCTCTATGTCTCTCTCTCTCTTTCTGTCTTTGTCTGTTTCTCTTGCTCTGCTTCTCTCTGTAAATTGTGCTATGTATAGTAATATATTTAGATAACAGTAAATGATAGTGCTGCGTAAATATTAAATATTTATATTGTTCTCCTCTCTTTTATTTTTCTCTTTTTATGTACCGTAATCGTAATCGTAATATACTTCATCTACTACACACACCACTACAAACTTGCCTCTTCAACTTGCATCTTCAACTACCTCTGTCTGCTGTGCTGTGCCTCTGCAACATCTACAACTACAACTACAACTACAACTACAACTAATTGCAACTCTGATCCGATGCCAACTCTTCTATACGCATCCCTGTATTTGTCTCAATCTCTCTGCTCTCTCCGCTCTCGCAACTTCCGCTCTGGGCGCCATCTACAGCGCGGAAGCGACGAACTATTGAGTCAAGCAGCAGTCATGGCGCCCGCTTCCGACAATAACAATCAGGATCTGGCCACAAAGAAGGCCAAGCTGGATTCGAGCACCGTTCTGGCCGGCGGAATTGGTAAGTTTTCACTCTCTATGGCTACTGCTATGCTAGTCTCTATTACTCACTTTCCCCCTATGTTTCATTACTCACTTTAACTTCTCGCTGCACTCGCTCTATTACGTAGGCCTTAGGCGCTATGCAGGAGCGTAGTCAAGGGGGGTTGGGAGTTGCAAAATGTCCTTCCCTAAAATACAGAAACAAAATTTATAACTCATAAAAATACAATTATTTGAACTTTGCTTAACTTAATTTTATGTTTTTGCAAATTGATTTCAAAATTTCTTTATTCATTTTTAGCCCTTCAATAAATTAATTTTTTCGTGCTCAGAACCGTCAAAAAAAAAAATCAAATTTATTAACTAAATTATTAAGCATTTCTATAGATCTTTTTCAATTTAAAGGTTTTTTTTTTATCCGAATCTTTTTTAAATTAGAATTTATTTTCATTTAATTTATTTGATTTTCATAAATTTACAGTAAATTTCGAATATTTTTTGCGGTCAGAATTGTCCAGCCCTGCCACTCACAAGCGTTTCAGGCTACGCCCCTGCTTACCACTTGTCCATGTCTTCGGCCATAGCTTGCGCTTGGCTATAAGCCCGTTTTATTGCACATCTGGGCCGATTAACTTAAGTGCACTCTGCAGCCTAGAGTTTAGGCCCAAAGTTAAGGGTCGCTTAAATTAACTAACGCTTTATAAGTCCCCCCCACCACCCTTGCCCCCCTCGCCCTCTGCGCCCACTCACGCATTATAGAGCCAATGGCCAATAGCAAATGGACGAAAGCCGGCTTATTGTAACTGTAGCTGAGGCACGCAACTCGGGTGCGCTTATAGCCAATTAACCTCGCTAATTAGCATGGAAGCAAACATTTCCAGCAGACTGTAGACTGTAGGCCGGATTGTTGTTGTTTATATGGAAATAAAAGTATGCGTTTGCACTTACAATGAAATTCTAGCACATTAATTAGCCTCACTGCCACACACACACACACACACACACACACACTCTCAGGCAGGCAGCAGTAATAAAGCTAATCAAAAACCGTTGGCGCCAAAAAGCGTAAACCCCAAATGCCAGAATTTGCACCACACATTAGGCAAATATTTTGACGGTGTGTGTGTTATGGCGCAAAGCGAAACCGAAAACCACCAAAAACCGCCAAAAACCAAACACCGAAAGTCAAAAGTCGCAACCGAAAATCATTCGGCCACAAAATCATTTCAAACACAAGCAAAATCCGTACGAAATATGCCCAATAATATCAAAATTCAACCGCTACAACTGCTGCGCTTTTAATTTCATTAGCATGCGTGTGAGAGTGCGAGTGTGTGTGTGTGAGAGAGTGTGTGAGAGTGTGAGAGTGTGTGTGTAAATTTAATATGCTTTTGGGTTTTTCAATTAGCAGGCATTAGAAGCGCGTCGATGCTTTGAAAAACGCTTGTAATTAACTGCTTCAAGTTCATTTTCAATAGAAACTGGTCAAAGCAGTAACACATACACACACACTGAGAGAAAAATCTACAGTTTTGGTACTTAAATCAAATGTTTCCTATGATAAAAGTTCAATGAGCCAGAAAATTCTAAACTCACAAATTAAATATTGAAATTATGTAAATCAAATTGAATTCTTCTTTGTATTTTTAAAAACTTTTAAGATTGGAATAAGCTTTGATTTGTATATAATTTAAGATTAATTTTTCAATCCATTTTAATTTTGCTTTTGCCCTCAAGTTTCGCTTTATTTTGTAACTCAAAACACTATATATTTTTCTAAGTGCAGACACACGCTCTCGCACATACAAACCTACAAAAATAAATGAAAAAAGAACCAAAAGCAAAAACATAATATTTATTTATTACTCGACAAAGAACTTTGCTATTAATTAAAAAGCAACAAGAGCGTGTGTAAAGAGAAAGAGATAGAGAGAGAGAGATAGGGAGTGAGAGAGAGAGTGCTGGTGTTCATTGAGAGTGAGACAGATAAACAGTCGCCACATACAGTTGGCAACTGTGCTCTCTTTCTGCTCTTTTGTCCAGGTGTGGTTCCCCTTTTTTTTCGGACTGCAAAC
Source organism: Hypselothyrea guttata (assembly GCA_035045125.1). Lineage (NCBI taxonomy): Eukaryota > Metazoa > Arthropoda > Insecta > Diptera > Drosophilidae > Hypselothyrea > Hypselothyrea guttata. The sequence continues at coordinate 986,548 of JAWNNJ010001716.1, read as the reverse complement.
GCAGACACCCCAACGGCATTTGAGCAGCAATTGAGGCATGCCAACTCAGCCAGCGTTGCCAGAGTGTCTGCAGGAGAGCTTGCACTTGCTGTGTGCAGTGTTGCCACATAGGTTATTTGCCCGTTAAATCTAGCTTTTTCTGTAATTTTGAAGTGAGTTTTAGTTATTTATTTATTTTTTTTTTGTTAACACAATTTAAAACTTTCAGAAAATTAACAAGCTTTGAGCACCATTTTTACGATATTTTTCTACAAAAACTGCCTTTGATATTGAGCAGCATTAAATACTTAAAAAAAAAAAACAAAATGTTATACATTTACAATAGAAAAAAGTATGTAAAAATTAGTACTTTTTTGCACATTTTTAGGCTATTTTCCTACTGGTTATTTCCTAACTTTTTTTCAAACAAACGTTGAGCAACACTGGCAGGCGTTGACACCTTGCCGCCTGCTGACTGCGAGCTTGCAGCTTCCCCCTTTCGCTTGCCCCGCCTATCAACTGCCACCTGCGGCCTTTTTAATTTGCCACACGCAAAGTTCATGTGCACACAAAAGCATCAGATACATGTAAACTTTCTACCGTTTTTTGCTGAGTTTTTAAAGTAAGCTTTAAGTGCTTTAAACGTGCCGCAAAAGCCAGCCGAAACGTGCGAAGTTCCAAAGGAAAACCCAATGAATTCATTTGTGTATAGGTGTTTGGCTCTCTGCCTCTGATTTTCTCTGCTCTGTCTCCCCATTGCTCCGCACTTAAAGCTGTCGGCACAAAAGGCGACTGACGAAAATAATAACAAAAGAAATTGCTAAATAAATGTGTAAGGACACTTTTATTGCATTGCAAACGCCAGACAAGTAAATAGGCAGCAGCCACAATACGCATTGTGTGACCAGCCTTAGATAAACACACGCAGCGCAGCCAAAGAATGTCCGAAAAAATTGTAGCCGTCTCTCTCTCTCTTTTTCTTCTGCTTTCTCCCTTCTTTCTCACTTGCTGCCTCTGTTCACTGAGAGAAACATAAAAATTCCAGTGCTAAAAATATAATTTGTATTTAAGAATAATATTAGAATGATGCTTTCTTAAATTAATACATCTTAGTCTCATCATAAGTTCGAAAAGTTTGTATATGCTCATTAATTTTAAAAAAATTGATTACCAAATTTTTAATGTCGTACAAGGTTAGATATCAGACAATTTTAGGAAATTTAATCCGTAATTTTCTTGATGAACGATGTGCTCTCGAAATAAGAAATTTGAAGATAAATTCTTAAAAATAATTTGAGAGCTTAATTTTGTCGAACGATTTGTTGTTCGTTTTGCTCAGTGTAGCTATCTCTCTATCTGTGCATTGCTTTTTTTGTTCGCTTGCTTTTGCTGTGGTTTGGCACGCACCACTTGGGCTCCGCTGTCCGTTCTTCCGTCCTTCCCTTCTCCTCTTCTCCCCCTTCCCCATCCACTCTGACGAGCCATTGTCAATTGTAGTTGTAACGCTAAACCAATACACATTGAGCAGCGTTTCCGTTACATGAGCTTAGCAACATGCAACAAATTCTGCACGTAAATGTAATAAAAACACTTCAAATGAATATATGTATGTGTGGGTGTGTGTGTATGAGTGTGTGTGTTTGTGAAGCACACACTTGTAGCAAGTGGGCAGACTGCGTGCTTGGGCTCAGCTTACAATGCAAAACTGGCTCTAATACACTGGCAGCTATATGCATACCTATAGCATGATGTACACTGAAAAAAAAAGAATAAAAAATTTATTATAAATATTACAGCTGCTACAAGTAATTATTAAAAATAATTAAATATTACAAATAATTTTCAAAGTGTTTAAAAATGTTGCTTCAACAAATATTCATAATATGGAACATATTAAAATACCGTTCAAAATATGCAAATATTTGATATTATATAAAAATATACCACATTTAAAATTAAATAAAATACAAAAAAAATATTTATAATAATACGAAACGATTTAAATTTCAAATATGTGTTAAAATTATAAGGCAATAAATATTTATTAAAAAAAAAAATAATTAAATAGCTTATAAAAGTATAACAAACCGGTTTATATATTTCACTGCTAAGTTTACCATTTACTATTTGAATTCACTTTGCTTTCGTTTTTTACAGTGTAGGCTATATACATATTCATACATATACAAGTATTTTGTTATTGTTATTGTTGTTGCTGCTGTGAGGGAACTTCCGTCTGGTCATGCAATAAATACTCGCAATTTCTTAGCGGCATTTGATTTATTTTATTTTGATTATTATGCATATTTTATGCAGGCCAAATTAGACCCCGGGGATGCCGCTGCTCAACGAGACGCTTGGCTAATTCCAGCCACGCAAACACACACACACACACACACACCACACTCACACATACAGAGCTGCCCCTGTCAGAGCTCCCCCCGCCCCAGTCCATCTAAGGTTTGGTAGAAGCGCAGCAAAGCAACGTCCATGCTAAGCCGTGGCAATGTCGCGTGTTCGCCATTGCTGTTGTGTTTGTTGTTTATTGTTACAGCTCACACACGCTCACACTCGCACACACACACACACACTCACACATACACACATACATGACACGCTTGTTTGTTTAGCCGGCCAATATTTGTTTGTTTATTGAGCGATTTCAGGGTGGCGTCTAGTGGTCAGCAGCGTGTCAGGGTTCAAGGTGTTAAGGCCTAACGCTAAAAAAACAAAAACCAAAAAAAATAAAAATAAATATTCCCAAAAATATACATACATGTAAAAACCAACAGCTGTCTGCTTATATACCTATAAGCTGCGTGGTTTTCATTTTCATTTCTCTCTCAACGCAATGAAGAGAAATTAAGCAATTTCTTTCAATATTTATAAATAAATAATAATAAATAAATTTGAAATAACGATGAACTTGAATCTTTCAGATAAGTTTAATGTTTTTATCATTCAATTAATTAATTTTAAGAAACTTTTGTGTATAATTACTAACGAAAATCAATTGTAATAAATTTTATTATTATAAAAATTAAGCTTAATATAATTAGGCGTATGGTAAATATTACCTATAGTTTTTTTTATCAGTGTATAAGAGTTGCAAATAGCACACAAACAATACTTATTTCACTTAGAACTTATTTCAATTTGAAACTAAATTGAAGCTCGTAACTTGGACAAGATTTGAGTCCGTTTTATGGCAAGAGTCAATAATAAAAGAAGGGACAGTTGTATATATGTGTGTGTGTATGCTGTTTGTGTTTGTATGTGTGTGTGCTGTGTCCATATTGTCGTGCTGCTCGTCTGTCTGTCTCTCGTGCAGCGCGTGCCGCCTGAGAGACTGAGAGAGGCAGAGTTAAGTGGAACTCTTCGCACGTCTGACTTCGCGTTGCGTGTAAATATTTTCGCAGTCAATAAAATAATATTGTCATATTTTTCTCCCCGTTTTTTTTCTTCTGCTGTCATTGTCTGTATAAATATTGAGAGAGCACTGCAAAAACCAGAATAAAAATCAGAATTTGCGCTGGGACAGCCGCAAGGCAAACAGACGAACAGTCAGACGGACAGACAAAGAGACAAACAGACTGTTGTCAATGCGATCATTTATGGCAGGCACTGTGGTTATAATGCACACAAACGAAAACAGAAAGATCCCCTCGTATGTATTAATTAATTAAGCATACGACCAGTTGCCCTTTGGCTCATGCATAAATGTTAGCACACTTATGAGGGCAAGCGGAAATGAAGTGGAAGAAGAAAGTTATGCCACACTCGAGACTTGTGCGCTGCACTCTTAATTTATACAATTGATATACCCCAAGACTGCTGCCACTTGAGAGCGAGACAGAAAGAGGCTGTTAGAGAGAAAGAGAGAGCGAGGCAAGCAGTGGAAAAACTATTCCCATAATTGAAATGCAATTAAAATTTGTAAGCGTCTCGTCTACATGAGCGTGCGTTGACTTTTCGCTTGCCTGCCTGCGTGTGTCTATGTCTCACAATCTCCCCCCTCTCCCCCTCTCACTCGCTCGTTCTCTGTCTCTCTCTCTCACTATAGCTATCTTCTTCTACGTCTGCCTGTGTCTATGTGCTGACAAATTTTTAATGAATTACATTACTTGCGGGTGTTAAGCTCGGGCCTTGGCTGAGCTGCAAAAGCGAAAAAAATCGTTATTTTCAATTATGGCTGGCCTGGAAAACATGGCACATAAAAAAAGAAAGATAGCGGGGGGCAATGTGGATAACTCAAACATGGCTGCCGGCGTCGAGTTACAGTTATTCAAAACTTTGCGCTATGATTGATTATGCACAGACAGATGTTTAAATTAAAGACAAGGCGCTGTGCCAAGTGTAAATATCATTAAGTCCCAACGCACACAGACACACCCTAAACACACACACACTCTCACTCTCACACGTGAGTCTGGATTTGCCTGGCCTACAATTTAAAATTTATGATGTGTGAGCTTGTAAAAACCTAATTTACTGTCGCATAATTAAAGCCAATGTCTCTCTCTCTCTTCTTCTCTCTTTTACCCTTCTCTTAATCTGTGTGTTTGTTGTTTATACGCATTCAAATATCTACAAATGGCTATAAGCAGCATATGGGCATGACGCCTACATTAAATCATTAAATGTTGCCACATAAGCACAAATTTAATTGTTATTAACAATCAGCACTTTTTGCTGCTACCCCCAGCCCCCTGACAGCCTCTTACGCAGTCACTTACCACCTGGCATGCTGGTCAGCTGCTACACTCAGCAAAAAATACGTGAAGTTTAATGACAAGTTCGAATTTACTTTACCTTAATTTTATTTTTATTGACAGCTTTTTAAAAGATAAATACAAATTTAAGTGAACTTGAAATTTTATAAGTATCTTATTTTCAGTATTGTTTTGAAGTTTGTAGTTTTGGAAGTTTTATTAAATTTAAAAAATGTTTTATTTACTAAATGATATGTTTTATATTCCGAATTTATATACAACTTATTTAATTATTTTGATTTTAATTAAAATGTCTAAATTTGTCCGAAATTATTACCATTTTAAATTGCTATTTATTGGTTAGTTTTAGTTGTTATTTATTTTATTTTCATATTTTATTTTAGTTTTTTATTTCTGCTAGTGTATGAAACATAACTGATTATGTACTCTTTTTTCTTCAATTTCACTTTATTTACTTAACGCTTTTTTTGTGAAGGTGTGGCGCTTTTATTGTGGCTACACATCGAGTTGCCGCTCGACGCGTTTTCGTTTTCCATTCATTTTCATTTACCTCTTTCGTTTGGGGCTTTTTGTTTGCTTTATGAATTTAAATTGTCATTAATTAACTTTGTGCATGTCGGCATCATCATCAGGGTGGGCAAACACAATACACAATGCTCAAATTATTACACATATGCCGCAGCTACAGATGGACATATGTATGGATATATATATGGATATATATGGATATATATACGGCTGACCATCCATTATTTTGCGCAGTGCCCACGCTGGGGCCCAACTCAATTACAGTTTGTAAACTTTTCAATTAGCCATAAATAGTTTATGTATATTTTTCATGCAATTCATCGAACGCCGCTGCATGACGCTGCATGTGTGTATGAGCTTAATTGAAAACTGCGTGTGTGTGCGTGTGTGTGTGTGCGTGCTGACCTCTGACCCCCAACAGCATGCGTGTATTCGTGTATTGTACGCGTGTCATTAATACAGTTAAGCTTTAGTCACAGCTCATTTTAACGTGCAACAGTGCGTATGATTGCTATTTATATCCATGTTCCATTGACAGCACGCAACACACATGCCCCGTTTGCCACACTTGCCACACTTGCCACGCGCAACAAGCATCATTATCGAATGCAAATTTCCACGGCACTTTTCTTGCTTTTCCTATTCAGCTCAGCTCAGCAGTTAATGTCTGTCTGTCTCTCCGTCCCTCCGTCTGTCTGTGTTTACTTTACATGCTTTTTGCTGCTTGCGTATTTTAACAGCTCTTTCTTGCTGTTTTCTTTTTGTAATATTCAACTCTACACTGAGCCATAAAAGCGCGTGCCAATGTAAATTTTGCATTCTTTTTATTTCTATTTTCAGTAGACAAAAAAATTAATAAATAAATTTTGTCTATTGTAGTTTTTATTACATTGACATAAACATTTTTAAAGAATTTACAAAAGAACGAAAGAAAATTGCAATACATTGAACATATTTTTTTATTTGATTTTATTTTAACATTTTGTATCAAATATGTTAATGTTAATTGTGTAAAAAAAAAATGAAGTTGCTTCTTATATATATCAAGTTTTCCTAAGATATTATTTGTATTTTTATTTAAGTAATTTCTTTAAAAGTTTTTTAATTGAAATAGATTTATAGATTTTTTATAGATTTCAAAATAGGTAAATATGTACAATGTTTTAATATCATTAATATTTAACTAAGACCCTTGCTATGCTCCAACATTTCTTTTGGATTCATGCTAGTGAAACTCAGTTCAAATTGATTATATTGGCAGATCTTTAAACCACAGCCCCGTCTACAATGGTCTCTTTAATGCACCAGCGACTGCAGCGCCTGAGGCAAACAGTCCAATTGCCTCACTGAGCAAACTCAAACTGTTGTTAACCATTTTTTTCGGAGTTTTTTTTTTTTGTTTGTGTATTTTTTGTTCTTCAGCAGCTGCAGTTGCTGCTGCAGGGGCCTTGTTGGCTGTGTTTCCGGCCGTCGTTGACTCGTCGCCAGCTTCCTTTTCAATTATGCCCCCGCCTGCGCCCCGCCCCCAGCTGCAGGCCAGGTGGGCCGGGTGGGCAGCGGATGGTCGGGTGCTGGGAGGGTTGACTGTGCCCCGCAGGCATTTGCCACCCTCTTTGTTCGATTTGCTCATTGCACGGTTACGGGTTTTCGTTTTCACACCATCAGGCAGCGTTTGTTGCGATTTGTTACAAATCTAGCAGAGGAATGCAACAACAACAACTACAACAACAGCAACACCGATAACAACAGCAACAGCAACAACATCGATAACAAACCCAAATTGAGTTGTTGATGGCGTACGTCAAAAAATCCACAAATTTTGCGCTGCTTTTTGTTCTCGTTCTCCATTGGATTTCACGTTTCAATTTTCATCTTCTTCCTCTTTTTTTTTTATATTTATGTTTCGTTTTGGTTTTGTTTTTTATTGCGATTTTTTGTAGCTGCTCGTTGACAACGTCATCATGCATGATAGATAGTTTTACATATTTTCGCTGCCGTCGTTTTTTCCGGCAGCTGCCCAGCGGCACTTTTGATTTGTTGTTTGTCTTTGCAGCACGTTTCCGTCTCTGCCCCTTCCCCCTGTATCATTTTATTTAGTTTCCTTATGCCAACACACTAGACTCGCAGAGGGTATATTGAATTTATTATTTTGTTCAGCTATTTATTTATTTAATACCAACTAAGTGCAGTCGACAACAACAAATAAAGTGTAAATTAAAATTAAAATATGTATTTAGGCTTTCGAAAAGCTATTTACAAAGCATACATTCCCCAAGAGAACGGCTTAGAAAAAACCATATTTGTTTAACTTTGAATGCGCATAAGTTTACCGAAAATCAATCGATTTTCAGGCGGTTGCGGGTTTTTCCGTTCCATTTGAGTTCGAAATTAATATTTGAGCATTAAATCAAAGAACAAAATATTTGAAATTTTTACGAAAAAAAAAGAGAATTTTGGGAAAAAAAAATTTTTTTTTTCAATTGTAAGATATAATGCTTAAACGAATTGTATTCCAAAATTATGCAGAATAAAACAATAATGACAGCATTTGGTCGAAAAACGTAGATTTTAGACCCAATATTGTTATTAAGGGTGGATAGGGCGATATTCCCTATACCCTATACCTAGTGTAAGTAAAATGCATCAACATGCAATAAAACTTCGATGTTGAAAATTAAAAATCGATTTATCGAACAGTGCTGAAAACATCGATAATATCGAATTTGCCATCGCTAGCCTTTCAGCTCTATACACCCCAGCTTAGAACAGGTTTACTGCTGATTTACCCCTTTTTATTTCTTGCCAAATATTTTGAATTGAGTGTTTTACATGCAACGGTTGGGTCATTGATTTTTAATAAATTTGCCGAAAATAAAAAACGAATTTCACCGAAAAAAAAGGCGAACCGTGTGCACTTTCGCCTTGCCTGCTCGATGGATGGCTGCATAATTTCGTTTCAACTTCATTTCCGTTTCGAACTAATCAAAAAGTGTAATTTCCGATTAGTTGTATTCAGCATCGAGTGCCGGACTGCAGTTGGACCGAAGCGAACCGAGCCGAGCCCTCTCCATTACTTTTGCCGCCAGTTGACCTGAATGCCAGCCTGGTTGTAGGCAGAGAATGGCCGGAGTTCCCGCTCTGTTTACCCCATGGCCTCTTTTCCCCGTCCTGCCGCTTCTCGAGCTCATTGTTATGAATCGGCACATTGACCCAAGCAGACATTTTTTCTTTGCGGCCTGTTAAAGTTGCGGCTAGTTGAACAGCAACAGGAAGTGGCACGTAGCAGGCAGCGGAAACATTCGCTGACCCTTTTTTATAGTGAGGCAGTAGAGCTAGTGAAAGCGGTTGAAAGCTACAATGTAACACTCGCTGAATGTGTCAAGTGATAATGTGCAGAGACATGTCTTCGAGGACTGCTTAAGGAAACAGCTGCAAATTGTAGACTATGACTTTTCCTCGATAGTTCCTTAAGGAAACAACCGCAAATAGTTGACTTGTCATTGGGGATTCCTTAAGGAAAGAGCGGTAAATAGAAGCCTATCACATGTCCTCGACGATTTCTGAACGAAACATTTGCAACTCTAAGTTGACTTATAGTTTCTTTTGATATATCCCCGATGATTCCTCAAGAAAACATTTACAAATATTCGGCTCATACAGTTTATTGGCATGTCCCCAACGATTCCTAAAGAAAACTGCAGCCAAGAATGTGCTCATGACATGTTCTCAATGATTCCTCAAGAAAACAACAACTCCCATGCATTAACTTGACGTATCCCCAACATTTCCTCGATGAATCCGGTTTAAATAGTTACCTTATGCGTTTTCTTGCAACTTAAAGTGCCACAATTAAAGCAGCAGCGCTTGTGGTATGTGGCATGTGGCAGAGGTGGCAAGTGGCATGTGTCGAGTGGCAAGTGGCAGTCAAAAGCACAACAATTTCGGTGTTCATTTTTTGGCAATTGGCATTGTCGTTGGCTATCTCTTGCCAGATGCTGTTTGCTTGTTTAGCAACTGTGGTAAATACTGTAAATACACACACACAAACAAACAAACACACACACACACACACACACACTCAAAGAGAGGAAAAAAATGGCAGCTGCAACGGCTGCAACATTTCATTTGCATATGAGCAAAGGATGCGACTGCACAGAAACAACAAAACGAAACCAGAACATTAACAGGTGTTGACTAAGCTCTGGCCTAGCTGTCTGTAACCCCATGCCCCCTATCCCTGCTCCCACTCCCCTTTCCTCTTCTATACTCACGTACAACTGCCGCGGTTTATGTTTGTGTAGGGTTTATTTTTTTGGGTGCTTTGCCACAAAATTTGTTTGCTTTGTGTTTATAAAAATTTAAGGCACTTTGGACAGCTGCAACGGCAGCGCAGTAAAATCCCTAAAAAGCGTTGGTGGCAACAGTGTGGAAAAGAGAGAGCAGCCGGCAAGAGAGAGAGAGAGAGAAAGAGAGAGAGAGAGGGGGGGCCTACAAAATCCCATTTGTGCCTAGGCGCAGGCAACTCGACAATGTAGTCACTTTATTTATGCAAAAATAACAAACAAATAGCACACCAAGGCAAAGCCAGCAACAATAACTGTTGTCTATATGTGTGTGTGTGTGATAGAGAACGAAAGAGAGTGAAAGAGAAGGAGAAAGAGAGAGAGAGCGAGTGAGTCTGCTTGAAACTGGACATTGTCGCCGTGTGGATTATTCACAGTCGTTGCAAGCATGCAATGAATGAATTTATGCGCCGCTTTGCCTCTTTCTCCCTCTCTCTCTCTCTCTCTCTTTTACTCTTCTTTCTCTCGGTTGCCGCTTAACTGTGCAAAATGCATACAAATGCCGCAACGTTTGCCGTGTTATCAGCCATTTTATTTGGCTCGCTGTGATTTGTGTGAGCGAAACAGCAACAGCCAGCGTGTAGATTAAGCGAGGCACGGAAGCGGAAGTGCAGACGCCATTGCCATTAACTGCACAGACGCCATTTTGCCGCCGGACAGCTGTTAATATTTAAAGCGGCTTATTAATTAGTTGCAACCCCCTCCCCACTTCAGCTGTCAATCAACTCTATCGATACCAACATATTTTTAACTCATTTCCTTCTTCCCTCTTCTCTCTACTTGCAGCCAAAGCCTCAAAAGTCATACATTTGCGTAACATTCCAAACGAGTCTGGTGAATCGGACGTAGTTGCACTGGGCATACCGTTCGGACGTGTGACAAATGTGCTGGTATTAAAGGGCAAGAATCAGGCGTTTATCGAAATGGCCGATGAGATATCAGCCACATCGATGGTATCCTGTTATACAGTGAATCCACCACAGATGCGTGGACGCATGGTCTACGTCCAGTTCTCCAATCATCGTGAGCTCAAAACGGATCAGACTCATAATGTAAGTGTGTGCAAAACCTGCTTAACTACACTAAGAAAAAAATTCCGTTTTAAATTTATTATTTTGTAAACTATGAGTATTCAAATGTACTTCAAATATATATAATTTGTCTATTAAAAGTAATAGCCACAGGAACTTTTATCGCTTATATGACGCATATAATTAATGTATCGATGATAACGATATTTTGATATATTGATTTACATCGATGAAAAAGGGAAATTTCTGCGGACGATGCAGAAATATTTTATAAAAAAGCTTCAAGTGTAAAACTTTTGACAGCCAAAACGAATTCGCAGAATTTTTGTTTAATGATAAAGTAACCCTATTTTGATATATCAATAAAGACAATACAGAAAGATTTCTTGGAACAGATAAAAAAAACCCCCCCAAAATCAAATGGAAAACTGTTGATAGCCATCCAAAAATTCCGAGAATTTGTTGTTTAAAGGTTTTCTCAATAAATCGTTAGCATCAAATTGACATGCAATTGATATTCAAATAATTTCAGGATTAAATTTTTTTTGATGAACTCTTTTCATTGTTGTAACTAGAATTACATATGCTAAATTCACATTTAACGAGCTTGAGGCATGAACTCTTTTTAGCAGTGTACTTTATATTTAAATCTTAACCCATATATATGTGTATTAAGCAACTAAATCTGTCTGGTTTAAGTGTTATTAATGTGGCAATTAAGTTTCGGTCAGAGGCAAACAACGATTTATATGCAAATGCCAGGGCTGTCTCGTTATTATTATTTGGGTCGTCCTCTCAGTCTCTTTGATTAATTACAATCTCAAGAGAGGCAGCTTAATTCGCACACACACACACAGATACACACAAAGTAAAAGATACAGTTATATTTACAGATACAGATACAGATACAGATACACATATGCTTAGCCATTCATAAATGCTTGACGGTCGAAACCAATTTCTAATTTTAATTTCGTAAGCCACAAAGTCAGTGGCAAAGTTTAAAAAGCTTTCAAATAAATATACAAAACCCCAACACACACACACAGATATAAATGAATGTATGCATGTGTTAGTTACAGCTACAAAAACCATATATAGATAGACATATGCCTGACAAAAGCAGTGAAATGCATAGTTTTTGGGGTTTCTGTGGTGAGCACACACACAAGCACAAATGAAAACCACAAGGCATAGAGCGAGACAAAGAGAGACAGATTGAAAGAGAGGGAGAGAGATGGAAGAAAGCAGAGACAGCTGCTTAGCACAAAGTCAAAAGCATATTTTGATTACTTAAATGAAAATAGCAGCAGCAACAACAAAATGCTCACTGAAAACCCCAAAACGACGTTGTCACCTTTCCACTTATACATGTATAAATGTGTGTGAGTGAGAAATAGAGATAGAGGGAGAGAGAGAGAGAGGGTAAGAGAGAGGGCGTGTATGTCGCCTGCTAACCCAAAAATGACCCCAAAGCAAAACTACTTAAAAAGAGATCGTCAGTGTTTTTGTACCAAAAGCAGTGCAAAGCCGACAGTCGAAAGTGCTCGACAGATAAAGCATGATAGATTAAACAAATAATGCATCAATATTTTGTGGATTATATTTTCTTTTTGCAATCAAATAAAAAACTATTAATTGTCAAAATGATATCGTAGAATTTTGTATCTTATGAGCTTTTTCATACATATGTTATATTAATTTATATAAATTATTTTTTAATTGTTAAATAATTTCAAACATGCCCATAAAGATGGCATAAGCTGTGCAAACTCCTTGGTTAGGGCATGCCGAAAAGAAAAAAGGTTAAGAGGCTGCAGTAAGAGTACAGAAGATAGGAGAAGAGAAGGAAGAGAAGGAAGAGAAGAGAACAGAAGAGTAGGCGTAGGCACTGAGTTGGATGTCAACAGCAAGAGCAACAACTACAACCAAATACAATACAGTTACATTTCACTGATTACCTTTTGGCTGTGTACGCCTACGTGCGTGGTGGGCGTAGAGTGAGAGAGGGGAGTGGGGATGGGGGCAGGGGGTGTGGCCAGATTTCTGTTGTTAACTACTAATCCTGGTAAAAGGCCTTGTTGCTGCTGCAGAGGCAGCGCAGACGAGTGGAAAAGTCAACGCTGTCTGCTGTCTGCTGTCTTTGCTGTTGTTGCTCTACTGGAAAATCTCTTAAAATGCATGAATCTTGTCTCTGTGTGTGTAAGTGTGTGTGTGAGTGAAAGTGTGTGTGTGTGTGTTGAGCTTAATCTTGTGTGTAGAGCTGCTGGGCTGTAGTTGTTGCTGCTGTCGCCTGCCCAACATATTTATACAATTTCTCATTTTATTCACTTTTCTTTTCTGGCTGTCTTTTGTGCCCTCTTTTCCTCTCTCCCCGCCCATTGTCAACACACTGTGCTTGTGTTTGTGTGTGTGTGTTTTTGTTTTGCTTTGTTGTGCAACTGCTGTTTGGCCTCGCATTTTAACAACTGTCTTCATTGGCCTTTGTGCCATCTGCCCATCTGCTCAGCTCTCCACCTGGCGCTGATTGTGCCCAGCGTCTTTGCCTCCCCCTTTCCATTTCCCCTTGCCTGCTGCTGCGCTTCCGCTGCAATGTGCCAAGTCTGTGATAAGACGCTCAGCGCAATGCTGTTGTCATTGCAAGAAAAGCTCAAGGAGTCAGCAGCCAACAACAGCAGCAGCAGCAGCAACAGCGACAGCTGCAACAACTGTCTGCGTGCTTTGAAATATTGTTGCTGCATTAGGGCGAATGCCATTGAGGTTGTGGAATAGTTTTATGAGACACTCGGACAGCTATACAGCTATATACTTACGGCGTACATCGAGCAAAAAGGCAAACGGCAAAGCTTTTTAATTTTGTGAAAGTGACAAAATTGTTTTAGCCCGCTTTGGGTGCCTTTCGGCGACTTCAAGCATGCAGAGATAAGACTTCACAGAAAGAACTAAATTCATAATAAAACACTTTCAAAAAAATTAAAATAATATATATATATAAATGATATAAAATGGTCTGAAATGGCTGCTTTTGTAATAAATAAATTGTAACAAATAAAATGAAATATAAAATAATAAACATTTGTTTAGAAACAGCATTGAAAAATTCCTTAAAAGTAAATCTAAAAAAATCCGATAAAATTGTAATAACTAGAAAAACGCTAAATTATATCTGCTCCAAATAATATAGTTAAATAGATTTGTGAATTCCAGTTAAGAAAAAACAATTTGGGAACTAGCAAAATTGGCAATATTGCTGCGAATTCAGGCTGTAACTCTGGCAGCTAATAGGACTTAAGTTTCTTCCCTTTTGCTCTGAATCAGCAACAGTTTCACAAATCAAGCTGCTTTAAATTTTAGCATATGTGATTTGCTCAAAAATTGTACAGGTAGGTAGCCAAGAAGTGGGATGTTAGGGTGCAGAGAATGGGAAAGGGGAAAGGAAAGGCATAGAGCAAAGACACAAAAATCCATTGCATTGCCTTAAGGGATTTAACCCCAGCACGCAGCTGAAAGCAAAGCAGCGACGACAACAGCAACAGCAGCACCAAATCAGCAATACAGGATTTTCAAATCATCTGCTTTCACACACACACACACACACACACACACGTACGAATACACACACATTTGCAGATTTCAACGCCTGAGTGATTGCGTCGCATAGAGCAACCAGAAAATAGAAATAAAAAGAAAAGAAAATAGAAGGAAGCGAAAACAAATGTAAGTAGGAGCGGCAGAGGAGGAATAAGCGTAAAAGCAAGTGGGGCAACACGGCATCAGAAATGAAAAACCCCGTAGCATACTTTGCTGCGCTCCTTCAGCTTCTGTTACACTCGGAGAAAAAGCCAAAACATTCCTACTTGATTCAAATAATCCAGAATTTAGTTGTTTTTAACTCACAGCATACGTTAATTTAATTTAAGAATACCGGGAATGTGTGAAAATAATATATAGTTATTTATATATATACATGAAAGTAAGTAAAAGTAAAAGTAATACTTTTAAATTGCAAGATTTTTGTATTGTGTTATGTTTTGGGTATTTTTTTCTGAGTGTACAGCCACAGCTTCAACGTGCCACTGACATTTATGTTGGCAATTTGGCAGTCAGGCAGCGTTGCTGCTGCTGTTGGCTCAGTGTGTAACAGGATTCTAATATGTCATGTCGGTTGGGACGTTCTTTCACCTATGCCCCACCCCCTTCCCCACTCCCTTCCCCTTTTCGCCACATCCTCGCACTCCGCTAGTTAGAGGCACTTCAGGCAACAGTTGTTGTGACTATTTTCGTTGCTATTTACGTTGATGTCTTGCTCAGCAGCATCTTAGCGCCAAGCAGCGCTCCCTATACGCACGTCACTCGCTTCAGCGACCAGACGACTAGAGAGAAAGGAAGAGAAGGGAGGAGGGGACGGAGACAGGGGGATAGGGTAAGGAGAGGAAGCTGTGTATATAAGGGGTTTAGAGACACATCCTTGACTAGCACGCTGCCTGCGTTGAAATGAAGATAAATGCACTGGAAGTTCACGTGGTTACAACCACAACAAGAGCTGCCCACAAATCCACAAAACTCAAAGCCCCCAAAGGGCCAAAAACCCCCCCGTTTCCCGCCCCTTCTCCTGCTCCGACTGCTTAGTAGCTGGGCTCAAATTTGACATGTGATTGTATTGTCTTATTGTGCAGAGCAGCTGCTGTTGCTGCTGTCTCTATTTTCTGTGTATGTGTTTGTAATTTTGATAAATTAATTTTTTGCTGTTTTTTTCCGCTTTTTTAAACCCAACAACCGAAAAAGGGTTGACATCCCACTTGGGATGTACCGCAAACAAAACGAAATTGATTGAAATTTAATTTCAAAATAAACCCCTCCAACCTCCAACTTCCTGTTTCAGCTGCGACTCTTCTCTGTAACATTTCGTTGGGCGTCGCATTCCAATCCTTAAATTTTCCGTACGGATTTTGGGTGCCTGAATTCGTACACTTTAATTTCAGTAATTGTCATAATTGGCACTTGCCTGGCAAACGGGCAAACAAACAAACACAGTTCAATCGGATCGCTCAGACCCATTCACCTCAGCTCAAAGCATCGCTGATTACATGCAGGCCATGTTTGTTTCCCGTTTATCTGCAATTGTGTGTGCTTGTGCCTTGCAGCAGGTGTTGGCTTTCCCTTTTGTGATAAGGTTACCTTGTGATTAAGTTAAATTGCCAGCAACAACAGCAACAACAGCAGCGAGGCGACAAAGCCGATTGCATACAGCTATTTTGGTTTATACCCTGCATGCAGTAGCAGACAGGACATGCTCCGCTCACTGATGGTCAATCAGAAATATCAACAATTTATAATATAATGTGTTTGCATATTTTAATTATCTTATAACATAAGAAATCGATAAATGTTTAGCTCACTTCGTGTTATTTTTTGTCGGTTGCGTGCGACTGTAGTGTTTCTCATTGTCGTCCGAAAAATACCTTAAAGCTTTAAGGCTGTAATTACTATGTTGTCAGGCAAATTAAAGACCTGCTTTAATTTGAACTCTGAAAAATTCCATTTAGAAGGTCGAATAAGAAAGAATGCAGCCGAACAGTCGACTGCAACTGACAACAGCTGTGGTTTTTTTTTTAATTTAACTGAAAATTAGTGAAATGTTTTGGTTATGAATTTAAATTAAATTAAAATTCGATAATAAATGTTAAGATCTCTTCTTGCCTTTTTTGTCGGTTGCGTGCGACTAGCACTTGCCTTTGTCGTTCTTGTAATACCTGAAAGCTTGCTTGCTGTAATTTTTAATATGGTTTGCCGTTATGGCAAATTAAAGCGAAATTCTGAAGTATAACGGTTACATAAAGAGGTATGCAGCCCATCAGTCGAAACCAACCGACAGCACTTGCAGTGTTTATCTTCAATATAACGAATAGGATACGAAACGTTTTGGTTATGACTTTTAACTAATAAAACTTCTGCTTCCAACAAAAAAATAATAAGATACGGAATACATAATACAAAGAATTGATATTATATGGATGCTTTTAGTCATAACAAATAAGTTACCCAAGCTGTTGGAATACTGAATTAAATCCAGCATATAAAGCAGAAGTAAAGCGCACAATTACTGCTTAAAGCTATGCCAGAGATACTAAAACTCTTACTACTGCTCGTACTATGTCTAGAATGTCAATTAATAGAATAAATATTAGGCAAAAGGAATAGAGAAAAAGTATGGAGGGAAGAAAATCACGTCAGCATTAGTGCCAACTACGAAATGAGATTAATGTGGACAACATTTGACGTCTGTCGCCCGATGTGTGGGAGGAGGGCGGAGGAAGGGGAAGTGGAGGTAGGACCTTAGGCGCTAAGGTGGCAACAACTAATACAAATGTCAAGCGATTAAGCCACAAAAAGGATCAGGCTGAATTAGCAAAGGCTTAGGCAAATGCGAGAGAAGTAAGCAGAAAGCAGAAAGCAGAAATCAGTGGAGAGTGATAAAAAGCACAGACTGCAGAGAGCGGGGAGCGGAGAGCAGAAAGCAAATGCCCATTCGATTTGCTCTTAATAATATAAGCCCAGCTCAGCATGCCTAACTGTTTATTTAATTTTGTTGTTGTTTTTGTTGTTTATTGTTGTTGCTGTTGTTGTTATTGTTCCCTAGAAGACATTATGCTTTTGGCACGCTATTTGCTCAACTCTTCACACAGCCGAAGCGACGTGTGCAGTTAAAGGATTTGACTGTGGCAAATAGCGTGAGACGCACACATAGACACACATTACGCTTACAGCTACACTGCGCAAAATCCACATAAATTTAAATATTTTATTGCGCCATTAATAATTTATATATATAATAGCAAGGGAAACAATTTATGATAATAGGATCGATTTGTAGATTTGTTATATTATTTATTATTATTATTATTTGATTTTTAAATATTTTAAAATTTAACCATAAATTCTAGTATGTTTGTACTAATATTGTAACTCTTTAAATTTAGTTTTAAAAGTAAAGATTTGTATTTAATAGGTGGATATTTTATTGTATTCTGCTTGCAGTAGCAGGGTAGCTGGAAGACCAAGAAAAGTTACTCGAGTTCATGCAAGATAGTTTGAATAAAAGTCGAGTTCTTTGACTGCTCCATAATTTATACGAATACAGTTTTTTGCTCAGTATAGCCATGCTTGTCTGTGTGTCTAATGGCAGCTCTATGTGCCCACTGTTTATTTTTCTATGCGTTGCTTTTGTTTGGCTTAAGCCTCCAACTTCGCCGTGTGTTGTTGTTTTCTCATTTTATTTCACGTTTACTTTAGCCAGCATCTCGTCTTACGTTCCGTTCTCGCTTTTTTTTGTGTGCTTTTTGTCTACTTTTTTGTGCGCTGACGAAAGGCAAAAGTGAGCTAATCTTATTGTTTTCACAACGATGGCAATGTAGCTGCTGCTTGTTGATCCTTTGAGTTATGCGACTGTCTTCCCCCTTCTCTCATTCCCTCATTCTCTCATCCCTTTCCATTTCACACTCGGCTCTGTTGTGTGTTTGCCAACACTCGAGTCGTTTGCCATTTTGATTGGTGACGGCAGCGTGCTGAAAATGGATTTAAATTACATTGTTTCACACACTCGTCAGAAGGACGTGAGCAAATTTTGGCAGCAACAACCGGCAAGTTGTTCTAAGCATTTCGCACTGACTTTTCAGCGTCAATATTTTCATAGTATTGATTAGTTTCATCCTGCTCTGTGTCTCTGCTGAGCTGTTATTGCTGCCTAAAAGTATTTTACTTTTACCCTATTTGCATTTGTGTGTTTGTTTAGTTTTAGGCAAAGGCATAACAAACGGATTTGCGGCCAGAGTCGAGTCTTCTTCTCCTCTCTCCTCCCACTTCTTCTACATTTTCTCGTATTTATGCAAAGTTTTTGAGCGCCTTCAACGCATGTTGTAAAGAGTGCATTCTCGTATTTGTTTTGGCTATAAATAAGCCAAATAGAGTTTTGCTGTGGTCTCCACTTCTCGCTCTACTTATGCCTGAGCCCACTGTAAACAAGTTCTGCTGCCTCCATAGCTGGCGAGTTGTAGGGATTTGTGGCAACAACCGCGGCAAAGTATGCACTAATACATAATCCGCAGCTTAGCTTTAAAACTTCACTGCACAAGTTCAGCCAAAAACCAAAAAACGCAAAGCAAAAAACTAAGGAGCATCATAAGAAACACAGAGCAACCAGCAGCAAGCGGCAAGTTGGCAGCCGCACAAAAGTGGCAACTTGCTGCTCACTTTTGCATGCTTGTTGCACGCATGCGGCGGCAGGAAGCGGATGAGAGGGAGGGGAGATGGATGGACTTGGCTTGGAGCAGCGTCTTGGCCACTTAAGCCAGCAACTTGGCTTGGCTTGAACCACTTTTGCCAGCGCTTGTCCAACAGTTTCAAGTGCTGTCCCTAACCCGTCTCTCTCTCCCATTCTCCCTCTCTCTCTCTCTATCTCTGTTTCTCTCTGTTTTTCTCGCTTAAAGTGTGTCAAAAATAGCGCTTGAAAAGTGCTGCCTGCCCAAGGCTAAGCGTCAATATTTTCTACATTCTATGATGACATTTTTTCCCTTGCTTGCTGCTTAAATTATTGAAATATTTAAGAATTTTTCTTCATCAGAGATAAATTTTACTGAAACAATTTTTTTTGCCTTCATTTAAATTTTCAAATCAAATTCTGTTATAAAGTTAAATCTACATTATTTTTGTAAATACCTATATAGTTTTTTATTTTCAATTTATTTATTTTTTTATATTTTTCAGCTTAAACACATTTATTTAAGGTTAAATATTTACCATAAAGGTTTTTGTTTTTTGTTTTTTTGTGCAGTTGCAATTTTGTTTTGTTTCAAAATTATTTTAGATATTTGTGCACAATTTTTTGGTTATAAAAATTCATTTTTATTCTACATTTTCGCTGTAGTTTTTTGTTTGAGTTTTTTGTTTGCACGCTGACTCTATTTCTTATGCACATTGAAATATCAGACAGCGCAGACCCTTTGTTGTGTCTCTCAATGTGGTTTTTTTTTTGGTTGCGTAAATATTGCAAAAGTTTGCTTAAAAGCTTTTAGCATCCTTTTTTGTTTTTGTTTTTTTGTTGCTTGTCTTCAGCTACTTCTCTCAGTTTCCTGCTCTCTGGGGAACTGACAAACGTTTGACTTTGCATTATATATATTTTTTGTATTTATGTCTAATATTTAAGCTGGCAAAAGTCCAGCGGGAACTGCTCAAAAATTTGGCATTTGATATGAGCGAGACAGTGAGAGAGTCGGAGAAAGACAGAGAGAGAGAGAGAGAGAGAGAGAGGGGAAATACAATCACAATGGATCGATAATTGAGCTTATCAGCTCATTTTGATTATTTTTGCTTATCAAGGCAGTTTTTGCCTTATCAGAACTTAACATATTAAATTATGACAATGTGCTGAGTGTGCTGTGCGTGTATGTGTGTCTGTGTGTGTATGATTGTGTATCTGTGTGTGTGTACTAATCAATGCCACAAGCTGGCCACGACCCTTGGCACAACAATAACAATAGTCAATGCACAATTGACTCATTAGGCAACTAAACCGCGACCAGGGAAAGCCAACAGAGTACATACATAGTCAGTATGTACACTGAGAAAAAAAAGAGAGTTTCGTAAGTCAAGCTAGAAATTTGGGTGACAAAACATTAATCTAGAAAATGCTTGATCTAAGAACGAAATTCTGCTTTTTTAATTATAAATAATTATATTTATAAATAATACAAATAGTTCATTTTATCTGAAATTACAATAAAATTCAATTCTTTGCTTTAAATTTGTAAGAAAATAATAATTAATGAATGAATCAAATAAATCTAAATTAATGCACGATTCTAAACTAAAACAAGATGAATTAAGGATCTTTAATTTGTAGAACCATTCATGCTTCATTTCTCTGAGTGTACACCCACACATTGCGTACACAACAATTTATTTTGTTGAACTGTGTGCAGACCTCAACCCATGCGCATTATTAAACTCCCATAAATGTTGCATAATATTCGGTTGCAATTATCAGTGCCCCACTTGACAGGCAGTTAATGTAAGCAAAGTTTAAATACAGACAGAAGGCGAAGGAGTAAGAGGCGGGGAAAGAGGCCCAGTGACAGTTATGGAGCAAATATTTGCTGTGCAATTACATTACAATTTTAACACAATCAACGTCATCGGCGGCATAATAATAATCAGGCAAAGTAAAGTATCAAATTACGCTCATAGACCCGATACACATTCCACATACGCCACATACGCCGCGTGTGCCGACTCAAGTCGACGCCACTCGCAATTCTAATCAATTTTTATTATTTTTATAAACCTCTGCGCCCCCAGCAACAACAAAAAAAGCCGCCTTGGCTCCCTGCAGTTAGGCAGAGTTTCAGTTGTTGCTTTTGTTTCGTCTACGGGAATTTATCTAGCCGAAAAAGAATAAAATATATATATAAAAAAGGTAGCAAAAACAAATGGCAGGCCTTGAGGGGATTGCCTGACGTGTGTCTAGAACTTTGGCGCTGTTGCTCGCTGCTGACAAACGCACAAAAAAGTAAAGAAAAAAATATAAAAAAATAAAGAAGAAACTTGAGGGCAAATGAGGGCAGGAGTAGGAAGGAGGCTGGAACAGACATCGAGCCTGCGTA
Organism: Hypselothyrea guttata; assembly: GCA_035045125.1. Classification (NCBI taxonomy): domain Eukaryota; kingdom Metazoa; phylum Arthropoda; class Insecta; order Diptera; family Drosophilidae; genus Hypselothyrea; species Hypselothyrea guttata. Next base: position 965,276 of record JAWNNJ010001716.1, on the reverse strand, counting down.
TTTCTCTGTGGCTGTTAAGGACGTTCCAATGTGTTTACGTTATGATTTTCGAAATCAAAATTCAGCACGAATAGGAATAAATTTACTTCCGAATGTCATTAAATTGTTTTCCGATAGAACGTGTATATTTCACGCTAGAAGTTTTTGCTCTAGCAGAGCCAAATGGAATTGGCGGAATTGTCGGAAGGGGGCAGGAGCGCAGGAGGGCAGGAGGCTTTCAGTCTGATACTCGCTCGGCACTTTTGATTTCCTTTTTATTATTACGCTACTTGATATTATTGATTTCGATGGAGATTGAGATTTATGCTGCGGCTGCCTGTTGCCTTTAAATCCCGCCCGAAGTTTAGCTGGCAAAATAAACTATGTGTTCAATTGATTCCAGTTCTTCTCACGATATTCTATTTTTATCTTTATTGAATTTATTTCTTTAATTAAATTTGAAGTCAATTTAGGGTTTAATTTTAATAAAAAATAAAAATAAATTCTCTAACAATTCTATTTATTTCTCTTCTCTTTTTAGCAAAACTCTTCGGTGGTGCAGAGCGATTACCGCATACAGTCGCCAGCTGGCGGCTCCCCCCTGCCCCTCTGCGCCGCTGGCAATGCAGGCAGCAACAACGCCAACAGCACCGGCGACAGCAACTGCAGCACCGTGGCAATATTGCAGAACAACACCAGTGTGGTGAATGCCTCTGCCACCGGCAACAACACCAACGCAGCCGGCGGACCCAACACGGTGCTCCGGGTCATCGTCGAGACCCTGATGTATCCCGTATCGCTGGACATATTGCATCAGATATTCCAGCGCTTCGGCAAGGTGCTCAAAATAGTTACCTTCACCAAGAACAATTCATTCCAGGTAAGCCGAAAAATTAAAAAAATTTCATTTACAATTAATACATTTATTCAAATAGAGTTTTATGCAATCTTATATTTTATTAATCAATAAGTTAAATTAAGGTTCAATATTAATGGAATTTAAAAATAACGGAATTAAACTAGATAAAATTTTACCAAACTATTAAAAATGGAAAAAAAGTTTTATATATCTTTGAAATTAAATTAAGAGTTAATGGAAAACACGTAAATTTATTTTAATAGTGAATTTATATTATATATATTTTATTTAATTATTATACAAAATAAAATTAATAAGAAATCTGATTCAAAAGATTCGTAAATTATTCGAAAGTAAAGTAAAGTTAACCAACTTTCCGCCTTCAAGACCAATTGATGCCAGTTTTAAACAGTTTAATCTTATCTAATCTTGCTACGATTTTCTGCTTCTTCTCGCAGGCTCTCATCCAGTATCCGGATGCACACTCTGCCCAACAGGCCAAGTCCATACTGGATGGCCAGAATATCTACAACGGCTGCTGTACTTTGCGCATTGACAACAGCAAACTGACCGCGCTGAATGTTAAGTATAATAATGACAAGTCCCGTGACTTTACGAATCCGGCGCTGCCACCCGGAGAGCCCGGAGTCGATCTCATGCCCACCGCCGGCGGTTTAATGAACACCAATGATCTGCTCCTGATTGCCGCACGTCAGCGGCCCTCACTTACAGGTGATAAAATAGGTAACACAAACTGAACAATTTCCCCCTCTATTTATCGCTTATGATTTCATTTCCGCCAGTTGCTATTACATTCACATACTCGCACACAAACAAACACACACAGAGAGAAAAATTATTGGAATTTCATGATATTTCTTTAATTGTTTAAGTTGATTTTGTATTTAAACAAGTCTTCAGATAACCAATTTTATATAAAGTACGAGAATCATAGAATTTAATTTAATTAAAAAATATAAATTTCTTCAGTATATTATTGTATAAGTTTTCTTATTTAAAATTTGTATTTTTTTTGCTTTAAGAAAAATCAGTTTTCCTAATTAAAGATTTTGTAGTTGATATTATTATTATTGTTTTATACTTTTTCGATACATTATTGTTTCTTGAATATTTTCTAACGACTGCAATACTTAAATTTACTTATTTTCAACTCAGTTTTGGAACAGCATTTTTCTCTCTGTGTACTCACGAACAATACGCTTTGATTTGAGACTTCTTTTTGCCTTTGACACTCGCTATCGATTCGCTTAGTATTTAAGTGCATAATGCATGTTTTTGACGCCGATGCTACCGATTCCTGACTTGCTAATATGTACCTCTCGCTCGTTCGCGCTCGTTCTCGCTCTCTCTGTCTCTTTCAGTCAACGGCCTGGGCGCACCCGGCGTCCTGCCCCCCTTCGCCCTTGGCCTGGGCACCCCTCTGACTGGCGGCTACAGCAATGCCCTGCCCAATCTGGCGGCCTTCTCACTGGCCAACAGCGGAGCTCTGCAATCGACGGCTCCGGCAATGCGCGGGTACTCGAACGTGCTGCTCGTATCGAATTTAAATGAGGAGGTGAGTGCACAATGAATCATTCAAAGCATTCACATGCTGCAGCAACAAACAGCAATTAAGTAGCAGGGCCTAGAGCAATCTATATCGAAATCACATATATTTATAATGTAAAAGTAACGCTGTCGATACCTCAGCTGTAATTAGTTTGCATTTTTCACAAAAACTATTTTAATTGCCATTTTTATTTACCTTTCCATTTCAAAAATATATCATTTTATTTCACTTTAGCTGTATGCAAATAATCAAACAATTCGGCGTTTATATTTACTCAATGAGACAACAAATTAAAATCATGTAATTTAAGCAAACATAAAAATTCATAAATTAATTTTAGCGGCGAATTTCCCTCTACTTGCGCTACTCTATAAATATATACCCTACAAATACCCTGCAAATATTTCACTTTCTTTATCGTATGAGTTTTTGGAGTTTATAATTTGATATTATTTTAAGTACACGTACAGCTAAACAGAACTCTCGCTAACTGACAACAAACTTCTATTTTCTCTTTTTTCTCTGTAGATGGTCACGCCTGATGCTCTCTTTACCCTCTTTGGTACGTCTGCACAAAAACAAAACTATAAAACCAAAAAAATATATATTTATATATATTTATTTCAATCATAAATTAGTCAAGAACTATGAACATGGCACAGTCTATGGGCTGAAATTGCATTCAAAAACTATAAACTTGGACTAACTATCACCTCTCTCTCTCTCTCTCTCTATTTATATATATCTGTCTCTCTCTGCGCCTTTTTCTGTGCCATTGTCTTAGCGCCTTGACCACTTTATGAGTCTATGTATAGTACGCTTGATTATTCATTGAATTTACACACTCTGTAGGTATAAATAGCAAAGCTGCCAAAAAAAATACCCCCTCACACTCAGACACATTGTAACTGCTGCTCGAACTTTTGCCTCAACTTCAACTTTACACTCCGCCCTCTTGAGCAACTCTCCCCCCCTTCTGCAACAACTTTTGTGCTCTCTTTCTCCGCCCTTTCTTCTAGTCTGCTGTCCCCTAAACGCGAGTCTTGTTGGCGTGCTTCCGTTTGAAATTTACACCATTTACGTGCAATCAGCAAAAGTGCCATGAATTATTTATGTACACATCGAAGACACACACACACACACACACACAGAAGTAAAGTGTATGTGTGTGTATATTGTGTGTGTGAACAATGTAGCACAACAATAGCTTTGGCAAATATTGAGCCAGCAAAATACTCAACAAATGACAAGAAATATATTTCAAATATTGAAAATGCGGTAAAAATCTGCTAAAGGAATTTATCCATTCAACAAAAATAAATAAAACCGAGCATAAATAAACAAAAATAATACAATTTGAATTGAATGCGCAAAATTTAATAGGTTTATTTGCTATAATAAAATATGGCCTGCAGCAGACATATTCAAATACATTTTGCCATAAAGTATTTGCATTTTAAGCATAAAGTTATTTAGCAATATAGTAGAACAAATATTAGTTAAATAATAAAAATATTTCGCAAAAGTATTCGAAATATTATTTAGCTTTTAAAGTAATTTTATACAATTTGTATAATTTATTTAGCTTTTTGCAACAACTTAATGCAGACTTGAACCAAACTGCAATATAATTTAATTATAGTTTAGATTTTGTTTTAAATATTTTAATTTTGTTTGTAAAGTTTTTGGCAAGCTTTCCCTTATTGGAAATATTCTTAAAATAGTTTAAAAATCTTTAAAGAGCTTAACTTTAATCTGAAATACATTTTGATAAGTATTATTTTTATTATTTAACATATTTTTTACACCTGACAAACTTTATCTGTCTTCTTGCAGCAGACTCAAGTTTAACTGTCATGCATAAAAATATAGTTAGCTTTTTATATAGTTTATTTGTACTAAATTTAATAGAAATGTTTGAGAACGTAAGCTCAGCTAAGCTGTGTATATAAATTGAATATAAATAAAGCTAGCGTCTAAATGTCGTCAAAACTGCATTAAATAACAACTGAATGTTGCTTTTGTCTACACATGGCTCTTTTTTATGGCATTTTTCATTTTTCTTATTCCATTTACTATTTGCCATTTTCCATTTGCCATTTCCCATTTGCCAGCTGCCATTTTGCAGTTATATATTTTATTGTATTACAAAACACGCAGTACAAATGGCTTTCTAATAGCTTTTTGCTACGGGCCAGCAAATCCATCAGCTTGAAATTGAAATAGTTTTGCTTGGCTGCAAAAATCTGCAATGCAATCTTTAGCAGCATATAGATGAAGAAAACACTGGAATGACAGAGCACAGAGAGTGAGAGAGAGAGAGATAGAGAGAGCGAGAGAGAGCGAGCGAGCAAGACAGCGACAAACTGGGACAATTGCATATGTAGACGCTGCTGGCAGTTATCCTGTCATAAGTTGTGCTTACAAATTGTAAAACAATGAAAATGAAAATATATGCACTTGCATAAATCTACACAATCCACACTCACACACATACGTGACACACACATGACACATACACACACTCATCGCTTGTGTATTAAAAAACCATTCTGTGTGTGGCAAAACGGGCAACAAGTGAAACCGCACTCAGGCACACACTTGCTCGGCATCCTGTTGCTCCCTTCCCCCCCCCCTCCCTTTCCTCTCCCGCCATCTTGTCTGCGACATGCTTGTGTGCATGTAAAATTACATGAATTAAGTGCGCTCGTGCTCTGTCCGTCTCCCTCTCCTTCTCTCTTTGGCCCTTTAGTCGGTTGCAACAGTTGCCTATTGTTGCTTGAGCATGCAGCTCTCGCTCTCGCTCTCGCTCTCTTAGCCCGCAAGCACATGCTCTAATACAGTGCTTATCCTGTTGCACACACACACACACACTCACACACACACACACACACACAACAAAAGATGGAGTGCGGAAGTGCATAGCTATAAAAATGTCCATTTATTTAGTTATCATTGCGCTTGTTGCTCTTTGTGTGTCTCTTTCTATCTCTCTCTCTCTCTTTATCTCTCTCTCTCTCTCTGCCGCTCTCTTTCTCTTTCACACACTGGCCGCCTTTGTTGTGCTTGGGTTTTACAATTGAAATAAAATTTACTTGTGACTTTTCGTAGCTCGTTGTTTTGGTTAGGTTCAGTGCTTGAGCATTTGGCTTCGCTTCAGCTTAAGTTATAACATATACATACAGATATATTTATATATATACAGATATACATATATATATTCGTATAGTTGGTCTTCGTCCGTGTGTCTGGCATGTGTGCCGCCTGTCTTTGTTTGCCAAATGAATTTAACTAACTTTGTAAAGTTAATGGGGTTTGCTGTTTGAATTGCTCGCTCCTCTCTCCGTGTCAAACCACAGCGTTGTCATCTTAGCTATTTTGTCGGCATTTTTGGCTAGCTTTAAAGTGCCCACTGCGGCTGAAAAGGTAAAATTTTGGCTAACAGCAATTGTTTGTTTATTAGTGGTATTACCTTGATTTTTGTAATATTTTATTATGCTTTTAATTTTCTATTTAAGTCTGAAATTGAGTTTGGCAAAGTCTTTACTAATTAGACTCTGTACTTTAAAAAAGTAAAAGAGTCTATTAGTTTAGTGCAACTGACAGCTGTGTGTAACAGGCAGAAGGAAGCGTGGTAGACCCCACAAAGTATATATATTCTTGATCAGGACGACAAGACGAGTCAATATAGCGATGTCCGTCTGTCCGTCTGTCCGTCTGTCTGTCTGTCCGTCTGTCTGTATGAACACCTAGATCTCAGCAACTAATGGAGATAGAGACACCATTTCTTAATATGGAGGTTCTCTATTATCGTAAGCAGCACGAGTTTGTTTCAGATTTTTGATATCTCGCCTCCTTCATCCGCGAATCATCAAAAATCTACACCTATCTCAAAAATCTCGAAAACAATATGCGCCACAGCATCCACAATAATAGCGCTACTGACTTGTAATTTGGTATGTATGTAGTCTATGGTATTCTTCACAGATGCTATATGATTATTTATGATATGAATTAGAAATAGCGAAGATATGCAAGAGACAATCTTTTTCACAATGCGTATATGTGCCACTGTGGCCACAATAATAAAGCTACAGACTTGTAATTTGGCATGTACGTAGCCCACAGAATAATCCGTCGATGTTGTGAATTACATTACAAACGGACAAGAAACAGCGAAGTTATGTAACAGACAATTTTTTAATTAAAATCTGAAAGTGCCACAACAGCCACAGTTTAAAAGCTACAAACATGGGATTTGGCATGTACGCAGCCTATGGCATTCTCCATCAATGCTGTGAATTACATTACCAACGGAAAAGAAACAGCGAAGATAGCGCAGACAGAGAAGCCACCTATATCTTGCAGACTATAAGAGCTAGAAATACCATTTTTTGGTATTTATGTTTTGCTATCCAGCCATCAGATTAAGTTAGTTTGGGTTTTTTGATAACTCCGCTCATTCCTCCGCTAACCGAAAAACAAATTTAGAAACAGTTTGCAGTTTTAAAGCTACAGTTTTAAAGCTGAAGACTTAAGATATGGCATGTACGTAGTCAATGACAATCTCCACCGGTTCTGTGAATTACATTACGATCGGATAAGAAACAGCGAAGAAAACACAAAGTACAGGGTCTCCTACAGTCGGTTACGTCCGACTGTTGATCCGTCCTTACTGGTTTTCCTAGCAAAAAGTCTTAAAAATACATAAAATTTTAAAATTAAAAATTTTTTTTTTTAATTGTGGAAAACATGCGTAGCACATCAATTGAGGTTCTTTATCTGCTTTTACAAGTCAATTCAAAATGCTATATTAATTGTCTTAAAAATTGCCAAAGAAAATTTTAAAACAAATATTTTGTTTAAAAATTGTCTGATATTTTAAAGCAGTATTATTTTTCGTACTTTTATTTCGATTCAAATCGAATGAATTTTTTTCTGCAAGGATCCAACGAATAAACATTGTTTGCAGTCAAATAAAAAAAGTTATCTATCTTTTAAATTCATGTTTATTTTGTTTAATTACATTAATTTGCATTTGCTTTTTTCACATTTAGCTTTTTCTGGCTAGTTTTAGGTGTTGCTCGGGATATTTTGCCAGCTCTGTCAGCCACAACTATGCTGACCTAGCTTTAGTTTATTATGTGTGCGTGTCTTGTTTTGCTGTTTTATAGCATTTGTGCTTGACTCTTCGCATGCCAGCTAAGCAACTTGGCTCCCCCCCTTCCATCCCTTCTCTCCCTCTCCTATTTGTTTTATTTAATTACCAAAATACTTCGATTGCCAGCAGTTGTTGTTTTTGTCGTGCTGTCGTTGCTGCCAAGTGCAGCGCATAATTGCAGCATAATGGATTTGCTGTTGCTGCCCCTCCCCCCGCCCTTTCAGCTGCTTTGGGGCTTAACATTTTTGTGCGCACACACACACACACAAACACACCACATACCACACTCTGTGGTAATTTAAAGTCTGTTGTCGCCTTTTGTCTCGATTTGTTTGTGGCTTGTTTACAGACTTTCTGTCCGTTTGTCCGCTCTGTCTCTTTGTTTGCCTGATAAATGCATTTAATTTGAGTTTAAATACCCAAATATAAACTTTTGCCAAACAAACGCAACCACAGAGAGTGAGCGCAGTGTATGCGAGGCTTAACTGTGTTTAAAGCTGCTTGCCTTTGATTTAAACACATACATGCACTGTAAACAAATTCAAATGAAAATGCGACAGAATATAATAGAAATACTAGGCAGCAAATTGTAACAAATAATTAATACAATACAAAGAATACTATGCAATAATATTACTATAGATATTACAAATACTAAAAATTAAGTAAAATAAATAAAAACAATAAATAAAGAGTGAAACAAAATTAATAAAAATAATAATAATACATATTAAAAAACTACAGATTTAATTATTATTTGCATGTAAGGATTAGTTAGTTTTTAAATATTCTTAAAATAAAATATTTATAATATAAAAGCGATACCCCGTTTTGCGCAGTGTATGCACACAGATGCAGCGCTTGCTTGTAATTACTGTCAGCTTTTATTGCTGCTAATGTAAATGATAACTGTTCAAATGCAATAATTGCTGTGAATTATTGTTTTTGTTGTTGTTTTGTTGCCGTTCCCTAACCACGGACAACAGCAACAACAAGTTGAGCCCATGGCCAGCTTGAAGCAAAAGCAACTGAGCCATCGCAAATCCTATCAGCAGCTCGTTAGCCCTGAGTTGAGACATAACTGCAGCAGTAGCTTTTCCCTTTACACTTGCCTCTTGCCACTTGACAGCTGCCTGCAGTGCTAATAAAGCTTCGATTGCTGATTTAATGCCAAGCAGCAAAAAAAAATGAACAAAAAGCAAAACGTGGAGCAGAAAATTGTTAGATGTATCATACGCCCCGTTGCACAACGCTGTCGATAAGCTGAATGCTCTTAAGCGTCTTATTATTGCCTGAGCCCCGGACTCGCGTTGGCTCTCGCCCTGACTCTGGCATGCCAATAGATTTAGATAAACTCCAGCCAAGTGACATGGCAGGGATAAGCACATGGACATGGACATCGAGTAGAACAGTGGACAGGGGCAAAGGGTATGCCAACAGTCAGCAGTCAGCAGTAAGCAGTCGGCAGTCAGTTTAAACGAGCAATCAGCTAAAATGGCAGCGCTAAAATTTTATGTAATAAACTGAGAATTGGCAAGTAGCTTTAGCTAGAGTAGCATCAGAAGCAAACAGTTTGAGTGCAAAGGGCATAGAGAGTGCACTGCAAAAAAAATCAAGAATTTTGCGCTACTTATTATGCATTTCGCAAAACGGAGTTTAAAAATTAAAAATATATTTAATTTGCATGACATAATTTCTGTTTATTTATTTGTTCTTTTTTATTTATTGATTTCAATTTTTGCAATTTAATTTTTTAGTTTTCCATATTTTGAGGTAGTGTAATAATTCATAAATTGAATTTACATGCATTTTAGTGCGCTATATTTCTCTCAGTGTAAGGGCGACACCCACACATAAAGCTGGCCAAGAGTCGAGCTGTTGCTACTTGAGGCAAGTTGTATGACAAACAAGCACACATTCAGCTAAACTCACGCTTGCAGCGCCTTTTGTTATGTTAATGGCAACATGTAGAGCTTGGCGACACGTAACCACAATTGCCACATGACGCAAACAGCGAACAGCGAGCAGCGCACATTTGACGGCCACGCTTAGGTGGCAAATTTTGCACTTCAATCGGGGTCTGCGCCCCGTGGGCTCTGGATGTTGTTGCTGTTGTTGCTGCTGTGTTTGCTTAAGCGCTGTGTTTGCATATCAAATAATAAAAGTGGCAAGCGTAAAGCACGCACTTCAAACGAACTTCGACTCTTAGACTGATCAGGCTGACAGCGCTAGAGATAGGCAGCAGTGCGGCCTTTGACACCAGACAGACATTTTATTAGTTTTGACAGCGCTTTGTTGTTGTTGTTGGCCTGCCCAGTGAGCAAAAAAAGACAACAACAACTCAATCGAGCAAAGGGTTTTATTTTTATTTTTGCCCTGCTCAAAATGCTGCTCGTTTGACTATGACACGCTCTTTACACACTTGACACATGCCACATGCCCCATGCCCCATGCCGCATGTCAAGCGTGGCAAACGATTTCAATAGCTACAAAACTGTTGCCTACTTTATGGGGGCCCAAAGGAAAGCCTTCGTTACAAAACTGTTGCCTACTTCTGGGAGCCCACAGAAAAGCCTTAGCATATAGTTTGAACAGCCAATAAAAACTTAATCAGTCTGCCAATCGTCTGGCACACATATTGATACGATATACATATATATGCACACACAGATATATGTGTGTGTGTGCGTGTGCGTTAACATATTCAATATGTATGGGCTGTAAATACGCTTATGTAATTGTAATGGCATACTAAAAATTTATATCATTGCCCCAAATATTGTTGAAACGTGTTTAATTGAATTTTTATGAGCTCGAGCGCGTGATTTTGGCTCACAAATAATTTCATAAAATTTTATATGCTCCAAGGGCAGGGCAAGAGGAGGAACGAACGAACGGCAATTTGATAAAGTGCCCTGACCGGAAGCTAAATTTCGCCAAAACTCTCAATGTGTGTGCGCCTCTATCATTTCAATGAATATTTTCATAATTTAACAAGTGCGATTTCAGGTTGCTTTTTTTAGGGGAAATTAATGTCAAGCATATGAAATGAGCCAAGCAGCAGCTGAATATTGAATTCGCAAATCAACAGAATATTAGCTATATATTAGGGCGAATTTAGGAGGAAACTTGAAGAGAGATAAAGTGCAGATTTGTGAAAGAGCAAAAAGATAGAATATTTTGTGCAAAAATTCTTGCTAATAATTAAACTAACAATTTAGTAATACATTTTCTTAAATTGATTCTTTACTTTTTAAGCTTATAAGTTCTAACTAAAAAAGAATGTTTTATTCTAATTGATTCATGAAGAAATTCTATACATTTTTAATATGAAATTGAAGCAAATTCTTCAAAAAATGTAAACATTTTTGAACTGTGTATGAGGACCCTTTAGACATGCAGACCGCACAGAAATTTACATTAAACGACGAACGACTGCCATATTTTTTCATCTAAAAAAATATGCTCAAACATACGACTAATGGGCCGCCGGGGAATCCGTGAAGGCTGCCAGAATGAAAAGCAGAATAAAAGTCAGCCGACAGCTCTGCATACAGATATAGGTATATATGTATGTAGGTATATATGTACATACGTATAGCTAAATCTTTTTGCGATAATAAATTATTATAAAGTCTGCGGCTTCCCTGACGTTGGCTAGCAGACGTTGCGCATACGCCCAGTTGAACGTCAAATTTGTGTGATGCTGGCGGAGAGTCTGGCATTCAATATGCTTGAGCAGATAGCAGATAGCAGATACCAAGCGGTAGCAGCTACTACATTGAGTCCTTGCATGGACTTGTGGACTTGTGGACTTACTTGGCTCGCTTGGCTTGGTTTATTGCTGCAATTGTTGCTATGCACACTCCAACTCACACCGATTCACTCTCGGCTGCAAGCCAATTTTCAAGCAAACGAAATTTTTCGGTGTTTGGCATAAGTCAAGCCAGATGCAGTCAGGCAAGGCAAGGCAGTCAGGCAGGCAGTCGACTGTATAAAATGGATTTACTGCCAACTGTTGAACTATGTGCTCCTTCCGCACTGTGCCCGCCCGCACTATTTACTACCTGCATTTCTATTGCTACTTTTGTAACTTGTTAGCGCTCCACTTCGGTTTGCAGTTTGTAGTTCGCAGTTCACAGTTTTGCAGTTTTTGTTTTCGCTCTCTAGTTGAAAATTTACTTTTCGCATTATTCGATTTGTTGTCTTGGGCAACCGAGGGTGCCCTGCACTTTACATTGTTTGCATTGGGGGCAGGGGCTGGCGACCTTTTAAGCTACCAAGTATTTTTCTCCATTTTTTTCCCTTCTATGCTTGATGGCAATTTGCGCCCTTGCTGCAAATTTGCCGCTGATTGGCTACAGGCAAGACAGCTGGACAAAAGCAGCAGCAGCAGCAGCAGCAGCTCCTCTGGCAGCTGTCAAAGCACAGTCGAGGCTAACAAATGCTTTGCTCTCTCACCCTGCACTTAAAGTTGCTTAAAGTGCTGGCTCTCTTGTTGCATATTGCATAGTTTGCGGCAGGCAGCGTCATAAAATACAATTCAATAACGCGACTCTGCCAGCCAGCACTTATCCAGCTTCAGCTTCAGCTTCCCTCTGCCTTGTCAGACAGCTGTAAAATCAGCCGCAGTCCTAAAAAAGAAGCTGCTGGTGCTGCTGCTGCTGCTCGTAAAAAATAGACTGCGAAAACTTATTGAGCTAGTTATGAGTTTCGTACATGATACTAACGCCAGCAATAATACAGCCACACCTGCGAGACAGCAAAAGACAGCAAAAGAGAAGTAGAAAGGCAGCAGGTAATACCAACTCGTCGCACATTATGGCTTTTTGGTGGTGTGTAAAAGTTTTGCCGGCATAAAAACCGCTACGAGCACTGTCCGAATTTTCGTGGCTGGCAATTTGAATTGCGCGTGGCTTAAACCGTGGCTTAAATCGTGTCTACTTTGTAGTTTCCACGCTTAAAGTTGGCTTAAAGCAGTTTGATATATGCTGGCATTTAGTGATTTCTTCAAGAAATTAATAGCCCTCATAGTAGTTCAAAAACTTTTCAGTTAATATGAACCATACGCCGAAATCTACTCTCAAATTAAAATTTAATGCAAATTGGGTTTGAACCGAACCGTTTCGGAACCAGAATTTTGAAATTGATCTTAAACCAAAATGAGCATTTGCAAAATTTCTAAACCCAAACTCGATTGAAACCAAATTGCAAACAATTCCAAAGACAAAATCTTTCGAAATTGACTGAAGCGTGTTAGAAGTTATAGTAAATCAAAATATGCTTTGCGTATTCTATTCTATTCAAACTTAGTGATATAGCTTTTATTACTTCGCAGCGGAAATTTCTTCAGTATTAATAAACTGCAGTTACAATGTGTTTGTTTAGCAAGCAAAATGTCGTACTATGTATAGACTCTTACCCCTAACCAACAGCACACTGCAAGTTCACCCCTCAACACTCTCTTTCTGCCCTTTAATATGCCATTTTACACATATTAATAATCCCCAAAAAATATATATTTGGCACAATTCACAGGTGTATACGGCGATGTGCAACGTGTAAAGATATTGTACAACAAAAAGGACTCGGCACTCATACAAATGGCAGAGCCGCAGCAAGCTTATTTGGGTAAGTCAAACATACAGTCAAATCCACCTTACTTCCGTATCTAAAAGTAATGAAAAATCTGTGCACAGAGCGCACAGGCTGCGAACAGGGCCATCAGATAAATAAAGGAAATGTTAATAATAAACAACACAAGTGAAGCAAGACAGTCGGGTGTACTCGACTAAAGAGACTAAAGCAAATAAACTTTGGATCATTATTAAATTACAAGCATAGTTTACTAAAGTATAAATGTTAAAAAAAATAAAACAAATTTTAAATATGTTGCTTTAAATTTGCATTTTCAAAGCATTTTAGTGATTTTGGGAAATAGTAGAAGGGTTCAGTTAAATTTGAAATATGCCTGAGTTGCGTTTAATAGTTAGCAACTTACGTGTCAGATTTGCCAACTGTAGCTCTTATAGTTCCAGAGATCTTAAAATGAAAAGACAGCAATATAGAAGAAAAGAGCAAAAATTCGTGCAGATAAAGCCATATCAAGTTTTCTTCACTTAAACCTCGTATACCCCAGCTGCTGTCATTTCTGCAAGGTATACAAAAAAATAAAAAGTATAAAGAATAAAATACGAGCAACGGCTTTGGCTGTGGCTATGGCTGTGGCAGCTGCAATTTGCAGCTTGTTTAAAATGAAAAATTCCAGCAACATGAAATTCCAAACGTTGCATACCTTTGGTCGTTGCAACTGCAGCGTTGCACGTCGTTTCGCTTGTGCAACAAACAAAATGTATTAATAATAAAAATTGTTAAAGCCAAACGAGATGGTGGGGGCGCACAAAATTCTAGGTATATAACAACTGCCAATGAGGCTATCCGAGCGCATAAATGAAATTTTATAAGCGCTTTATTACCAGACGTCCAGTGTGACCAGTCGTAACTGCAGGTACAGTTGCGCTACAGCTACACACTCTCCACTCCACTCTCTCCACACGATCTCCACAGGCAACGGTACATGCCAATCATTTTATTGCATTTATTTGTGTGCACTCTGGCCCATTGTCTGGCCACACTGTCCATGTCCTCTGGCCCCCTGGCTACTGCCTCCTGCCCCTTGCCCCCTTTGGCTATTTGTGTGCGCATTAAACGAAATGAAAACGCGCATTGCGAGGCGTTAAGAGCAGCCGAGCGACGTGCCAAATTCCACTTTATTACAAAAAACGAAAGAAAAACGAAAGAAAAACACGCAAAAGCACAGCGTGCATCGGATGGCGACACCTTTTCAATTTCGATTTGGTTTTATGCCATTTAATGCGCTGACAGCAGGAGGCAGTTGCTGCACAAAGCGAGAAATTTTCTTTCATTTATGCACTTCAGATATAACTCAAAAGCCTCTTCTCGCTTAATCGAAACTGACAGAGAACGAGAAAGAGAAAAAGCGAGATGACACTTGCACTTATTTGTTAAGTAATTGCACGCATTGCGCATACGCAGCGCTGGCCGAGCTGGAGCTGCATTTATTAGCTGCTTATGCCTGTGCGGCAAGGGCAACACTTTAAGCCGCTTTGAGGCATGCAACATGCTGTAATTATTGCAAGTGCACAAACAGCTGACGCTTAAATGCTTAACAAACAATTTCGCAGTTGCTGTTATTAATAAAGTTTAAATAAATTCAATTAACGCAATGCGCTGCGAACGGAAATTGCCAGCAAATTGTGCGACAGCCACACAATAATATTTAAAGCCTCGGCAGCAAATGCAATCTGCCCACGATTTCAATTATAAAATATGTCACAATGCGGCAATGGTCGACGGGCAGATACTCTACATTTAAAGCTCACAAAAAAACTGAGTAATAGCTGTTTAAAATATAATTAATTCAATGCAGTTAATTGACATAAAATCTGTGCTATGTGTGCTAATTTATTATGTGTCTAAAATATTATAATTAATTTCAAATTATTTAAAATTAAAAGTTTTTTTCAAGCCTTATGAATTTGAAAAAAATTTATTTATGTACAATTTTTTTTATTACTCTTTTAGCTACAACTAATTGTGTTAAAATATCTTAAAATTAATAAATCGTTCTACCTTGCTCAACAAATTGTATAGGCAGATTTAATTTTTAAATAAAATTACTTTGCAGAGCACAGCTTGTTTATTTAAACAGCTTTCACATGGCCTGTATGTTGCATGTTGCTCTTTAACTATGTAGATAACAAGTGCAAAATTATAATGAAAATATTAATGATATTAATATTTAAAAAATGAAAGCACAACAAAAAGCAATACAATGGCATGCAGCCATTGGCTTTGTGGCTCAGTTTGAAATATGCTTTGTGCTGCACTCAATTAATAATGGCAATTATCATAATTCAAACCCAGTTCGCTCTGCTACATGCATTTATTTTTGAAAAATTCATTTTATACTCTTTGTGGCTGCTGCTGCTGATGCTGCATATTTGTGCTCAAAAGCATACCAACTTTGAGCCGATAAATGCTCAATATCAACTGTCATTATTTCGTGCGCTCTGTGTGCCTCTGTCAGCTGCATTTAAGTTTCATTAGCTGCTATTTTTATTTGTCGAGGCTTGACTAATCAGCAGCCGATAGAGAGAAAACAGAGAGAGAGAGAGAGAGCTGTGTACTGCATGCCACATGGCGTATGCGTAATGTGTATTGAATTTGTCTATGATTTGGCAACATGGAAACAGCACAAAACCAAAGCCATAGAACAAGCAAATTATTGTAGCTCATATATACACACTCTTCCTCTCTCTCTCATGCCCCGCCTCCCCCTTACTCTCTCGCTTACTCCCGCATACATATGCGCAAATATTAATGGCATGGCGTCAACATATAGACTACTAATGTGGCGCGAGTGTTGCCAAATGGCAAACACTTCCGGCTAAAGTTGTGCTATCAACATACCAACACACACACACAGGTGTAGTAGGTGTGCGAGTGTGGGCTGTGAGTGCCGGTGAGTGCGCACTTATGCACTCATAAAATATTAACAAATTCATTCGTTACTTTGCCCCAAAAAAGAAAAACAAAAACGAAAACCAAAACGAAAACTCGCAGCACAAAGACGATTACCGACCCCTGACGACCGACACAACAGTCGAATGTCCAGGCAGCAGATGTCCCTTTCTAATACTCCCCCTCCTCCTCCCATCATTCCCCCTTCCACCTTGCATACAATAGTGTCTCTGTGTGTGTGTGCTCACAAAATACGGCTACAATTGCACACTCAGCATACGAATTACAGCGTAAAGGCGAAAAGAACTTTTTGCAAATGAAGTCAGGAGTTGCCCAGACAGAGGGACAGAGCGACAGCCTAGACCGAGACCTAACTCCCAGCAAACAGAGTGCGACAGCAATCAGAGGGCAGTCATACACAGCGAGAAAAAATTACGAAATTTTTATAATTCCAAATATATCAAGGCGCAGAAAAAAATTATTACAAAAATTATTCTCCTTTTTAAAACTAATTTTTAATAAATTGAAGAAACGCTAAAAAATTGTCTATCAATATTGAAATTTTCAAACAATTTCTCGCTGTGTGTAAATACAGAAACAATAAGCCAGGCAAAGGAACAGCCGAACAGCCAAACAGACAGACAGACACCCAATGGTGCTGT
Organism: Hypselothyrea guttata; assembly: GCA_035045125.1. Taxonomy (NCBI): domain Eukaryota; kingdom Metazoa; phylum Arthropoda; class Insecta; order Diptera; family Drosophilidae; genus Hypselothyrea; species Hypselothyrea guttata. The sequence continues at coordinate 948,501 of JAWNNJ010001716.1, read as the reverse complement.
TATAGAGTTGCAAAATATTATAATGGATTCATTTAACAGAGCAAGAGCAGAGTGAGGTCGCCTCATTTGTTGTCTGCCTCGTTTGGGATTAAGTTTTTGTGCAACTTTTGACAAACTCTGCTGCTGTTGCATGCATAAATAACACACACGAAAAAATACCTATCTATTTGTAGTGTATATATTTTATGTTTTTATTACGCATACGCCATGTGTAACTTATTAGAGTTTCGCCAAAGTTTTGCTCTGCACGTTAAGTGATTCATTCAGGTATTCATATGGTTTACAAAACTTTTTGATAAACTGTCCCAAGTGTTGTTGTTGCTGCTGTTGTAGCCATAAATATATTGTCACAAATCTCAATTGCTGTTCTACATGTGCATCAATCAATTCCGGCCTTGTCTTAAAGCAGCCTTAACCCACTTTGGGCAGCACTTGAGCCAAGTCAGCCAGAAGTTCTTCTTGTCATTTAGTGCGCAGCTGTGCAGCAACTCTAACTATATCCTGCACTCATTAGAAATATTCGAAAAGGGCTATAGGGTGTTTGAGGAAAAGAGGAAGCTCCGAAGGCTTCAGATAACTTTCTAGTTTGACCGTTAATCAACGCAACTAAAAACGCTAGCTTTACCAAATTTGGCATAGTTGTGAATATTGCCCAGGCCTTCTTTAATTAAATAAACGATAACTTCTCCCATTGCCTTTCAAATTTAATTTTATATTTTATGTCTTTGACTTATTGTGATCTATTAAATAAATAAACTATGCTACAAATTTAATTTATAATTAAATGTACAACATAAAAAAGTTATGCAAGAAATAAAATGTAGTTTAAGTACTTTTTCTCAGTTTGCTTTAAACTATAAGAACGAAAGAACTACGCTTAACTTGGCCTGCTTCCTGGTGCACTCGACCGTAGCCTTGTATTTCCTGCCTTTTATGTTCTATTTTCTTAGCGTTTTTTAATGCTTTGCAAGTTAATAATGATTTGTTGTTGTTGTTGGTGGTGTTGCTGCTGTGGTCAGGCTGGTAATTAAAACTTGAGAATACTTTTTGAGTTGGGCCCGGAGCAGCAGCTGCAACAGCAACAGCAGTAGCAGCAACAGCAGCAGCAGCAGCAACTCTGCAGATGATAGGCAAAGTTTTGTGCCTCGTTTTGTGAGCTAGCGACATTAATCTTTATTACTTGTACAAGTGTTTGTCATATTATGTACACGACGCATGTGGCAGAAGCGTTTGTCACTCTGTCCTGCGTTTTTATTTAGCAATTTATTATGCGATTCAAGCCTCGCTTTTTTGCGCTTTCTGTAAAATCATTTAATCCATTAGGCAAACAATAAACGGCTGAGTAAGCATATTATTTTACAATAAAACAAGCTTGAAGCAACTCTGTCCCCTTTTTGCCCACCCCAAAAGCATTTGACAAGTGCGTAAAATGATAAAATGTTATATAATTTATTAAAATAATGCAAAAAGTGGTAGAGTAAAAGGACAGCATGACTTGCCAGCTCAATTGAATCAAGTAAAGTAATCGAAATTGTAATCGACATTGAAGCAGCAAAAAACGGAAGCTCTTTAGCTTCATTTCTCCGTTTACCTCCCCAATCCCCCCTCGACTTGTTTACGGTTGCAACTGAGCCGCAGGTGTTGTGACTACGGCAGCGTTTTAACATTACCCCTTTACCTCTTTGTAAGTGTTGCCAGACTTAAAAAATAAGAACTTTGTTTCAGACTCGACAGCAGGATACTCTAGCTGAAACTAGTTTAGGAAATTAGAGTTAGAAAAGCGGAGATAAGATATGAGAGATTGGAAATACGAATGGAATATTAGTAGAGTAGAGGAGGGATAGGAGATGAAAATACAAGGTGTGGGATAGAAGACGAAAGGTGGAGGGTAATATGGGAAATTACAGATTGGAGGTATAAGATAAAAGATGAGCTGAAGAAAATCCAATCTTTTGATGTAAAATAGTATATAGAATATATATAATTAGAATATAGTAAGTTCGAAATAATAGATATTATATAGAATAAAAGGCAAGGTAGAAAATGGGAGGTTGGAGGTTCGCCGATAACAAAATAGAAATGCAAGGTAGGAAATGCAAAACTTTTAATGGCAAGAAAATTATGATAAATTAAATATGGTGTTCATGGGATAAAAGATAAAATAGATAGAATATTTCTAAGATAGGAAATTGGTAATATAGGATAGGAGTTACATTCTTTTGATTATTTTGAAATAAGAATATATGTTACATTATACGAGATAGATAGAAGAGATCGGAGATAGAGACGCTGTTTTTGATACTGATCAGTCGTAAGTTTCTATCTCTAAGATAATATTATACCCCTTGTGCAGTTGTGATGCCCTAGGTATAGTGCATCATTGTATGGGGTTACTTAATGAGAACAAAGTGTGTGCCAATTCAATACTTGCGTTTATTTTACATTCAAATTTTCTTATTAGTTATTAATGAAACGCGTGCAAATTATACGTTGTTGCTGCTAACGCTCTCACGTGCAAGTGAAAGAGATTCTATAGTTCAGTGAGCAGCGTTGTGCTGCTTCTACAGTGTCGTTGAGTTTGTGCTGCTAAGTCTATGTTAAAACAGCTGATATGACAGGGAGACACAAGCCATAAACCGTCCACCCCTTTTCGACTGCATGTTGAATGGGTAGACGATCAACTAAAACTAAAGTAGCGAGCAAAGTTTTGCGGGCAATGCATTTTATGGCGAATCATTTGCTTGTAAATCACCAAAGGCAGACGACATTGATAAAGTTGCAGTTACATTTTACTATGTAAATATTTGCCAGCATTTATTGCTGACTTTGGCATTGGCTGCTCCCATGTAATTTTATGGCTTGCATATAAATATTGCAGGCGCACATGTGAGCAGATGAGGCAGTAGGAGAAGGAGAGTGGGAGAAGTATTACAAGCCCTCGGGGGCAAACACTTTGCCACTAAATTCGTACATTGTCTTGGTTTTATTTTATTCCATTTCCGTTTCCAATGCTATTTCTGTTTATGTTTCTATTTCTGTTTCTCCATCTGTTTCCCGATCTATATATATTTGGATTTTTCTATTTTCAGCCATGTCTCACCTTGATAAATTACGTTTATGGGGCAAGCCAATACGTGTCATGGCCAGCAAACATCAGGCCGTGCAGCTGCCCAAGGAGGGGCAACCGGACGCGGGGCTGACACGTGACTACTCACAGAATCCATTGCATCGCTTCAAGAAGCCCGGCAGCAAGAACTATCAAAACATCTATCCGCCATCGGCGACACTGCATTTAAGTAACATTCCGTAAGTATCCAGAGGGAACGAGGGGAACCAGGGGGAATTGCAATTCGATTTAAGGCATGCACAGCTGGAGCTGGTTTTTTCATTACGCGCGCCACGCGGGCAATTACAATTACCGTTATGAGCAGCAGCCATGATGGAGACATGGGGTCTCCCCCTCCCACTCCCCCTCCCCCGACAGACGCCCCGCGTCGCCTTTGTCTGCCAAACATGACAAAGGCGCCCCGTTGTGGGAGGAGGTGCATGGAGTCTGCTAGCATTTGAATTTATGGGCATTTATGGCATATCTATAGACGCACAGCGGGCCAATTTGAATCGATAGCTGTTAATGTTGTGCTGGGTTTATGCCTGCCTACCTCTAATATGCGCCATTTTCCATTTGTTTTCATCAACAGTTCATCCTGCACCGAGGATGACATCAAAGAAGCCTTTACCGCCAACAGCTTCGAAGTCAAAGCATTCAAATTTTTCCCGTAAGTAAACTGATATTTAGTGTTGCCAGAAGAAGCAAAACATAAAAAGATGCATTTTTGAATAAAAAGTAAAATATGCAAAACACAGCTCGCGCTCCGCGCTCATATTTATATGCTTGTGACATACGCTAAACTGGCAACGCTGATTATATTTTAGTATAACCATTTTTACCAAATATATAAATGTTTCAAATGTTACAGGAAGGACCGCAAGATGGCGCTGCTGCAGCTGTCGTCGGTGGAGGAGGCTGTGCTGGCACTGATCAAAATGCACAATCATCAGCTATCGGAATCGAATCATTTGCGCGTCAGCTTCTCCAAATCGAACATCTAGAATCCGATCCGTGGTCAGGTTCACTGAACTTGACTCCAAGCCAACAGCACTAATAACTATGCGATGCTAAGGCAGCACAACTTTTGGCAGCAACAGATACAATCTATAATTCGTAGTACAAGCGGCGTGCAGGGCAATCGCCAGAATCAGATCCAGAATCAGAACCAGAACCATACCCCTAGAGCACCCTTCCGACTCAACTGACTGGAGGAACCCATAGAATTCCCGTACCACCAAACCAACAACAAAACCCATCATCAGCAACAACTTCAAGAACTACAACAGCAGCAACAATCGATGCAAGAGCTCTAGCTATATATATCTATAACTATTCTATACTATATACATACATATAAATATATATACACATATATCTATATACATAATATACACGAGAAACCAGAAACCAGAAATCAGAAGCGAGAATCCAGAAATCTGCAAACTGTTTCCATTACAACAAAATATAGCTATTCAGTAAATTAATTAAACAATTAAACTAAAGGAAAGAAAACAAAAACAATTAAATGTTGGAAAGAAATAGACATAGAGAGAGAGAGAGAGAGAAAGCAGAGGAGAGCCCACTAAACAATCAGCGACGTCGTATAATCATAAGCTTAAAGTTAATACTATATATTTAGACACTAAGCGAAAACAAAACAAAATTAAAGCTAGCTGTAAAATTATGTAGTGCACAACTGTACTGTGTTTTGGTTTTAAAAAACAAAGAAAATATGAGGAAAAAGCGCAAACAAAAAAGGATTTATGTTTATAAACAAATTCATGAAGTAAGCAACAATTTTTTATTATGTACGAGTATTTACTGTTATTATATTCTAAGTGATGATTGACAAACTATGTTTGATGATTGACGATTGACGATTGACGCTTGATGGTTGATAACTAAAACTTGTTGGAGAATTCTGCAAGTTTTTTTAAGACAAATACCTACACAACATGGCATCAACTTGAGCAGTTTTTAAATGTTTTTTCTATGCAGATTTTTTGTGTGTTGCCTAATTCAAAAATCTACAAAAATCTACAGAAATCAAATGAGATTCTAACTAAATAAACAAAACAAAAGGGAAATAGCTGAACGTGCACACACTAATCGAAACTAAGTTTAATCGAAGCGAAAAAGCCGCTGAAAATGTATTACATTTAACTATAAATTTGAATATAAAATTAAATTTTAAATTAAATTAAATCAAGTAAAGTAAAGCAAAACTCAAATGATGTGCAGAGAAATCCCAATATACATTTAGTACGAGAAGTAATCATTTAGCATTAGCTACTAAACATTATACAAGCAGCAACAAAAAAGAAAAACTAACTTTTAAAATCAACTAAAAGTGTACGTAAACCTTCTGTGTGTGTGTATATGTAAATGTTGTTAAATTAGCAAAATATATACACAAAAACCAAGAGAGAGACGAAGGGGGAGAAGAGTATATCCATACACCTAAGTATATATATATTGAACTACAACAAATAACATGAAACAGGAAATAAAACAAATTTTAAGCTACGAAAGTAAAAATCTCAAAAATCGTAATTATATATATATACATGCAATATGAATATATATACATATATATATATACATACATCTAGGCATAAGCATACCAATATGAAAGACATATAAGTGTTTTTAGCAAAAACAAATACAAAATGCAACAAAAAACAAAAAAACGCAGAAAAACAAACTCAATGATTTTTTGATAATTTTACAAGAAACCCACACAGACACACACACACAGATACACAGATACACACACAGACAGTTAGACACGCATACAGTTGCAGTTACAGACAGGCACAACTAACTATACACACATCAATGTTTATATATATTTAGAAAGTGAATTAATTATTTATACTATGTTGGCGCAAAAGAACAAAAATAAAGATATATGAAAAAGAGAAATAAAAATAAAAAACAAAAAACAAAAATAAAACGTATATGAAATTGATTTATAAACTAATTGTAACTGTAACTAAATGATATGGATTTAGTGTTTTAAGCATAAGTAGCAGTGATCGTAATTTAAAATTAACAATTAACAAAACAAAAACAAAGCGAAATGGTAAATTTTGAAAAAAACAAAGAAACAAAAGAACGTGTACGAAAAGCAACAGATAAACAAGTAAAACAAAACTATTGTAAAATGTGTAAAATTAATTAACATATTTACAATAATTAATCGAGCAGCAGCTGCATACACACACACTCACACACACACACAAACACATACACTCTTACATATACATATATGGAAAAGTATGTGGCAAAATATCAAGAAGCAACAGCGAAAGCTTCAAGTACATTTTGAGCAAAGTTAAAGAAAATCACCTCTAGCGTTTCATATATATATATATACATTCTCTTCTAAACTTAACTTAAACTTATGCTTAAACTAAAACTTAAACTTAATCTTAAACTAAACTTAAACTTTGATTAACTTATTCAGCTCTATGTCCATGCCTATGTCTATGTCTACTTATATAGAACGATCGATATACATGCATATATACACGTTTTGTTAGCGCAGAGATGATATACATACATATACATATACATATATATACATACGATATATAGATATATATATTAAACCCACGACTGCTAGAATTTCAAATGAGAACTCTTGACAAATCAAAAAATTTCATACAAGTATTTCCAGTTAAAGTATAAACTAATAAAACTAATAACTTGCAACAAACCGATCAAAGATTATGTGAAAAGCGACAAGTTGATTCATGTGAAATATATTTATGTGTTTGTAAAGCATACACCCATACACACAGACAATACACACACACACACACACACACACACACACACACACTGCATTTGAGATGAAGTGGAAAAGCGTAATCAAATATTTAGCCCAACGATAATATAGATACAATTTGCGCTTCAGCGTGTTTATGTTGATAATGAACAAACACACACCGACAGAAAAGAGAACAAAATGAGAATAAAATAAAAATAAAACTAAAATGCATGAGTAAAAGGCAAGAAGCAAGCGAATAAAACACTAAAAGTATTACTTTAAAATGTAGAGCGAAAAAAGAAAGAAAAACACAACAACTGCAACTGGAAACAAACTAATTACAAGTACATGGAATGAATTTAATAATTGCAAATTAAACAGAAGCAGCATAAGCGATTTACAACTAAACATAACTAGGGCAAGTCTCTGAGATTGGATGAAACGTTGCATACACTAAATACAATTAAAACTACATATAATATATTAAAGGCGAAAGTTACAGTTAAAATTAATGCGAATTGATGCGAATTTTAATGCGAATTAAATGTGTGTAAACAGAGGAAACAGAAACAGAAACAAGATGAATACAATGTTGAGTTGAGTTCCAGCTGCTAATTGAGATTTTACCCATGATAAATTCAAGACTAAATACTATATATGCATAACATTGTCTATGTAATTGTAATTGTAATTGTAGCTGTAAAACTATACATCAAGCATGATGCAAGCAAAATAGCAGCAGCTAGAAGCGAAAGCGAAAGCGAAAGCAAAACTAAAACAAAACCAAACGAAATGAAATGAAATGATAAGAATTGATATTGATATTGATATGGATATGGAAGCAGGCGCTAGTGTACGGTTAATTGTGTTAGTGTTTGTGTATTTTATTTGCCACAAACAAACATCAACATACATATAAATACATCAACAGAAACATATCAACAAAAACAAACAAACAAACAAACATAATTACGAGTTGTTCAATGCAGTTCAATTCAGTTGATACCCAAAGTAAAACACTTATATACATCATACATACATCAGACATACATCATGCGTACATCAGACACACACCAGAGCCATCCAATGCCACAGTTATGCAGAAAAGTATGCTATCTTTGAGCAGTCGAGCGTTAGCAGCAGTAGAGCAAAATGTAATGAAATTGTAATGAAATATGTAATGAAATTATTTTAAGCGAATGATGATGAGATGAAACGAGAATATGTTTAGGGCAGCATATAGAGAATTTGTTAAATATTTTGCCAATGGATAAAGACAAAATTAATGCATAATTTTTAGCATAGCGAGAGTATACTTTTTTAAGCGACAGTTGACAGTGGATTTGGTTTTTTTATAGACTTATGTGCTCATTATGATTACGACTACGATTATGATTAACGAGTATTTTTAGTAGCATAAATTTAATTGTGTTGTGGTTTTTTAGCGAAAAATGTGAGAAATGTGAGCGTTTGTTTTGTTTAATTTTTTGAACTTGTTTCGTTAGATGAACAGAGTATTTAGCATATATATATAAATATATAAAGTATATAAAGTGAGGCGAATCATACATAATATAGCTAGAAAAATCTATGTTTTACGTGCTTCTTGAATGCATTGAATTCATCGTTTGACCTTCAGTTTCCACACAGACACTAATCATACAAGAAAATGAAGTTTTAAGCAAACAGACAGACAGAAGTTCCTAATTTTTAGTGAAATTATTAAGATTAAACAGTTACAGCAACAGAAACAGAAACAGAAACCGAAACGGAATTAAGCATAAAACAAACAATTGCAGTTGAACTAAACAAACTTAAGAGCTAATAACAAAATATACAAAAACATAAAACAAATCAAATCAAATCGATTTACTTGACTTATTCTACTTTGCTGTTACCTTTGCTTTCCTTACTTTCGAACTTATCCTTGGTCTGTCGTTAGGTTCTTTGTGCGCGTTAGTCGAAAATGATGGCAAAATTCAACTAGGGTCCAAGTTTTAAATAATCTAAACAATTATATTAAAGAATATACATTACAACATACGAATATGGGCCAATCGGTTCACTTATTGGTACCCAGATCGAACATTTCGAGATCAAACTCTCAACCACAACACCCTACACTCTATCGACTCAGACTCCCATTCAGACTTCACACTTCACTCACACTCAGCACCCACAGAGTTTTAACAGATATTGCCAAATAAGAATTTAATGAAAGTAAACGCATCGTAAGATCCCTTTTAACGCTTATCAATCCGATAAGAATCGATATAAAACAAATAAAACAACACGCGATACAATCAAAATCCAACTAAACTTGAGACATTTGTTGAAGCAAAATCTCCTAAAATTCACACACACTCAGAAACACTCAGAAACACTCAAAAACACTCAGACACACACTTTTTAACATTTGTGCTCTCTTAAAACACGTAAATGGTAAAATCAATACGAAACGTAATCATTTTATGCTCTAAACAAAAGTAAACAAAATGTTTAAGTAACGCAAGATTTTCCTCACCAAATTTTACTATAAATCTATTATGTGTATTGTATATAAAAAACAAAAACAAAAACAAAAACAAAAACAAAAAAACAAATGCAAAGTATGATAAATTGATGCAGAACATCGATTAACTAAAGATGCAGCAGATCAACATAATGATACAGATAAAGATAAAGATAAAGATACCGATCAAGATAACTATAAACTAAACGATATACATTTTTCGAATCACGATTTCACGTAAATTTGAAGTTGTCGCGTCTCAGCAGGCCAAGTGCAGCCACATTTTAAGGTGTGACCAGTCGTGAAAATGCATGCAAGAAAAACTTAATGAAAAACTAAATGAAAAACGAAAAATGAAAAATAATAAAAAACTGAATGAATTGTGCGCAGTGCGAAAGTAAGAAATTGCAAAACAATGAAATGAGATGAATATTTGTTATGTTACAAGCATTAATTAATTATTATAATATTAATTATTATTGAGAATATTTGAGAAATAAATACAAAATAAAACAAATGATTTAAATCATTCAAAACTATATTTTTTCACGCTCTCTACTCAATTCAAATTCAATTTAATTATATACCATCTAAATACTTATCGTTAGTTGCAGCTCCGACTAATTATACATTTTTATACTTTATTGTTAAGTTTTGACACATATATATTTTAATGATTAGTTGTATTATTAGTTCTAGAAAACTCCCAAACGAGCAAAAAGTGAGTTGTTGTGGACCCAAGGCGGGTCTTTAAAGTGTTTATAGTTTGTTTCGTTCGCTTCGACACTGTCCCATTTTAAACTTAATCGATCGCTAATTTTAACTCTAATTTTAAGATTTTTAGTTTGTATTATCACACACAACACACAACACACAACATACAACATGCTACATGTAATCTGCTTTTAATTTTAATTTTAATTTTGTACTCCACACTGCATCCCTTACTTTGAACTTGAAAACAAATACAAAACGTCAATTCAATGAAGCGTACCCTGCGTTTTTAATTGCTAAGTAAGTATAAAATTTCGTTTATTTAATTAATTAATTTACAAGTTTTCTACGAGCCTTGGAAATATGGACTTCAGGATGAACATTTGAGATTGAATTAAAAGTTGTTTTGAGTTAATAACAAGCTAATTAGTATCGACCCAAGAGGACAGACACAACTACATATTCAATAATCTAAACCAGTTTGAATGTTTTTTATTTTTTTAAATTAAATTAATGCTATAGCTGCTATTTGTGTAGACGAATCCATATCCCTTTCATTAATTTATTTACGCATATTATTTATAAACGATAATAATAAATGTCAACCGTAATTTTCCTTCTGTCTTTATTATAAATTTAAAATTGTTTACCGTTTGGTTGCAGTATTTGCTACACGATGAATGTCTGCGCTGTTGAGTTTATAGCTACGATAAAACTGAAACTAAACAGCCGAGACACACTTAGCCTAGACACCAACCCATAATTATACGACATGCAGCATTTGATAGTTAACGTGCGTCGCATTTGATAGTCGCGACGCTAGCCTCAAATTTCAGAGATTTCGTCCAGCTCGTTTTGGCTTGCTACCAGGCGATCAGAACTGAAAGAAAGTTCTGGGCGCGCATATCACATGCATACACAACAATAGATGCCGCTAATGAATACTTCTGTTTCTTGAAGCTGAAGATGCACTATGAACAATAGATGCCGCTAATGAATTCTTTAGTTTCTTTTAGTTGTAGAATCTTTATGAACAATAGATGCCGCTTGTGAATTCTTTAGTTTCTTGATGCTTAACAAGCACTATGAGCAATAGATGCCGCTATTGAACTCATTAGTTTCTTCAAATTTATAACCAACCAATAGATGCCGTTAACAAATACTTTCTTTTAAATATTGAGCAATAGATGTTGTTAAAGAATAATTTACGTTTTGAAGTTGAGCAGTAGATGCCGTTAATAATTTATTTATTTATTGAATTTTGAAGCTGAACAATAGATGCCGTTAATGAAAACTTTACTTTTCAATTTTTTCTAAATTCCACAATGTGGAAACTTTTAGCCCAGACAATGTTGGTGTGGAGAGATGCAGTTGGTTCTTGAACCAGTTCTCGGCGCCACAACTTTAAATTGGCGACTGCCCGTCTTCAGTTTAATTATAATTAATTTAATTATAATATATACATAATGAATTGAAAAACATTTTATTTAGCTGCTGACTATATATATCATCTCACTTTATAATGTAAAAATTGAGCTTTTGAATTACGACAATACACAATATTCATGATAACAATGCAAAAATGCCAAATGACAGATAAGTTTCTCTAAAAAAATATGCAGTTACAATTCATATATACTGCGGGTTTTACCGTTTCATGTGCTCCAGCGTGAACTGCAGTATGATGACAATGAAGTTAGCGGCGTAGGAGACGAGAAAGAGCCAAAAGGCGTTGTCCAGCGTGAAGAGGCCGAGAATGGAGAACTTCATGCTGTGCAGGGGCCACAGCAGCAGCGGCGTGGGCAGCGCAGCCTGAAAGTTAGATTGGATTACGAAGGGAATACCCTGTAATTAAGTTGGGGGGTTGCTCACCTGCTGCTCGCTCAAGTCCGGCGGTGTGTAGCAAAGTTCCAGGCAGCGAGAGCGCAGGCGCAGATGCCGCAGCTGGCAGAGGTGCGTGGCATGCACCACGGCGTAGAGCTGGACGGCGACGATGAGGCAGTAGTTGGAGATGGTGAGGGGCACGCCGTGCTGCTGCACGAAGTACGACATGTAGGCGTACATGTTGGCCAGGATGTTGATGAAGTTGCCGATGACCAGCAGAAAGATGCCCAGCTGAAAGACGCCCAGGAAGTCGCGACACACTTGCAGCAGCTGGCGCTCCCTCCAGAGCAGGCGTCGTCGCTGCTGTGGCATGTGTGGCAGCTGCTCCCACTGCGCCTCCAGCTGCCACATGCTGCAGAGTATGAGGAGGAGGGCGGCGAAGACGCCGTTGCCGAAGACGCTGCTCATGTGTTGCACGTAGAGTTGCACGGAGTAGGCGAGCAGCTGCAGCCAGGGCAGACGTGCCGCGTTCTGCTGCAAGAAGGGAATGTTGCACAGTAGCTCGTACAGCGACAGCAGCACCTTGCCCCACAGCGCCAGCACCACCGCCCAGCCCATGCCCCCCTCCAGCCTGCCCAGCATCCGCGCCAGCCCGTTCAGCAGTCTGGCCAGCCGCCGGCGTTGCCAGATGTGCGTGCCCAGCACCGCCAGCGACACGCCCACATCGCCAGCCATCGTGATCAGCGCTATCCGGCGAAACATCTCCGACGGCCGCACGTTCGTCGCCTCGTAGATCGCCACGCTCTGTTGCAGCAACAGCGGCGACAGCGCCAACAGCCCCAGCCAGTGCAGCATCGCGCTCGCCGTCACCAGCCGCCGGGTGCTGCAGCGAAAGCCACGCCCACTCCGCCTCCGGGCGCTGAGCGGCGCCAGCGCCAGCAGCTGCCACAGGCGCAGCAGCAGCAGCAGCATGCAGCGCGCCCCGTACTGTGGCACGTGTGGCAAGTGCGGCCAGTGCGTGGCAAGCATTTCGAAGGTTCGGTTGCAACTGCCACACTCGAAGCAGAGCCAGCGCAGAGCCAATCTGCCCCAACTAAAAGCCCTGCCAGGCTATCTGCCACAAATCTAAGATGGAAATCAGAATCTGCACCGAGAGAAATTTGAAGGCAAAAGCTGTAAAGTACACAAGATTTTTATCTTAATTTTATTTAAATTTACAAGTGTATTTTTATTTTTATTTGTATGTAAAATTAAATTAAATTAAATTTAAATTCAAATTATTAATTATCGTTTATTTGTTTATAATAGATTTTTTCAAATTTGTTTAATTTGAATATTTCCTAATGTTAAAAATGTTAAAAATATAATGTTCAAGAACTTAAAATTTTATTTTTATTTTTAAATGCCCATATATTTAAATATATTTTTTAAATATATGTGCTATCAAAATTAAGTAAAATATAGCTAACGCTTTTGGTACACTCAAAAGTCTAGCATTCCCTAAAACTCACAAATTTGTATTTCAAGCAAGTTTAAAGACGTCGACCTTGAGCTTTATATATTTATAATTTAGAGACTCGTATTACCTTCAGCAAGCAATTGCGGAAATTTATGAGCGTGCAGGGAGCGGAGAAATTGCGCTGAGCAGAAGAAACATATCAAAACGATGGCAATTAAAACTATAACTTTGATTTCGTGCTGAGCTGGGGGTTTGAAGAGGCTATAAAACCAACTAGTTTCGCAACCAGAACATCTGTAGCACTTTAACTTTCGAATCAGAATCTGCTTCAGCACTTCGAGTCGTATTACGGATATTCGCCATGCCCATCGGATGTTTTATCATTCTATACAACTGCCTGATCCACGAGAGCGCCAACCAGAATCGGGGAACTCTATATCTGCCCATGACCGAGGATAAACAGGATGAAGATCCAGAGTTCTTGGGACGGGACTTTGCAGCAAGCGCACCACAGATTCAAGTGGCAGCAACGGAAAGTCCCAGGAAGGTCAATGATATAGACAAATCGAACAAGAGTCCGGATAGTCAGTACTATAACTACAGATACGAGACTACAGGATACTCGGAATCGTCCTGTGAGTAGACAGTTAACGTCTCAGCCCTTCTGTTAATCAAGAGTCTCCCCGGATGCAGCTTCCTCCAAACGTAATTGCCACATTATCAAATGTCCCAGATTCTTGGATGAAATTTACGGCACGGATGGATCCAAGTGTTTTAGGTTCCTCAATCACTGTCACTTTGCTGTGGCCAACTGTACGCGACACAATGCGCGACTTCCTCGTAAGTAACATGAATTTCCATAATTCTCCTTTAATTTTGATATACATTCTCTAATTTAATCCATTAATTATTAACGATTTTGTTTGCTTTAATAAGCTTCATATTTTTAATCGAAATCTCTTTTATTTTATGCAGGGCTTAAAGAAATCGGCAAGAAACATTGTGATACCCTGAAGTATTCAACGAATTAATAAAAAAATAATTATTTTAATAAAAAATAGCTATAAATATTAATCACAGCTTTTTCTCTTTGGTGGAAATATTGAAATACCCTATGGTAAGAGTTATTACTAATAGCAACAGCAAACCATACAACAATTAATTAGATAATTTTTAGTAAAAGAAATACAAAAGAAAGCTTTTTTCCAATTTCTCCCAAGTAACTCTAACCACAGCTCGCGCTACGCGCTGTTACAGACAGTTATCAAAAGAAAGAAAATAAAAGTTAATTTTGAGTATAATATATTTATTTAAATACCAATTTCAGACTTAGGACTAGTTAGTTATTTCAGTTAATGTCAATGGGCTGCCGGTTTCTCTCAGTGCACGAGCAACTGCTTTGGTTGCTGAAGTTCGTGCGTTATCGCACCCCAGCGGCTTTAAAGCAATTCCAGATAATGGGGCCAAAACACATTTAAACATTTACACACACAGACGTCGATCGATAGCTACAGATACATTTTACAGATACAGATACAGATACAAATGGCAAACATTATTATTAACACAAATCGTTTATATAAAGTGCATGCCCCATTTCCCCCGAGGGTTAGGGCGCTGACTCAGGGACCCCCTCGGCCCTCTCTATCCCCTCTAACTCTTTCGCTTGACGCGCAGCTGGAAAGTTTTGGTCAGCGTGGACATAAAGTTGGGCATTTCCTTCATCTGGTTGAGGGCCTCGTTCTTGGTATTCGACTGGTACTCGTAGGCGACCTTGCGATTCACGGCGGTCAACAGGCGCAGCAGATCCACGCCCTCCTCCCCCCTAGCCTCATTGTTGGCAGCTAGGTCCAGAATGCGACACAGACTCTGGATGAACCAAGAGCCATCGTCCACATTGCGGAACGAAAAGAACTCTGAAAGGAAAGAGATTACATCAGGATTATTTCAATTAAATACGTTCTGAGATCTAGTAAATTTTGAATACGTATCTGACTTAAATTAAGCATGTTTTGGATTAATTTCTAAGTGTAGGGTAACTGAGAGTCTGTCACTTACTGTCAAAGGTCGAGTAGAAGACCAGCATGTCCGCCGTGCTGGGTATGGCGTAGGTCACGGGCTGTGGGGGGGCGGGCGCCGCGGGGCCCAGATCTCGGGTCATCACCGAGAAGCTGGTGAACTCCACGGCCTTCTCCAGATTCTCACCACGACAGGCTTGGATGAAGAAGAGCTTCGGCTTGTTCACCAGCGACTTGCAGCTGTCGCCCAGAAAGGGATTCCACAGACGCTCCACGGGATAGGCCATGTCCTGAATCGAGGAAGGGTTATGGAATATAACATTATAAACATAATATAAAATATAAACCTTTAAAAAACAGACAAGCTACTTTCGAAAATAAAGCAATTCTGTTTAGTTCGATAAAGTAAAATTTGTTTAAACACAATAAAACATAAGGTCACTTTAAAACATGCCCAGCGAACTAAATAAAAATACCTCACTTCAAAAATCGATTATTACTCTGTACATATTTTAATGTTTACAAGCGGGTATGCCGGTTTACCTACCTTGGCATAGACCTTGCCTTCGGAACCATGCGACATGACCACCAGCACAAAGCAATCGTTCTGGCTATGATCTTCCCGAGCAACTGCAAATTCAAGATTATATTAAATTTAAACTTCAATCTTTTAGAAAATAATATAATAAGTTTAACTAAAATATCCTCTCGAATTGTATATGACTTTTTCCAAAACTCTTGCAAATTATATTCGATTACAATCATCGCGTTTGAGGGTAAAGGAAAAAACTGCCTATTGAATTCCTAAATCCAATAATCCAAAGGAGTAATAACGGACAGAACACAGTGGGTGTGGTGAAATTCGATATGGGAGAACTTCGAATATTATTTACGATTTAGTCGGTAAGTTCCGCAAGTGCTGACAAACTTAGCACCGTAAAAGTCACAGATATGACTTTTATTAATAGCTAACTAACCTTTCAAAAACACGTAAGATCAACACTCTCTTTCAACCATTATTTCAAAACGAACCTCACTACTTTCTGCACCCAATATCAGCACTTGGCATGCATTACGTTGGCGATTACTCACCCTCTTTAAGCAAATCGGAGATTTCGGAAAAGTTGAGGTCGTTGTAGGTTCGCACATCGAAGCCGAATCCCTCCAGGGAATACTGCATATCGTCTCGATCCCTCTCCGTGCCCACGCGCTGCTTCTGCCCCTTGACGTCCTTGTGGTTGAGGATCAGCGCCACGCCCACCCGGGGGCAGTTCTCATAGGTGTCCTCATTGGTTGGCCTGGAGATGATGATGCGCTTCAGGTCCAGCTCCGAGGTGGGCGTCTTGGCTATCTGTGTAGCATCCGCCTTGTCTTTCTTGTGCTTGTTCTTGCTACCAAAAAGCGAAAGGTCCGTCTCATCCATGGTCCGTGCTGTTGCCCTATCAAACTGTGACTAATCGCGCTCATTTCGACAAAAATTCTAATCGAGCCACAAAAAGCTCCACAGCTACAGCTGCTCTTATCGGCTCTTATCTTATCAATGCAGCTCGTCTTATCACTAGACCGTTTTATTCGCTCTCTCTAAATATTTGTTGCCTGTACTATACATGTAGGAGGGGTATATTGGGTTTGCGCAACTGCAAATTAAATAAACAGCCAGAAAAAGTGGCTGTTGTTTTTCTATTAGACCTCCAGATCCCAAGACCCCATTTTATCGTACTTTGCCATGTATTTGTTGTCTATACTGGAAGTGTAGGAGGGGTATATTGTGTTTGTGATGGTTGATGTTTTTCTATCAGACCTCAAGACCCCTTTATTCACTGCTACATAATCGTTGCCCGTACATAAGTTATATGTGGGGTATATTGGGTTTCGGAGACTAAATTAAACGAAAGGAAACAAGTCGTTTTTCCTCTTCTATCAAACCTCTAAAACCCTTATTTCGCACTCTACTAAATATTGGTTGACTGTACTTAATGTGTTCGAGGGGTATATTGGGTTTGTGCAACTGCAGTTTAAATAGTTAGTAAAAATAACCAATCAATGCTTTGCTGTGATTTTTTAAGCGAGTTTATTGAAAGAGAGTTTCCTGGCGATTGCATCCGACTCTTCCGCTCGTTTGGCTGATTAGCTGGCTCCAAGGGAAGTTCTGCAATTGCCGGCAATTGGCAGCTAATAAAATGCGCTTTCCATATCAACGAGACAATTTGATTTTGGGGGCCACGCCCACAAAAGAGACAGGCGGAAAAGTTGCCTGTGCTTTCCTTACCTTTCGCTCTGCTCCGTCGCTTTCAGTGGAAATTACAAACATCCGTTAAGAGTCGACGTCCCGTCTTCCCCTGCCCGACCCTTCCCCACACTGTGCTGCCCTATTAATGTGTTTTCTATAATTTGCAAATACGCATAAAAGCGAAACCGAAATTCTCAGACTGAGCCGCAACTTTTGGCAACGCAATTCAAATTTTACACGCACACAAAGCAGCGGAAACCGGAAATGAGTATGGCAGCCAGCAGCAGCCAGGGTTGCCACACTAACATTCTAAAGTGCAACAAAAATAAATCAAATAAACCAAGTTGAGAGGATTGAAAGAAACTTACGTAAAAAATTTAAAAACATTAAATAACTGAAATACATAAATATATAAATAAATATAGAAAAAAAATTCGAATATATTAAATAATTTAATATCCATAAACCCAACAGACAAATAAAATCAATAAAGTAAATAAACTAAAAAACTACACAAAATGTGGAGATTTAATAAATTAAAGTAACAATATAAACTAAATAAAATAAACGAGCTTAAAGAATATAAATAAACTAAAATAACTAAATGACAATTTAACAATGTAATAAACCAAAAGCAAAACCAGAAATAAATAAAATAAATAATTGAAAGTTAAATTAAACAATTTTAAATTGAACCGCGCAGCAAACATTTCCAATTGGACAAACGAGCAAGTATGAGTTGCATTGCCCCGTCGAACTCATACAAGTGCGCTGCCTATCAAGCGAGCTCATACCGCGAGTTGTAAGAGAGCGCCGTGCTAAGAGCGAGCAAAGAGCGACAATGGAACGCCTTGAACTGGAACACTGTTGCAAGCTAATTGATAAAGTTTGGGATGTGCTGAGGAATGTTGTGATAACAGCAGTTAATGCTAATTGCATTAAGTAAGCATTTCTGGAATGCCTCTTGCCCAGCATAATTACAATTCAACAATCCACATGAGAGCATAATTAAATAAATTATAATTGAATATTTTATGAACAGCTTTCGAGCGTAATATTTTGATTCATTTACAGGTGCATGCACTTCAGCCCACTGTGCAACCGCAGACAGGAATCAAACAGTTGATGTCGATGCCGATGCCGATTCCGATTGAGATTTTGATTGCATTGCCGGAGAACAATTCGATGCTTGAGATACAAAGAGAACGTAAACACAGCAGCCTGTGCACAGTGGTACCAGCATGCGTAAATAAATTAAGCACGATCTTAATTACGTTTAAATAGCATATCACAACATCGTATGCCTTTCTGATATCTTCATTATTATATGCTTAACTGTACATAATCTGTTTATAATCTTCATAACAACCCCAACACTGTACTGTGGGATAAATTTCCATATTATGTGAATTAAAATTTTCACAGTATTCAAATTGGAGTTTTTCGATGCCAATAGGCCCAGAGTATTACTAATGTACAAAGCTATTTATCAATTCTGGTAATAAGAATAACGATTTATATCGATCATATCGATATTTGCATATTTTCTTATAAAGTTTGGGAACTTCTTCTTTTAAGCGTGTAAATAAACTTCTTGTTTCTATTTTGATTATTAAAATAATTAATATAACCAGTTATCATACGATTCGTACTTAATTTAATAAATTATCCTATTTCAATTCCTTTTTATTTATTTTGTACCCATAAATACATGTATACAATTGTACATTTTATTACTGTATAAAATGTAAACTATAAATTATTAACAACTATAAAGAATTTAAATAAATTATTGAATGCAGAAAAAACTGTTTGGGGCATTGTTTATTTTTTTACCCCACAGTGCACTGGTCCACGCACACCGCCCACAGTGCAGGGCAAGCAAGAAGAGCAGCAGCAACAGCAGGAGCAGCGGAGGCGGCAGCAGCAGCAGCAGCATTGGTTTCATTTCCAGTTTCAGTTGCGCGACGACTTGCATTGCGAGCGGACGTGTCGAAGCGTTGCGGATACGAGTCGATAGCCGAAGGAAGCGGAACACGAAGCGAGCGTCGAGCGTCGAACATCGAACGTCGAAATCTGAGCGCGAGCGAGCGAGTGCAAGTGCGTGTGCATGTGTGCGTGTGTGTGTGAGCCTCGCGAATAATTCGCCTGCAGCAGCAGCAGCTCCTTTTAGGAGGTAGGGGAGCGGGGCGCCTTTCGCTCCGCGAGTTGATTTCGTTGTATTGGTGTTGTTGTTGCCTTTCGATTAAGAGCGGCCTCCGCAACAAATAAAAGCAGCAAGGCAAGCAAAAGAAAGCAAAACAAAACAAAACAAAAGGCGGAAGAAAACAAAACAGAGGAGAAAAAAGTAAAGTTAAGAAAAGAAACGAAGCAAACAACAACAAGTGCATTAAAACGAAAATTGTTATTTCTTGCGGCTTTTTAATTTTGGGGAAATTTGGAAATTTTCGATGTTAAATTTTGTTAAGTGCATAAAACAATAACAACAACAACCAAGAAAGGAGGAGGAGCAGAAAAAGCAGCAGAGAAATTCAAGCGTAAAGTATGTAAAAAAGAGTTGCAGCTGAGCAACAATAACAACAACAACACACACACACATATACACCTTTGCACACACGCATGCATATGTGTGCGTATGTAAATGCTGTACGTGTTTGTGCATGTTTGCACATAATGATATGTCCCCACCCCCCTTGCTAGTACTCCAGCTGTGCCTGTGTGTGTGTGTGTGTGTGTACGTGTGTGTTTTGTATGCAACACACAAACAACAACAAATTAGGGTGGTGCCTTAGCCACATGACAAAGGCACAAACGAGAATCAAATCAAAAGCAGCTTTAACAAAAAATAAATTCTACGAAAAAGCGCCAGCGTAATAGAGAGGGAGAGAGAGAGAGAGAAAGAGTGTGACAGAGAGAGCGAGAGAAATAAAGGTAGCCCGCTTTTAGGCGAATTCCCGTCAAAGTGCAAAAAAATAGAACGTGATTGAAAAAAAGCGGAGAGAGACGGAGAGAGAGGCCCATTGAAATTCTGCCAACGTCGCAGTCGCAGTCGACGTCGGAGTCGGAGTCGTGGCAGTCGCAGCTGTTGCTGCCTAAAACAACAAACAGTGTGACCAGCTGCTGCCAGTTTTGCTTTCCTAACGTAAAATTCATTTCAATTGCTGCTGCAATCAAAAAAACCTGCACAAAACCTGAAATATAAGCCCAGATAAAATAAATGAAAAGCATATCAAATAATTGCATAATAAATTTGGGAATTTGTGCGAAAAGAAACTTAAAAAGCATTAAAATAATTGGCACATTAAATAGTAATTTAAATGCAAATGAAATACATTTTGCAAAATACTATTTCCAGCTTGTTTAATTTTAATTTTAATATTAATTGGAAATTCTGTGTTTCGAGCTAGGGATTTATTCTACCCTATACTTATATATGAATAGTGAAAAAATAACACAAAATATATAAATATATTTTAGCAAGTTATATTTCTACAATTTTTTTATTTATTTTATGTCAACAGAATTTAGACAATCGAAATTTGCAAAGAAAAAAGCACAGAGAAAAGAATGCAGAGCAGAATAGACAAATGAATGACAATGTTTAAATATTTTGGAAATTAAATATTATTAATGAAAATTTAAATAATTTAGATATTATTTCTTAAGAATAGACAAATGAATGACAATTTTGGAAATTAAATATTATTAATGACAATTTAAATGATTCAGATAGAATTCCTTAAGTAGATATTTAAATTGTCATTAATCATATTTAATTTATCTCACATTTTTAGAGAATTTCAAAAATATTTAAAGCTCGTCTCCCTTGCATTTCTTTCTCTGCGCCCTTCTTTAAGCTCTTTGCTGCAAATTGAGTTGAATCTAATGAACTTGCCTCCATGCGCCGTCTCCTTCTGGGCTGCTCTCGCTCTCTGTCTCGCTCTAAAGTGACAGCTTAAATTACTGAACGCACCTCGCTGGGCAAATATTTAACATACTTTATGACGGGCCCAGGCTGACCAGCAGCAGTCCAGGGGCATTCCTGTGGGACGGAGGGATACAGGGACGGGGGCAGGCAGGTGGGATAGAAGGGACAGGTGGGCATGTCCCGAAGGCGGACTAGTTAGGTGTAAAGTCTCTACGGCTGTCTGCCAGAAGATATTTATTTATGTTGCAAGTTGTTGTTGTGCGTTGTTTGTTGTTTGTTGCTGTGGCAGACGCAAAGGTTGCGCATTTTGCGACCCTTTTATGCTCCCCGGGGGCAATTGGCCTGGCAACCGGATTTGCTTTGCTTTTTTATATTCTGTATGTTTTGACTTATTTTATGAACTTCACTTTTATTAAATATGCAGGCTTTGATAAGAAGCGTCGGGAATGGGGCAGGGGCAAGGGCTGGGGCAGGGGGCTGCTGGGGGTTAAGGTTGGGGTTAAGGTAACTTGGGGCAGCTTTGAAGTCGCTGTTGTTGTCTTGCCCCATGCGGGCTGCTGGCAAACAAACATTAATTGTAACTGTAAATGGCGTGAAATGCCTGAATGAACGAGCGAGTGCGATGAATGAATGAACGAATGAACGAATGAGCGAGTGAGTGCTTCAAACGAGTGTACGAATGAATGACAGTCGAGTGCCTGCGTTAAGTGGAAGCCGGCAACACCAGCGACAATTTTGATGAACTTAACAAAACACTTGACAGCAGGCAGCTAGTTGCAAGGGGGGTGGAGAGGGGGAGGAGGAGGCTGGGGAGCAGGGGGTGAGGATGGGGCAGTCTCCCCCGAAAGTGAATCGAGTCCATGCAATGAAACGAAATTATGACGCTAAATTGAACACGAAACGGCCATCGAGCCAAAGAGCAACGAGAATTGAGTGAGGAGCAGTTGAAGTGGGGCACAGTGGGAGGAAATAACAAGAATTCTCATTTCAAATCGTGTTTACTAATACAAACTCAGTCGGTACTGACTGACAAGCCAACTGATAACAGCTAAAAAGCTAAAAAACTGGCTGAAGGAAACCGAAAACTTATTTAAATATTTGGAGCAATTTATTAATAATAATTATTAAATTTGCATAGGTTGAGCTTTTAAATAAAACTATATTTATAGCAAAACAAATTTCATGGCACTGTGAATTTGTAGTTTACATTTTTATCAAGCTTCGGATTAAATAAAAATATTATAAATCAGTTTTTAATACACAAAAATAAATAATTAAATGAAATTTTTAGTTTGTAATTTTAAAGTAAATTCAGATATATTTATTTGGCAGTTAACAATTTTTACGGACAACATTGATCTGTTTCTTCCACTGTGCGCAGTGGGGTTGGCATTTACAAAAAGCTACCCCCTTCGCCCCCGCCCCTGCTGCTGACTGCCGCACATTTAACGCGCGAGTGCACCCGCCGAGCAATCAGCCAAAGGGGGTTGCCACTGGACAGTCGCCTGGAGTTTCGAACCGGGATTGGGATGGGAATGGCGAGAAGAGGGGATGGGAAGGGCGAGGGGAATGGGGATAAGCTGCGCCATTGTTGCGGGTGTTGATAACAGCGGCAGCAGCAACAACAACATTTGAACAGAACAATAAAAGTCATAATAATAATAGACATAGAAATACGGAAATCATTTTTGGGCAGTCGGCAGCCAAAGGGGGTTGAGGTTCACACGGACAGCTAACGAGAATCCGGCTGCGGGTACGGCTCTGGGTAAGGGGTGCGGGGGGTATAGGGGTACGATTACTTTAGCACCGCAAAAGCGGAAGGTGAAAATTAAGAAATTAGCGTGCAACATGGGGGACAGCTGGAAGATTGGCAGCTTGGGAGCATGGAAAAGTTGGGAGCTCAGGGAGCGCAGCACACAAATTGCCAGCCGCCGCTCACTTTAACTTAATTATATAATTTAGCAGAGACAAAAAACAGACAGAGAGAAAGAGAGAAAGACAGAGAGAGACAGAGAGAGAAAGAAGAGATAGCGACAGCGACGGTTTTTGCTGCGCATTGCAAATTAAATGAGCTGAAAATGCATTTAAGGCTTAAAAGCCAGACCAACGCCAGTTGCCAGAGTTGCCGCAAATCAGCTCAAGCCGACGGCTTAAGAGACGCGGCATGTTTAGGGCCTGAAAAAAATATATACTTACACAAGTACACAGCAAGAAAAGTTCGAGTAAACTCAACCTACAAATTTTCAAACTTAACGAAAAGTATATAAAAATTAAAAAAACAAAATTTAAATATCTTGAAGTTGTTGATTTTTATTGATCTCTTACAAATTTTCAAACTTAACGAAAAGTATATAAAAATTAAAATAGCAAAAATTAAAAAAACAAAATTTAAATATCTTGAAGTTGTTGATTTTTATTGATCTCTTACAAAATACGTAAGGTATAAAAATATGGACGGTACCACAAGTTCGCCGTGTGAAGTCCGCGTTCGACAGAGTTCAATCGCCTCATCAATTTGCTACAGTTTACATGCTAAAAAATAAATAGCCCTCTTAAATAACGGTTTGTTGCTCAGTCATAGCCTTCATAAAATATTTTTTTAAAATTTAATTTTCTCCAGATGTGATGTGTTCACTGCGAACCTCGAATGCTTAATGTCAAAACTACTATTTTAGAATGAACAGCTTTTATTTGACGATTGGAACGGAGTTATAACTTACTTGATTGTAAAATCATTTGCACAAAATAAGTCTTGATTAGAAAATTCATGACAATATAAATCTAAAATAATTTAAATAAATTTAAAAAAAAAAATAATAAAAATGGAATATATAAAAATTAATTTTGAATAACTGTGAAAAGTAATACACAGAGAATTTGTACAAACTTCTGTCTTCTCAACTTTAGTACAGTAGAATCCAGTTATAACGACGCCGCTTATAGCGTCCGTCCGGTTATTGCGACGAAAACTCGATGGTTTGGTTGGTCCCCATACAAACTTATATGAAACGGCCTCCGCTTATAACGACTCCGCTTTTAGCGACAAACCGCTTATAACGACGAGATTTTTCAATTTCAATTCAATTTTTCATTTCAATTCAACCGGATATTGCGACGTGCCGAACAAAAAAAAAACTTTAAAGAGGAAAATTTGATTTCTTTAACAATGCTAAAAGAAGCAAACAAAATCATGGATTTTGTGTTTTTTCAATACGAAAAAGAAACAAAATCATGGATTTTGTCTTCCGGATATAACGACGTCGGTCCCTTGAAAGTCGCTATAACCGGATTCTACTGTATTAAATTTTTAGTTTTGATTAAAAAATTAATTTGTTTTATTTTAAAACCTATTACGAACATGGCATCCATAATATACAACACAAATTTTTTTTTTGCTCCTTTCGGATAGTGCGTCTGCCGGATATAACGACGTAAAATCGTCGGTCCCTTGAATGTCGCTATAGCCGGATTCTACTGTATTTCGTTCGTGGTAAGATCTGAAGTTGGAAATGCTTGGTTTCAATAATGGAATTCTTGATTTTTGCGCTCTGTGTATGTTAGCCAGGGTAACCACAAAGCAATTATGCAGCAGCACCGCAGAAATGAGCAGAAACAGCGACAGAGCAAGGGGCAGAGAGACGGGAGAGGAGAGAGTAGAGAAGAGGCACAGGCGACAACTTGTCAGCCGTTGAAAAATTACACACAGTAGACAGTGAACAGAGCAGAGCAGAGACAGAGCAACAACCAAAAGAGGTGGCAGTTGGAGAGGGTGAGCGGAGAGGGAGGAGAAGGAGACAGCGACAGGTTGCAGCCAGAGCTAAATATAAGCACTTTAAGGCCAGACCAAAATGTGTCGAATGAGGCTGATTTAAATTTTCCGTTTGCGACCTCGTTTACTGTGCTCCTTAAAGAGACAGAGACAGCGAGGGAAAGAGAGAGAGAAAGAGAGTTGCATAGACAGAAACAGAAACAGTTCATGCCACATGCACTGACAATTTCTCACTCTTCTCAAGCTCTGCTCCCTCTCCCTCTCCCTCTCCCTCCCTATCTCTATCTCCCAGCTCTCCCTGTTGCACTGATGCGTGTCCTTGATTAGGCGCACTTTTGCCCTCCTGATGTCGATTACCTGCAGGCACTGCAGCCGTCAGCTCAAAGCAGGATTATATTTAGATTGCACGTGTCTATGGCAGGAGTGCAGTTCTTATTTCCATTTAAATTGCTGATAAAGCAAAACAAGCAACAAAGTTCAGTTATCTGTATTAAATGCATTGCTTTTTGAGATATATTTACTTTAATTTAAAGGCAGAAATTGAGATTGTTTATTTGAGATGAAATTAAAGTTCAATATCTCCTCTGTATACTATGTAGGTTTAAAGAAAATTTAATAGATCTAATTTATTTTTGGTAAATTTTATTTCAACATCTTATCTTTATCAAAAGTACAGTTCTTAATTTTAATTAAATTATTGATACATTGATAAAAGAAATCAAATTAAAACTAAGTTTATACAAATTTTAAACTAATTGTTGCCAAAGCAAAATTATTTATACTTAATGTATAATGTATTAAAATATGTTTTGTTTATAATCAATTAATAAGACCCACAAATGAAATATTATTAAATTTAAATGCAATGCTATCATCAGAATATACAATTTAAATTTTAATTTATTGGAAAGAAATTTTTGTTAATCTTCTAAATTTTCTCAGCTTAAAGAACTTAAACTTGCTTTCACCCCAGGTACATTTTGCCATATTTTGAAGGCCTAAACCTCTGCTTTGTCAGAACTTTTCAAGTTCTCTTGCTGAACTAGTTCCCAGTTCCTTGGTTCAGCTCATAAAACAAACAACACAAACAGACCACAGAAAGGCTCGTCCCAGTCAGGGCACTGTTTGTTTGCCTTGGTTGCCCTCTTGCAGTCTGTACTCTTATGTTCTTACACAGTGCGAAAAATGCTGTTCTAAAATGAAGATTCAATGAACAAATTTTAACAGCTTAGCGAAAAATTACAAACATTTTAATGTATATATCTTTAAATAATAATTAATTCCTTAAACATTTGTGAATTACCAACAAATCTTATGTCAAATATTGAAATCAGAAAACACCCAACGGTATATGCCATGCACTCACAGCTCTCGCTGCGCGCTTTCCCGGTCAGACAGACAAACAGGGCTAAGTCAACTCAGCACGTCGCCCTGATCGAATCGAAGTCATGGCTTCGCAGACGAATAGTAAAATTTGCAGCTCGAAGTGCTTGATTTTTTCTCTCTCTGTAGACTGTTTCTCTCTGTATGTCGCTGTCCCGCCCTCAGTTGGCCATAAAATGAGTGTAAATTGAGCGCCATGCGCTACGCCTAAGCACTGACACAGTCGAGTTAGAGCAAGAATGGGTGGGTTAGGGGTGTTACGGGTGTCCTGTGCTCTGGTCAGTCTGCCCGACGACCTTTAAGGTGGTGGGTGGAAGGGGGTAGGAGGGGTGTCGCGGGGCAGCATTTGTTGCGCCAGCCGCACTTCATTCATAAAAAAGCACGCAAGCTGGTTCTAGCCGTATTTCTAGACTCCATTGTGACCGCAGACCCTCGGTTCTCCTCTGCGTTGCTCTTCAACCCTTCCGCTCCCCTCTGGTACCCTTTGACCGTAGACCGGCGACCAGAGAGCAGTCCAAGTGCAAGGTTGCATGTTGTCTCGACGCTGACGCCGACGCTTGCGGTTGCAAGTTTTATATAGTTTGCGTGGCATTCCTGTCTCGCTCTTTCTCTCTCTCTCTCTCTCTCTCTCGCTCTCTCTGTCTCTCTCTCTTTCTCTTTGTGCAGTTAAGTGCTTAGTTGCGTGTAACTTTACACTGTTTAACAAACTCTCGCTTACCGCACAACGGCAGCCCCCACCTTTTGACTGGATCTTGCCTCTTGCCACTTGCCTCGTGTGTGGCAGGTGCAAATAGCGCAAAGAGCAAGGATAATGCCTAAAGTACTCCCGCTCATCTCTCTATCTCCCTTTCTCTCTCTCTCTCTCTGTCTATCACTGTCACTTTCGCTCTCTCTCTCCGTCTAACTCTTTTGCCTCTGCCTGTCTTGACTGCTTTTATTACTGTTTAACTGGCTTCCGCAAACTTTGTTGAGCTTCTCACGTGTGTCTGTGTTTGTGGGTGTGTGTGTGTGTGTAGCAGGTGCACCTGTGTGTGTGTGTGTGTGTGTGTGTGTGTGTGTGTGTTTAGTAGATTGGCCCTGGCATGTGTACAGTTAATTGGCATTTCTTGTCTAAAGATATCGCTAATGTAATACAAAGCAACATTTCAAGTAGAGCCGAAAGTTTTACGAAATCTTCAACTATGCAAAATTAAGATGAGTTAAAATTATAGATTCTCTTTCTTGAAGAGTATAACATTTTAGTGCTTGACAGAAAGGAATTCTAAATTAATTGTGCAAAGGAAAATATAGTATATTGTTATAATTTATTTTGTAGTATGTCTTGGAAAATGTTTTGTGTATTTTGTCTTTTATCAAGGCTACAATATTATCGGATGTAAAAAGTTCTAAAGCTTGTTCTTGCCAAATTTAAAGACTTGTTAGCTGAAGAACTTGCAGTTTAGCCAGAGTTTAATGCAATTTTGTATATATATGTGGAATATATATGTTGCATCTAGTAAATACTTTGGAATTCCCCTTTTGTTGCGCTAATGCCAAAGTTTTTCTGCTCTGTGCATGAGGGAGAAAAAAAAGTGGTGCTTAAACTTATATAAGCAGTGCCTGTGGCTGCAGTTGATGCTGCTGCAGTTCTTTGCATCAGCAACAAAGAAACTATAGAGAAGAAGAGAGTGACAGAGAGAGCGAGAGAGTGAGAGAGAGAGCGACACTTGTCTGCTGTGGAGCAGGGAGAAGTCAGCCAAGACGGGCAGTAAACAAAAGCAAACATTGCGTGCCAAAAATTCCGGAAATTTTTAAAAGTCACAACATGTGTAAGCTAGATTTTACACACACTACACACCAATCTCCCCCTCCCTCTGCCACCAAGAGAGTCTGTGTATGTGTGGTTGCAAGAAGTAGGTGCGTTGAGGCTGGACCTGTCGTTCCTCTTCTCTCCCCTTCTCCTCCTTCATATTGCTGCCATGTTGTCGGTCTTAAGTGCTAAATTGAAATTCCGAAATTAAGTAATTTCTCCCAAGGGCAAGGCGTGTACCAAGACAGGGGGAGGGGGCAAGGGGGTGTTTACCGTACAGCGAGTGGGTGTGTGGCGACAGTGTTGTAAAACAACGCACATAAAACTACAAAGACGACTATGGCAACAACAATGAATAGCACTAATATTACGGCAAGCATATAAGCACATATACACTGGGAGAAATATTATATTCCAATAGGAATGCGCTGAATTCAGGAATTTCTCTACAATTATATTAGAAATATTTGTTAATAAATACAGAAACAAATAATAAATTAGGAAAAAATTAAACAAATTTTTTATATTTTATTTAGAATTTTTTGTTTTTCTTTTTTTTTGTTTTAAATGTTTATTTAAACTTGAATTCAGAATTTCGTTCGTTCTTAAGAATTCTTGATAATTTCTTGCTGTGTACATATACCATCTGCGTATATGAGGCACATAAAAACCTCTGGGAAAAAAGCAGCATCCATCGCATCGCATCCTTACCACATCTACAACATGCACAACATCTTCCGCAGCCGCAGCAGAACAAGCTGTAAAAATTATAAGGAAACGGCAAGAACATAAACAACAACAGCCACAGAGAAAGAGGGAGGGGGAGAGAGTGATAGGGAGAGTGGGAGTGAGAGAGATTCTCTCTGAGAATGTGTATGTGTGTGTGTGTGTGTTAGACATATCGAACCAAATGAAACGAGACGGCAAGATGAGCAGCAGGAAAGGAAAGCAGGAAAGTCGAGCTTGGACGGGTTGAGATGGAAAACATCATTTACCTATAAACCATAGATGGTAACAGGAAATGTTAGACGAGTGCCGAAAGCTCTTTGCTTAAACGATAGAAACTAGAGATAATCATTTGAATAAAGTTAGCTTGGCGCGTTCCTATTCCTCAAGGATAGTTTTAGCCAAATGCATCAACTGTCTCATCAAATCGTAAACGCCAGGAACCATAAACTTGTTTTTATGATCAAGCTAACTATGCAGACAGAAGCCTTAAAGAAACCATGCATATATATAGACTTAGTGATGTCACGAGAATCATTTGCTTGACAGTAATCGATTGGTCAATTCGTGCGAATTGTCTGTTGCATATCTTTGCTGTTTCTTGTCCGATCGTAATAAAATTCACAGCATCAATGGGAGAATGTCACGAACTACGTACCAAATAAGAAGCATTCAATTTAACAGTAAAGCTTTTAATTCCAAAATATTTGTATATATTTTGGAACATGAGTTTTAAATATAGGTTCACTTCCAGCCTGTCAAACGCTCTTTCCTTGCCCTTCTCTACATGCATTTGACTTTGCCCAACGCTTTTTCAATTTCGGCAATGAAGCAGCAAGAAAATACTGCGAAATGGCAGATTTTCACAGCCTGGCACCGCCTAGTGGGTCGACCGGGTGGTCCATAGTTCCGGAATACCAAAAACGAAAAAAGAACCAACCTTAAACACTACTTGCATTTTTCATATGACACGACAACTATTTATTACCCCAACCTTACTCGGGTTCTGCCCTAGATGCCCCCGGTGCCGCCGCCCAAGTTGGAACGAAGATTGGCAACTTCGCAGTCCGAAGATGTTGAGTTGTTGTCGGTGGTGTTGCTACTTGTGTAGTGGCTGCAATAAAGTTGGTAATGTGAGTGCACAGTGAGAAATGAGGCAGCATTTGGAGTGCTAAAAAATAAACTTAATATTAAGATTTTTCTTTATTTAACTTTTAGTCAGCTTTATTTATTCAGGAATTTCTTTATATTAAGTGCGTATTGAATATATTAAATACATTCCAAATTGTTTAAATATTTTTGACTTAAATTATTTAATATATCTACTAAAATCTATATATACATATATTTGTTCTTAAATCCATGATACTTGTTCTTGAATTAATGCTTAAATATCAAGTAAACAACGGTATATAATTTTGCAAGATATTTCTTGGATTGATTTTTTTGTAGTCTGCTTAGTTAGATTTAACTGAGATTTTTGTTCAGTGTATTGGGGATGTAGTTGGTGGTTGTTGAGCCATATCCATGTCCAAGTGGTGCCTACAGTTGTTTTTGCTGTTGTTCAAGAGAAATGCGCATGTGTTGCTAACGGCCCGATTATTTTTATTGTTTATTTGCTTTGATTTTGCCCTTCGTGTTCTCTTTCATGTTTTCATTTTCTCAACGCTTTGTGCGTGTGTGTGTGTGTGAGGGTGTATGTGCGTGTGCGTGTGCGTGTGTGTATTGGTTTGCGCATTTGTGCGTAACGAATAAATTTAGCAAAATAAATAAGGACAATAATCCTTTTGAATGCATTGCAATTGAGCTTTTTACAGCCATTGGCTGCCCTATCCCTCGCCCTGCCTTCTGCTTTATTCACTCCCACACACACTCACACACACTCACACACACTCTCCACAACGCATACAAACACATGTAGCACTTAGCTCCACATTGTGCCCAGTTTGAAGAGCAGCAGAGAGCGCAACTCTGCTGCTGGCTAATGCCATTCTATTTTCCTTGATTTGCATTTCAATTCGAAATCAAATTTTTCAATTGCCAGCTGGACACACACACACTCACAAAAAAACCTTCACATATAAAATATATATGCACTGAGAGAAAATTGGTAGGCAGAGCCGAAATGCAAACCAGCTTAAATGTTAAGATTGAATTCTCTTACATGGAAATATTTGTGTTAAAGGTGATTAAGGCTTTTAGAAAATTTATTTATTTATTACTTACATATATTTATAAGCTGTGAATTAATTAATTTAATTTAATTTAAAATCCAAAATATTTTAACTAAAAAATTTCAATTATTTATTTTATCAAGGATTTATGTCTTAAATATATCAGAATATGTGTATTTGTTTTTTGTGATATAGTCTCTCAACCAAAAGCAGTCTGTAGCGTGAAGTCCATAGAAATTATTAAAAACTTTATACAAAATTTTGATTAAATCCCAAATACTGAAACTTCAATTAAGTTTTGCTCGGGCAATGCCGTTGAACACTAGGAAGTATGGGAAAAGGAAAGCATTGAACTCTTATTAGCTTTTCCTTTGATTGATTGGCCAAACAGTGTAGTTTTCGTCGAGTGTATGTGTGGGTGTGCTAAGTAGCGTCTGCTTACACTCAAATACTCACATGCACACACACACACACACACACGCACACTCAGACACACACTCACACTTTGCGACGGGCAAACATAATTGAATTTGTGCGCACAAAAATTCATAGCATGCTTTTTGGGGTTGTCCCTCTTCCTCTCTATCGCTCCCTACCTCGCTCGTTGTGCTCTTGAGCTGCCCCTGGGGAGAGGGGATCGCTTTGCAGCCATGTAATTGACAAAAGCT
The DNA here is from genome assembly GCA_035045125.1 of Hypselothyrea guttata. Lineage (NCBI taxonomy): Eukaryota > Metazoa > Arthropoda > Insecta > Diptera > Drosophilidae > Hypselothyrea > Hypselothyrea guttata. The sequence continues at coordinate 916,423 of JAWNNJ010001716.1, read as the reverse complement.
GAGCGCCAAAGCTGTTGAAATTTGAAATCAATTTATTTATATTGAGTTAGCATCAGAAAGCATTAACCTTTCGCTGCCTGCGAAATTTATACGAATTTCCAGTTGCAGCGTCAGCAAAAACAGAACAGAGCGCATAAATAGAGATGAAAGATGAGGAGGAAAGGATGAAGAAGGAGGAGGGAGAGAAAGAGCCACCCAGAATTTACACTCGCTAACCGAGTCGAATGTCTGTCTGTCTGTCTCTCAGCTGGACTCTCTCTTATTTGTTAAATTAAAAGCTCCATTGCTTTGCAGTTGTTATACACTTGCAGAAAAGCAGGCAGAAAATGCAGAATTTTGTATAAGAATAAACAGCATAAATTCCAGCACAAATAAGGATAGATTAAAGTAGAAATATATTTTAATTGGAAATTAAAATTATTTTAAATAATCTTGAGCGTGCTTGAAATGTCAGAAACGTTCTCACATTGAAGAAATTTTGGATTAACTAGAGATTAAATTAATGTAAAACACTTTTGAAACAAGAATATCTGGATTACTTAAGTGCATTCTTACTAGGGACAAGTAAATTCCGGATACGTTTCTGGCTCGAATCAAGTACGAATGTTTTAATTATTTTTCTGAGTGTAGTTGTTGTTCTTCTATTGTTGCTTTTTGTTGTCGCTGTTCTTCATCGTTATTGGCATTATTGGCTTCACAGCGCACAAGACTTTCAATTAGTTTTATTAGGGTGTACCAAACATTCCATTGACTTGCAGCCATTGCCCCTAAGATGCCCTCCCCCCATTCCATCCCTATCTTCATCCCGCTATCCCTTTGTCATTATTGTTGCTTGACTGTTTTTTGTTGTTTGTTGAAATTGCCCTTTTGACTTTTATGTTCAATTTCTGCATTGTGGTTGCGTTGGCTCCAGTTCACTTTACCCTACGATTGTTTCTTTCTGTTTTTTGAGTTTTATGAGCTATGCTGCCTCTCTCTCTTCTGCTGTGTGTCTCCCTCTCTTTCTGTGTCTTATTGTTGTGTTTTGCGGTTGCCGCATGATTGCGCAATTCTCACACACACAGCCCATTTCCACACACAGCCACAATAATCCACATTCAACAGAACTCATCGAGTCAAATGAGCTTTGCATTAAAAATATTTTTAATAGCTTTCTACAATAAAAATCATGCAGAGCTCATAGCTGGAGATGAATGAAATATTCATGTAGCAGTAATTGCAAGTATTTTTAATCTACTTGCAAGTACTTTTCAATTTGCAAAACAATAGACTAAAAGCAATTCAATACCAGAGTAGTTTACTGCTTAGAGAAAACAACAAAATAAAATATTTGTTCTTCATGTAATGCTATTTTAAACTAAAATTATAGATTTCAATGCTTAAAACAGAAGTAGATTCTTGTTAAAGCGCAAAATAAGTGCAGAGCAATTTAACATGGGTATAGGTATATTTTAAAGAATTTTTCACTTCTGAAAGTCTTTTCTTTGACATTGCTAAGTGTGAAATCCCATTACAAACCACAAAAAACATAAAGCATATTAAAAGGCAGTATGTTAATATCTTGAAAGAAGTTGTATATATTTTTCTCGATAGGGCGTAATCGCTTTAGAGCTGCCAATTAAAATGGCAGATTTGTTATTCGCATACATTTTAGGCTTCCCTTTTGTGTGTATCTCTCGGCTTTACAGTGTGCTTCCCACTTGACAATAATTCTACTTTATGGCTTTTATATTGTCTGTTGTTTTGTTTTTCTTCTCGGTTTTTTCTTGTCTCTTGTCTGTTTTTGTGTCGAGTGGCCCTAAAGTAAGAGCACCCGCTACAATGTTTCACCCAATTCAAGTGAAGGCTGCAAATGTTTTTGACACGCCAAAGTCTGTCGGTCAAATACTTTCAGTGGCTCTCAATAGCAGCTGTTTCTTTTTTTTTGTTTTTCTGTGTTTGTTTTCTCAGTTGTTGCTGAGCTGCAGAAGAAAGTTTGCCAACAACTTGAGCTGCCTGCCAAAGGGGCAGTGGAGCAGCAGCTGCTAAACACGGCTGGTTGAACTTAAAACGAAGTTAGCACCAAAAGTAGACGCAGTTGCTTCAAGCATGTCCTGAATCTCTGTCATTACGACTGCTCTCCTGTTGTCCTGGTGTCCTGGCAACCTGGCAACCTGTTTCATTATTGAAATTGTGTCGACGGGGTCCAGTTGCCATAATTCAAGCATGTCCACTGCGGCAAGCGGCTGCACCGATTTGTGCAAAACTTTTACAACTTGTACTAGTTTCATCTGATACAGTGCACAAAACTGGTAATTAATTCAAGAAGGATTATCATTTTAATATTTGTTGACTCATTTTAATGTCACATATTTTGCTTAAGCAGTCTAATAGCAACATGAAGGATTAGGACAATGGTTTAAATAAAATCACCCCACGTTGGGCGCCAATTATTTCTCACCTATGCGAATAAAATAATTAAAAATTTGGTTTAAATTTATCTGCATGTTAATTAACTTCCATTTAATAAATAAACTATGGAAGTAATGCAGGTTGCAGTAAAAGGCATCTTGGAGGCTAGAGGAATTGAGTATGGCAGTATTTGACCTCACGTTGAGCGCCAAATGTTCTTTCAAGCGTTTGCATTTGACCTTAAGAACATCGTTTAGTTCTTGTTAATTTTAGTGATGATAAAATTCGTATGTGATAAAGAATATATTTTTTAAGGAATGAAAAACAGTTTGTGAGTCTTCAGCGATAAATAAAACGTATTATTTATGGAATTTAATATTGACTTATTTAAACTATCTTCTACTTTACTTATATTTGTCTGCTGTTTTCCTTCTTTTCTTGCAGTGCAAAGAACTTGAGAACTAAATAAGTTGCAATGTGAAGAGCGCTACAAACCCAAGTGAAAATCGCGCAGCAGAAAACCCAAAAAAACAAATAAATACAAGAAATAGAAGAGCAGGAAAACTACGAAAAATTGAGGGAAAAGTTGTCAAGGAGCAGCTGCTGTTACGATTGACAAGACAAAAACAAAAGAAGCTCCAGCTGAAGGCTCAAGGCTCAAGTCAGCAGGAGCAGCAGCAAACGTTGCACAAGTGGCACAAGTGGCAGCAACCGAAAACCCAGTTGACTTCCCTGCTCTTGATGGCCTCGTAGCCTTTTGTATGCGGCATACATGCCGTGGCCAGGCAACAGCAGCAACAGCAGCAACAGCAGTAGCAATAAAAGCAGCAGCAACAGCAGCAGCATCTTAGGCTAGAGTATAGCAATGTGCTGGCCAAAAAAGGCATAGAACAGTCGAAAAACAAGCAACAATAAACCGAAAAGAGCAGCTTGCAATCCATGTGTTTTTGTGATGTGACAAGGACACTTCAAGCTGAGTAGGAAGAGTAGAAATAGTAGAAATAGAAGCAGCAGCAGCAGCAACAGCAACAGCAGCAATAGCAACAACAGCAATATATAGATTTGTTTAGAGCAGCATCTTTAGCTGCAGTATGCGCAAGCATAAAGCGCCGCTTGGCGCCAGCAACATGCCAGGCACACTGGCAACATCATACAGCAGCAACAGCAACAACAGCTGCCACACAGCAGCAACAGCAATGCTCACAGCAGCAACCATCACGCCAGCAACAGCCAGAGTCGACATGGAGCAGCAGCGCATGTTGCTGACAGATGCAGCAGCAACACCTGCCCCCACAGCAACAGCAGCAGCAGCAGCAACTAGTCGCCTGAGCACGCCTGCAACATCCGCAACAGCAGCAACAGTTGCCGCTGGCAAGCAGCCTGCGCGCTTCAGCCTGCATCTGGTGCCCCTGCTGCAAGCTGTCTGCTGCTTCCTCTGTCTGGTCGCCTTCATTGTCGCGCTCAACGTCAACTTCAAACAGACGCGCCAGGAGCAGCGAATGCAGCACCTGCAGCAACTGAGCGCACGCATCGTGGAGCTGGAGCTGCGCCTGGAGCAGCAGCAGCTCATCCACTGGCCCCCCGAGCAGACGCAGCTGCTCGCCACGCCCTCTCCCAGCAGCAACGCCACAGCGCCCCATCTGGCGCTCCACGTGCGTCGCGAGCTGCATCGCCTGCGTCGCGACGTCTCCCACCTGCAGCTGACGCGACGCCAGCAGCGACGCCAGGCAGCAGAGGCCGCTGCAGCAGCCGCTGCCGGTGGCAATGGCAATGGCAATGGCAACATCCCAATGGCCGCTGCCAATAGCAATGGCGAGTGCCAATGCCAAGCAGGTGAGTCTGTTCACAGGGCAATCTGTGGGCATATCAAACGTCTAATCGCTCGGCACACATTTCCAGCGAGGGCGGCTTGATAAACTTCTATAATATACCTTTTTTATGTTGAAAGTTATTTGTTTTAAATATTTGTATGGTTTGCTGTTACTATTCACAGTATCGTTTACCATAGGGTATTTAAATATTTCCTCAAAATATATACAAATGTATATATGTATATAAATTCAAATTATGAGGTATATGAAGGATATTCTATATTTCGAATTCCGAAAGGTTCTGCCAAGGAAAACGTTCGATGTTTTAGTCTCAGGTTAAGCTGACTTTATCAATAGAAAGCGAGCTAAATAGAAGAAAAAGCGGCATTGGAATCGAACATATGACTGAGCCTATTAATAATATTAACTAATATCGGCGTCAACGTTCATTGGATTGATAACAAACACACGGAAAAGTCCCTTATTTTCGAATGATTGGTAAAAAACCTAACCATATGATAATTGCTTAAGATTTGGCAAAGTTATGCACGTTTAAAGTTAAACAAAAATCGGATTTTCATCGTTTCCCATACAATCCCATTCCAATTGCCACTTAATTGATATTATCTCTTGATTTTCATGTATTTTTGAAGCAACCCTCGCTCTGGCCTGTCGAATTGATGGCTTACGCGTTGACCGGCAACCGCCTTTATTTGTGGCTTGTGGCTTGGACATGGTTGATACACAATTGTTCAGGCATGTCAGTCAAACACACACATGCACACAAATACACACACTCACTCACTCACACTCACACACACAGTCAACAAGTCGTTGTGTGTGTGTATATCAGGCGTCAAGCCAACGCAATTTAATTATTTGCGTCTGGGCAAATTTATGGCAGTTTAGAGATTTCATTAATTGGAAAAGTGTTTTTCCTGCTTTTTTTTGGGCAGCATTCAAGAGAGTGACAGCTAGAGTGTGTTGCCTGCTCCCTCACGTACATTGGGTGTACACACTGAAAAATAATGAAGAAGGAAATTGAGCGCTTTAATTAATCTTGTTTGATATAAGAATTCAAGTGCAACTCGAAGAGAATTGGTAATGAATATAGATTAATTGAGATAAAAAGTTAAAGTGCTAAAAATAATGTGCATGTATTAATTTAAATCTCAACAGAAAAGCAAAAAATTAAATTAAACTTGAAAATCTGTAAAATATTAAATATTTAATTTAAAGCTCCTAAATCGATCCTGAAGAAATTTCTTGATTAAATTACAAAAAACGCTTGGTTTTTTCTCTAAGTGCATGCGTATTTGCAATTTGTCTGCCGTCTTTTTTTGTGTTTGGCTTAGAGCTTTCAGCGTTTCTTGGCTCTTGTCTCTTGTCTTCTGTCTTCTGTCTGCTGTCTGCTGTCTCCTGGCAGCTTGCAGCTTATTTCGGCGCCTGTTTCGCTTGGCATTGGCAAACTTTGATTACTCGGGGATTAGCCGTGTCCTTTGAGTGTCTCTGCTCCGCCTTGCGGTTTGCATAAATTTTGCTTAAAATACTTTTTAAAAAGTTTTTGCGACACTCGCATGGCTCTCCGGCATGCGCTCTGCTTATGGGACTTTGGCAAGCACATGAATAAAAAGTTTGCGCTCTTGGCTTTGGCGTTATCCTCATGTCCTTTGTGCGCTTGGCGCATTAACGCAATTTGTCTTGACATTCGCACAATTAACTCATCCACTCGAGCTGCCCTCTAAGCTGCCGGCAAACTTTGCCCCAGCTAATCCATGCCACGTATGGACCTAAAGCACCAGTTTTAGTCGCCGTCTACGTCTGGGTCTGAATGGAGCTGCAGTCCAGCATATGACGCATACGCAGCGTGGGACAGAGCTAAATGCTCAACGCAATTATTTAACAACTTGGCCAATTCACAGAGTTGCCTCTGTCTTCTGACTCTGCTGCTACACTGTAAAAAGCAAATTGAAAAATGAATTATAATAAAATAACAAAAAAAGCTTTTAATTTCCATACATTAATTACATTTATTAAAATCTTAATTACATAAATTAAATTAAGTTAAATCTCTATTTATTTATGTCAACAGTTAACGTAGCCCGAGAATTCGGCATTCAAAAAGAAAATTCTTTATTAAAATTATTATTTCTAAGATCACGATGGTTATGTGAAGATTTAGTACAAATTGTCGCCTTTTCGATTAACTTTTGATTGCACAAAAATGCTACAATTTTAGTTTTTATTTATTTGTAATTTTGTTGAGTGTATTTTCTACTGGGGACTAGATACGACAAAAAGTTTTCTAATCGATGCGCACGCAGGTCGAAAGTTTCTGCTCGCCAGTCGCAATGGTCCAAGTTTCTTTTCAAAGTCACTGCAAATAAATAAATTTTGTAGTACTTCTTATCCCCTGCTCCAGCTAGCTCTCCTGTCTCTCGTCTCTCCACGATCCCCATGGCTTTGATAAGCGCGTGCCAGGCGAGTGAAGACGCTGCCAGAACCGTCTTTTCACAACTCTCTGAGCTCACACAATAAATCAAAGCCACAGAGCGCGGGAAGAGGGAGAGGGGAGAATTGGGAAAGGGGGAACACTTATCGTTTGCTTATCTCAGACATAGACTGCGGCAAAAGTCCGCTTCTATCTGCATCTGCACTTGAGCTGTCTCTCTCTCCTTTGCTCTCTCCCTCTGCCCCTCTCTTTCTGCATACATATGCAGCTTCAGTTGTCCTGGAGTTCGTGCCAAGGACATTGCAGTTTTGGGATGTTTAAGGACGACGCTCAACTTTGGCCAAGGTACAGTTAAGTCGATTAGTTGGCATTTTGTAGCCTTTGTCGCTTTTTGCACTCGAAATTGATAAAATTAGTCTGACAGAAGTCAAATGCAGCAATGCATGCGATGGAAATCGAGTGAAAGAGCAAGAAATTACGACAGATAACTGGGAAAAGCGTTAAGCACTGTGGCTAAAAGCTATGAATTTATGCATTTTAATGAAATTTTAAATATTCATTAAAAAACACAAAATATATAAACATATATGGAATAGATATATGGAATTAATATATACTATAAACCCCTGCAGTTGACTGATATAGGACAAGAAGTATGTGGTTGTGAGGTCCAATAATAAAGTTGTTTAATTTTAAAAATTGAACAAGACTATTTAACTTTATCATATAGACTTTAATGTCTAGATACCTAATAAATAAATTTAAATAATTGTTAAAAAATAAATATATTTTTTTGGTAATATATTCTTTAACATCAAATATAATCCGTTATCAGTGTTGGGAAACGCTTTTCTGCAAATTCAAATACACAACAGAATGTAAATACAACAGATATTGGTTTGGCTACAGGCAGCTTAAAGTATTGACCACATTGAGAGAATACTTTTGAGTTGCATTCTGTTGTGCCATGGTTGACCCCTATGCCGAGTGCTCTGTCAAACTGCAAATGACATTTGGCCACTTCTCATAGCAGCACTCTGCATAGCCACACCCCCTCTTCCTCTGCCTCCCACGCTCCTTCTCACCATCACCTCTCCTAATCCACGTAGCTTGTTCAGACTCATCTGCTGCAGCTCTGGTCTGCGTTGGATGTGAACCCTGACGTGTTGCTTGTTGGGTTAGGGATGGGGATTGGTAGAGGGAGAGGAAGAGGGGATGCGGAGAGGGCTCTAATGCTGACCATACGCCGCTGCTTGAACCCGAACTCTCTGCTCTGGCTGGCAGCAGTCCCTCAATTTATCATAGCCAAGCGCAAAATCCACTTTGCCAGCAACACCAACAACCACAACAACAAACCAGTAAGGACGGAGCTACAGTCGGACGTAACCGACTGTAGGAGACCCTGTACTTTGTGTTTTCTTCGCTGTTTCTTATCCGATCGTTATGTAATTCACAGAATCGGTGGACATTGTCATTGACTACGTACATGCCATATCTTAAGTCTTCAGCTTTAAAACTGTAGCTTTAAAACAGCAAACTGTTTCTAAATTTGTTTTTCGGTTAGCGGAGGAATGAGCGGAGTTATCAAAAAACCCAAACTAACTTAATCTGATGGCTGGATAGCAAAACATAAATACCAAAAAGGGTATTTCTAGCTCTTATAGTCTGCAAGATATAGGTGGCTTCTCTGTCTGCGCTATCTTCGCTGTTTCTTTTCCGCTGGTAATGTAATTCACAGCATTAATGGAGAATGCCATAGGCTGCGTACATGCCAAATCCCAAGTTTGTAGATTTTAAACTGTGGCTGTTGTGGCACTTTCAGATTTAAATTAAAAAATTGTCTGTTACATAACTTCGCTGTTTCTTGTCCGTTTGTAATGTAATTCACAACATTGATGGGTAATTCTGTAGGCTACGTACATGCCAAATTACAAGTCTGTAGCTTTATTATTGTGGCCACAGTGGCACATATACGCATTGTGAAAAAGATTGTCTCTTGCATATCTTTGCTATTTCTAATTCAAATCATAAATAATCATATAGCATCGGTGAAGAATACCATTGCACAGTGGTCCGGCTTGTATGGAGCCTCGGCCATAAATACTTCCCGTAGAGATATCGCTATGAAATTTTCACCAAAAATCTAAAAAAATATTATAAATATATTATAAAAAAATTGGTCACATCGGCTGACTATATCCTATAGCTCCCATACAACCCTCTAAAGCGCCAACTCGAAATAATGGTCGTACGAAGTTGAGATTTTGGTTGGATGTGAATATGGTCTACAAAAACTTAACTTTAAAATTTCATTTCAAAATATTGATTAGAACGCTCGCCAGGTTGAAAAAACTTTTAACTGTCTGCAGAGGGTCTGCCGGGCTGAATGCGCTAATGCGTGGCTTGCGCTACTTACATGTGTTGATCAATTAAAAGGAAAACTGGCGAATATTTTTGTATTTTACAATTAACTTTTTTGGTCATATTATTAAAAACAATTTTTTACTGTAGTTATGAATTGTACATTTGTTACAAAATATCACAAAAATTGAGCAATTGAAGCCGATTGTGTCGCTAATTTGACCTTGAAAGGCGTGTAAGTAAATTAACGATTACAAGCAGATTCGCGAATTTTCGCAGCCAATCTTACCGGATTTATTACCTTTAAAGTTATAGAAGTTAACTGGTAAAGAATTCAAGGGGGGGTGTTGGGGGGAACACAACTGTAATTTGGGGTAAACAAACTAAAAACGAACAAAACACGATAAAAATATGTAGGTTAGCTAAAAGTTAGATAAAACGTAAATTACACAGCAATTGGTTGTTATTAATTTTAGAATATATAATAAATACCTTGAACTTTAAAATCCATTTTAAATAAACACGATATGTCAACTTATTTCACTGCCAGATCAATTTGAAATGCGCTTTAACGTTGAAATATTTGACTAGCGCCCAGCTGCGCTTTGCAAGTGGACACTTGTTAATGACTTTAGTTCTATTTTTAGAAAGTCCCGTTAGATTTCTAACGAAAACCGGTTTGCAAATAAGAAGACTGGATATTTGTGAGACGAACTGTTTACATTTTGTGGAAATATTTTCTGATCAATTTTTTGATTTTTGGCCTCTGACTGAACCACTGTGCATTGACTACATACATACCAAATTACAAGTCAGTAGCGCTATTATTGTGGATGCTGTGGCGCTTATTGTTTTCGAGATTTTTGAGATAGGTGTAGATTTTTGATGATTCGCGGATGAAGGAGGCGAGATATCAAAAATCTGAAACAAACTCGTGCTGCTTACGATAATAGAGAACCTCCATATCAAGAAATGGTGTCTCTATCTCTTTTAGTTGCTGAGATCTAGGTGTTCATACAGACAGACGGACAGACAGACAGACGGACAGACGGACAGACGGACAGACGGACAGACGGACATCGCTATATCGACTCGTCTTGTCGTCCTGATCAAGAATATATATACTTTGTGGGGTCTACCACGCTTCCTTCTGCCTGTTACACACAGCTGTCATTTGCACTAAATTAATAGACCCTTTTACTTTTTTAAAGTACAGGGTCTAACCAGCAAGCACAAAGCAGTTCAGTCGGACGCATCCGACTGCAGATCATCCTGTACTCTGTATTTTAAATATAATTTACAAATGTTTACAAAATATTAAGCAGCCGTTATGCATCTTCTTACTTTTCCTTCTGTACTATACTTCAAGAGAGCGAGCCAAGAAAAATTTGCAATAATGTTTCATTAATAACTTCTGTGTTTATTAACCGATTTCCATGCGATTTTCAGAATAAATAAACTGAATGTTCGAGAGTATATATTTTTTGTTCAATATTACCATTGTTATTCTGTTTTTACGGATGGGGCTTATGTATTCCAAGATCATACAGACAGCTATAGAAAGCTATTCTACCCTGATTTTTCCTATTTTACGGGTGCAGGGTACAAAAAACATTGGACAACGCTCGTTGGCTGCGTGTGACATTTTGCAAGCCAAAGTATGTAGAACATGGCACAGGGAGTGATAGAGAGGATAACGACGAACTGCAGAGAACTGGCTAAACAGATAGAGACAGACAGACGGACAGAAGGAGAGACGGAGAGAGAGAAAGACGGACACTCGCTCACTTGGGTACCGTTGGAGAAAATGGCATATGAACTATGGAAATTCCCAATTAGGTTTTAATGCGTACAAGTGCTTTTTATTCAGTGCAATTTCTCACAGAGAACCAAGACACAAGTCCCCTCTGCATGCCGCTCACGTTCTCCGTCCGTCACCCCGCCGTTATGCCACCCCCTCGCCCACAAGCAGGGCCTCAGTGTTTTCATTTTTTTCTCACAGCTGCTGCTGCTTCTGTTGCGTTTGCTTTTGGCTTGGATTTGGCTTTGGCTTTGGCTTTGGCCATGGATGCGTATACTATTTTTGCCAGTCATAAATTTCAATCACGTTGTCAGGATAACACCGAGTGGATAGACTCATATGTCTCCCGGCTCTGCATATGCTGCCGCCATGGCTACACTCACAAAAATCCAGCACATTTGTCAAGCAAATCAAATTAAATCACTTGGAAAAACGAGGCAATATAATAAAATTAACATAGACATATTAGCTACAGATGCTTTATAAAAAAAATAAAAATAAAATAAATGAAAGTATATAAATAAAAAGTATGATTGTTGAATGATAAAAATCAATTCGTTAACTAAAATAAATAAATAAATAAATCTAATTCATTTAAATCATGCCAATAAATTTAAATAAAGTATCGAACTATAAATTCAAATTATATAAAGGAAATTAATTTCGGTCTCATATATTCGAGTTCACAAATAAATAACCTATTTATATATTTAATTGATTTATTAAGTTATTTATTTATTGTAATAAATTCAAGTGAATTATCTCAAAATGGATTTCAACAATATTTACAGAAGATAAAATATGTTTTCATTGAAATAACAGAAATTATTTTATGTTCGAAGAAGGGCTTAAATTTTTTGCTGAGTGTGAGCACCATCAGGTACCAGACCGTCCTCACCCTCATGTCTCTCACTCTCTTAGCTCCATTGTGTGTGTGTGTGTGGTTTTAGGGCGTGCCATAACAGTACGGTAAACTCTCCCCTGTCTTCTCTATGCTCAACACAGCCCGCGCTCCGCGCCAACCTCATCCCCTGCAGGAATGTTTTTGGCACTTTGAGCGTGCCCACAGATGCTTGTGTATATTTCGACCATTGGCAGACGGTAAGCAGAAAACCGATTGCTGCCAGACCAGAGACCAGACGCGAGAACAGACCAGACCAGAGACCAGACCATATTGGTTGCCACACCACAGTTGGGCATATCGATTGTCGCTGCACATCAATTGATTTCCTTTTCGTTTTCAATTTGGCCAACTTCTTCTGCTTCCTTTTTGGCCCTTTGCCTGCTGCCTTCTCTGAGCTCCATGCTGCGCATTTTGTTTATGTGACTTTACGAATTGTTTGTTCTCTATGCTCTGTTCTCAGTTCGCAGTTCTCTGGTCGTTATTGTTGCTCTGTCCTGCTCTTGTTTTGGGGATTTCATTTGTGACTTTGCGTGACTTTTGGCTTACCTGTGCGAAGTCCGAGCACGCCTTGATTACCATTTAAATGCTGCGCTAATAGGCCAATAAACCAGAAAACAACAACAACCGCAACGAACACAAAAATAACAGAAGCAACAACAACAACAACAACAAAATTATTAATTAGTCAAACAAAATTAATGCGTAACTGTCGTCATTATTTGTGCCAGAGTCTCCCACACACGATGCCGCTGTGGATGCCACATTTGTTGACAAATTTATTTATTTGCCGCTGCCTCGTGCCTCATGCCGCATGCCCCACGGCCCCTCGTCATGCCCCTTGCTGCCCTGCTCATCCTGCACTTTGTTTTATTTGCGGTTCCAGCTGTTCAACGCCTGCGGCTGATGCTCGGCATCGCATTGGAATTCCGCTTGCCTCGAAACAAAAAATGCGATTAAAAATAAAATACATGTCAAGAGCGTGAGGAGACACAGGAAAATGCAGCAGAAAAATCAGCTATGCGGCAAAATAAAATAAGAACAAAAGACAAAAATGAAATGAAAATGAAAATGAAATTCATTGGCAGCATCAAATAAATGAATTACCAGCAAAAATTTCATAAATTTTTATTCAATTCGCATCCCCAACGCTCGCTGCATGTCTCTTTTTATACGTCTGTCCGTCTGTCTCTCCGCCGCAGAGTTTTTATATTCAACAAAATAAATATATTTTCATTTTATGAGCCAATTTTGACGAGCCAGTGTCAGTCGGGCAGGTGAGAAGTTCATTAAAATTAAAATAATATCAACTATTCGGCCAGAGATTGTGCGCTGTCTGTCACAAGACACAAAGTAAAAACTATAAATAAATAATTGAAATACAACAAGCTGTGCGTTCAACGTGATGTACAAAATGTAATAAATATATGGAAAAAATGCTCACATATTATGTATGACAAGCTATGTAAAACAAAATACTCCATTCATTTAAAGGACAAAAAATTGCAATTTAAAATGCTATAACAAAATACATATTTAAGTAAATGACAGAATATTTAAATAAATTCATATATAAATATCAACAAAAATAAAACATATTGCAACTAAAATATAAAATAATATATTTGTTTAAATTCTATTAACGTAATTTAAAACAAATTAAATTTAGGGCAATATAAAAATTAAGTAAAATTAAAAAAAGAAAAAAAAAAAAAAAAATAGAAAGCAAGTTGATAAAAATGTGCTCAAAAAGTTAATATATAAATGAATTACAAAACCACCAAGTAAATAAATATCCAACAATATTTAAGAATAAATTCAAATAAGTCAGAATTAAATATAGTAAATTAAATTATAGTATAATATAAAATGTAAATAAGTTAACTTTTCGAATGATCAATTACACTTTGTCTGTTTCATAAATTGAAATAATACAATACAAATTAAATTAATCACATAAAATGTAATCAAGTTAAAATATAGAATGATCATTTACCATTTCTGTCTATTGCAGTTGATTTGGCCAATTAGCTGGGCCATCAGTCAAGCTGAGGCGCAGTCGTTCAAACGAGGCGTTCGATGCTTAGATACAGAATCATTTGTATCTTGTAAATGAATCTGTATCTGTGACTGACATGTGTGTATCTTGTATCTCAATGTCGCTGTGCGTGTGCAGCTGCAACTGTCTGGGATTTGATTTGGTTTGGTTTGGTTTGCTTTGGTTTGGTTAGTTTATTAGCCGCATATGCGCGGATTTCTTTTTTGTCGGTTTTTGGTTTCGCTTTTGCTTCTGCCCTGGGCTTGGCTCTCGCTCAAGCTGCTGGGAAGAAGGGAGGGGAGCGGGGGATTGTCAGCGGTTGCGTCTCATTGCCTGTTCCTGGAAATTGAGCGCGTTGGCTGCTGCTGCTGTTGCTGCGTAAATAATTCAGCGCCAAACAGAAATTTATTCGACTTGCGGCGCGCTTTTTGGGCCAGGCAATGCGACAGTTCCAATTGCCTGGGATTGGTAAGGGGAAGGGGAACGGAAAGGGGAATGGGAATGTGAATATGGCCGTTGGTATAGGTTTTGGGCACTCTGAGCGTGCATTGCCTGTAAACAGATTGCGTTTTTATACTTTTACGTGATTTTCAGCGACAATCCATTGCGACGCACATGCTCCAATTTCATGCCATGCTCACGTACATGGACACAGAGCAGCTCCAGTGCTCGGCTGCTTTATGATTTATTGCCCTGACACTGCGTCTCCCCTCGGAATACACTGTGTTTGCAATACCCATTGAAAACTGCTCTCAGAGAGAGGGCATAACCATTAGCGAACAACAGATAGAACTCTGCACAGCAAAAATCAATCATGCAATCGAGCAATATTTAACTAAAAATCAGAAAAATCAGAATGATAGAGTTGAAAATCTAAATTCATTATATATTTTTTAAACGATTTAAAATTAGCTTATATTCAAGGAGGTCTTAGCTGCTAGATTGTACCCTATAAAAATGCATTCCTAAAATTAATAGTTCCATTTCGTTTTGAAAAATTCAGGTTTTTTCTATTTTTAAGATATCAAATGCTTAATATTAATATTATTATTATTACAATTTAATAGTGGTTTTGTATATTTATGTATAAGAATCGTTTGCATATTATGTGTTTTATTTATCGATTGCGACTTTGGGTAATAAAGTTATCGATTGCGCCTCTGAACTGATAAATTTAGAGTGGCTTTAGAACGACAGATTTTAATTGGTAAATTGCCGGAAACCTGCAAATTTTCAGAAATGACATTAAAAAAAAATAATAATAATTAAATAAATAATAAAAGAAATAAGTAATAAAATAATTTATAGAATTTTTCGTTAGGACTGTAAATAGCGCTTATTGGAATTATAGTTTTTTTTAGCATGCTAGGAATTTCATTCCTCTTTTAAGAGACACTAGCTTACATATGTCTAGAACTTTTCGTTAAGGCTGAAAAGTCTTGAATGAAGCATATTTCAAGCCAATTTTTGCGCAATATTTTGCCTGGGTGCATAAATTGCTATTATCTATTGTCTGCGCATTCGACTGCAGTCTGCTGACTTGTTTGTTTGAGTGACACACACCAACGTCAACACAAACCCAAACACAAACACAAATGCAGAGTCAGAGTCAGAGTCGGAGCACTGAAAACTAGTCGCCGTCTGGCAGGATTTGTCGTCATTTTGCCGCTCTTGGGACTGGGATTTGTTGGTGTTAGTGGAACGCGTGGCAGTCGTCGCTGTCATCCCCGCTGTCATCCACGTTTAGCGATAAATACAAGTTTTATGATGGATAATAAATGGCTTCATTCGCGTTGACAAATAGTCTGGTTTTGTTTTCATTTGTTAGTCGCAGCCTTCGGTCTGGTCGGTCTAGCTTGGCCCTTTGTTTGTGCCTCCGTTCTTTGTCTTTGGGGGCATCCCTGGTCACCGGATAAAGATAAAGATGATGTATTACTGCAGCGACAACATTTCCCAGTCCCAGTCTGAGTCCCAGTCGCAGCGCCAAGTGGGTGGATTATGTTTTCAGGTAGGATTAGCAATTACGTTTATAAATAGAAATGCTTGCCATTTATCATCGCGAAATCTGTGCATTAAATCGCCATGAAAAACTCGACGACTGGCAAAGTTAGATCGGGGCTAACGCGCATTTTATTACATCGTTTGAAATTTTACAAATCTGAAATCTAAAATCTAAAATTTGAATATGCCACAGCCAAAATCATGGGTATTATTTATACTATGTGCCACTCCCCATCGTACGGTCTATTCGCTTTTATGGCAAAATAATGTTTTCAGCCTTTTATGCTGCATAATTTTCCCAGCCTGTTTTGTCTGGCCTCGGATATTCATTTTCAATTTTCGACTATTTATGCAAATTAACTGTAAATATGCATAAAAGTTTGAAAAATGTCATCATTTTTATGCATGTATAAACGCAATCCATAAAAGCGCAAAAATATCACTCATACGCCCCGCTGCGTGTCCCGGTCCACGGCTCATTAGGCCACAAAAAATGTATATATGATGATTTTCTACAGCGTCACGACTTGACAGACTCGGGCTGTCTTTATGTCTGTGCTTTTTTTTATGTTTCAATCAATGAAAAATGAAAATGAAAATCAAAACCCCCATCAATGTCACAGGGTTGCCATCAAGTCGCTGTTCAGAAATCTGGTAACACAATCTCTGTCTGCAATGGTCAGCAGCAGAACTCTCCTCTGCTCAGCTCCAGCGAAAGTCACAATCGAAATCAAAATCAATCTTCCAAGTTTCCCCTTCCACGGGGCATATGGATTTCATGCACAGCGATGGGACGACAACGGCATTCTGATAAATCACAATCGATCATTGTCGAGCCAACATAATAATCGTTAAAAAATCTCATGTCTACAAATAATCAGTTGAAAATGAGAAAATCGTTTGGGAAGTTTGTTAACGCCAGTGCTGGCTAATGAAATTAAAATTTTACAACTTGTTCCCAGAAAATTCAATAAAAACCCGCAACGGCCCTGAATGCAGAAGTCCTATTTCAGCTGCCATTGCACTGCAATAATTGTAGATGTAAGCGAAACGAAGAAGATGCTACACTGAAAGAAAAATGAAGGGTATTCGTGCTGAAATCATTGCTGAAATTATGCTTATTATTTGTATTTTATTTTACTTAAATTCAGAGAGTAAGAGCTTAAAAATTAGAATTTTGCATAAAATGAAATTTATCAAATAAAATAAAAGATCTGGTAATAACTACTGACAATTAAAAATAATATCAGTTGAAAAATTTAGCCTTTTAAAAATCAGTCATATATCATTATAATACAAAATTCGTTGTGTTTAAATTAAACCGGTTTTGTTTCTGCCTTTCTGCCTAAGTTAATCTAGTTTTAATTTTTCGTAACAAATCAAAATTAATTTAATAGAACGACTTGCTCTGCATTTTTCTGAGTGTATAAACTCGAATATGAGCAGCTCAGGCGATGGAGAGGATGGGGAAGGCGAACTGGTTTTGCTTTAATGCTGATAAATTATGCCTGGTGTGTAATATGAGCACCGCACGTCTGAGAATTTACAATTATGGTAATATATACTACATGCGTAAATTGTATATTTTGCTTTTGTCTTCATGCATTTCGGTCTGCCTCAAGATGCGAACTGCGATTACATTGCCTGGCATCTTGAATTTCACGCTTCCATTCAAAACTAAATATTTAAAACTACCGAAAAATTGAGAAGCGCCGAGCTAATTGAAAGCATGAAAGATGAATCCCATCTGCAAGAATGAACAAGTTTCAGTGTGAGAAATTGAAAGTGTGACAGAGGTAAGCCCAATGAAAGGGGTGTGTCAGAATAGGGATTATGTTCACGTAACTGGAGAGTGAAGTGCCTTAAGTAGTTTTCCTTAATACAGCACAAAAGGTGTTCACGAAGACACTTGAGTTTAATTTGATTAAACGAAGCGTAAGATGCACATGAGAATGGTTTTAAATTAAATGTCTATGAAATGCAATCCGTTTAGCTTAAGATTCCAATTCGAGTCAAGCTGAAAATTCGGAATACCAAGAGAATTTATTCACACACTGCACTGAAAAAATTATGAAAATTTCCTGACAAAATGATTCATTTTGATTAAGAGTATGAACTTTAATTCAAAAGGTCTATTTTCTTACTAAATATTTAATTTTTTGTGCTAAATAAGTAGTAGAATGTATTACATTGATAAAAGTAACTAAATATATACATATACAATATATACCCCAAACAAAAAGAGCTGAAAAGCTTTCCAAAAATTTTATAAATTGGAAAATACTCTAAACTCTAAGGTGAACACAAAGAAGCGATTCGTCATCTTATGACTTAAATATAATTTGTTCAACTCATAGTTTATTTGATTAAATGCATAAATACTCTATTTAAGTCAAGAGTTTTAGTAGTTATCTATTATTATTATATATGCTCTACTTCAGGTATACTTGGCGTATCTTTATTGGGAGATTGTATCGATAGTGAGGTTAATTTAATGAAATTGGCAAAGTGCTCTTGGCCAAAGTATCCTTTGATCAGTTAGTCGGGAAACTCATGCATGTGTGCGCGACATCAATTACAGTTTTCCGCCATCATATGACAAAAGCCTTTCAGCACAAAGAACAATAGAGACACTGGGAAAAAATAAATTAAAGGCTAGGAGAATGAGAAGTAGAAGGAGAAAGAGCTGTGTGTGTGCGTGGAATTACCTTTGCCTTTGTTGTGGCTGTCTCTGTGTGTGTTTGTGTGATTCATCAGCTTTTGAGCATGAGTGTATTTGAGTGTGTATGAGTGTCGGTTCGAGTGCCTACTCCATTCTGGGCCATCCTTCGTGCTAAAACTCAATCAAAATTGTCGCCGTTCGACTATCAGTTTTCTATGCGTTTCCACTTGGAGTTGCCAGACTTTGTGCCCCCCTCCTCCCCTGCTCACCCTTCCTCTGCTCGTCATAGGCGCGCCTCTGGCGTGCAATTAAGTCGCGCTTTAGTTGCTGGGTTTTTCCTTTTAGTGGGCGCGCCTTGTCGGCCTCTGTCTCTGCCTCCCCTCTCCCTCTCTTTTTGCCACTGCCTCTGCTTTCCGCATTTGCATTTGCCGAAACGCATTGTCAGACATGCGATGTCGTTAGTTGACATCGACGACCACGTTGCCATGTTGTGGTAGCCACCAGCTCAAAGCCTCTTCCCTCCCCTCCACTCCACCATTTTCACTCTCTCTCTTTCTTTTGCTGCTGCTTTCTCTGTCCATGTCTATGTCTCTGTCTGCGCAATTGGAGCCCCAAAGTGCAGCTTAAATCTAATCAAAATGCGAATATGTCGTCGTTGCTGTTCGACTTGTTTTGCACTCAGAAAAATCACAGTAAACCTCTCAAATTAATATTTTAATATAGAATCTGGAATGCACAATAATGTCTTAGTCTGGTGAAGAACAGATTGTGTATAAATCTAGATTAATTAAGGCAAAAAACAGAGAGCTTAAAGAATGCTCAAATCGAAACTTATTGAGCATGATATGAGATTTAAGTAAGCTCTGAAAATTCTTAAAAAAAAAAAAAACTGTTTGAATCAATAAGGAATCGTGAATGAATCTAGATTAATTAGGGCAAAAAAAAAAAAACAAAACAAAATTTTTAATAGACTTAAGCTTCAAAATGCATGAAAAAGAAACTAAATCTAAGATTATTCGGACCAAATACAAGTTTAAATAGAAGGTAATTAAGCTTAAAACTCTTCAAAAAAAATTCCAAAAAAATGTAAACAGTCAAGTACAGCTGTTAAATTTTCTCTCAGTGCAGCAGTTGCTGTTGCTGTCGCCTCTTTAGCAGCAGTTGCTGCTGCTGTTGTTGCCAGTTGTCATTGCCGCCTTTCTTTCGCACCGAATGAAGTCTGTAGGCCGATCGGTCGCCTTTTCGCCATTCAAATTACCAGCAACAACAGACACAGCAACATGGCCAACAACAACAACAACTACAGCAACAAAGACAAAAACTTTGACAACTACAACGACAGCAACAGCAGCAACTGCAATGCGGAGCAGCAACTGAATGCGACAAGTTTTTCAGGTGCCTGGCATGCAACACCTTTTGACATGTTTTTGTTGTCTCTAGGTGTTGTTGCCGTTCATCATACCCTATAGCCAAGACAGGCATAATTAATTTCAGCTGCTGTTCCATAACTGAAGAGCCATTCATCAAGCCGAACGAAGATAAATCATTATTTTTTAAAGTTTAATTAACAAGAAATTCATAAGATTTTTGGCTGTTTTGTTTTTGTAATTTCTTATTGACAATTTATTTTAAAACGGGTTCCTTTTTATTATATTTTTATAAAAATATCTTTGATTGCCTAGAAATGTTATTGTAAATCAATGTATAAACAACTTAATGTTTGCTTTGAATTTAAAAATTATTAATTTGAGTGTATCTCAATGATTTGAATTGCAGTTATTTAAATTAGATTTATAATACTCTCTGGTAAAATTTCCTACAAATATAAAATTGCCTATTACTTATTATATTTGAAATCATAAGTTGTCATATAAATTTTATAACAATTTCTGATGAATTATTTTGAATTAATTTTCAATGTTGCTGTTATTAAATAAATAATAATTTTTTCATATATTTTGAATGAATTCAGTAAGTTTTTACTGCAACTTGTATGCTCTTTGGTAAAATAAGAGTATAGAGTGTTGTTGGTATTCAATGGCCACAGCCTTAGTTTGTGTTTTCGCGCCATCATTCATGTTAGTTCTGTCTGAGCTCGAGTCCATGTGTCTATGTCTATATGTCTGATTCTGACTCTGTTTCTGACTTTGACTATGGCTCTGGATGTGTCTTTGCTGCTGTCTCTAACTCGATTGTGTTGGGGCTTTTGCGGTTTTGCCTGCCAGCAGACGACGCTCTGTCTCTTCTTCGCTTCGTCTCTCTGTCTCTTAGCCTCTCTGTCTGTCTCTTTGTCAGCTATGTGGTTTTTGTCACACTCATCTTCGTTGCCGTTTGTCACGTCAAGTTCAACGGAATTGCATTTTGGCCGGAACGCATGCGCAATGTCTGTCAGCTGCATTCTCCTCTTGCCTCTTGCCTCCTGCCACCTCCTTCTCTCTTCTCCTCTCTCCTGCTCCTTCTCCTATTGACTGAGTGACTCCCATTGCATATGCTGTGGCAGTGACCAGTTTGTCAAGTTGTTGCAAGCGCAGCTTACAAATTTAATCAGTCTTAAGCCCGGCTGCTGTCCTCCGCTCCAGTTGCTCCTCATGCCATTCATAAGTATGCAGCTCTTTTGATTCCAGTTCGCTTGCATTTCGTATGCAAAGCACTGGCGCACAGTGGGGCAAAGGCACGATGGAAATTATATTATGTAAAGTGCGTGCTCTCAAGACTCTTTCCTAAACATTTGCATTGCATTCGCTGCCCTCTCACTTAACACCTCTTGGCTGCACCCATGCGTGGCGCTTACGCCTCGCTTTTGTTGTTCCTCCTCCATATATATTTATTTATATTTGGCCTTTTTGGTGTAAAGCGTTTTAGCATCTCCAAGTGTCTGCAACACACACACGCTTTGCATGCCGCAGCGCATAAGCAGGGCAGCATTTACATAGCTAAACATATTAGGCGGCAAGAAATGCATATGCTACACTCGAAAAAACATTATTCAACTCTGTTCCCTAAAATATTTAAACGATTATTAATATTTAAAACATTGAACGCTTCTACATTTTGGACTTTAGCACTACTGTTCCAATCAATTTATAAAACCGTATCAACTTATACACATAGAATTAAATTCTCTTACCATATAAATACTTCTGCAAAGATACACTCAATGATTTGAATTTTCCAATATTTCCATAAATAAAAGATGTTAAATATTTATATAAATTTATATTCACATTTTACATGCATGAACAAACTTAACAATTAATTTGAAAATGAAAGAAAATAATTAAATAATATTCTTGTGGACTCAGATGAAGCTATATCAATTTTGCTATATTTTTCTGGCAGTGTAGCTGCACTTAAACGCAAGTAAAACGCTTAAGTAAACAATGGCAACAAAGCAGAACACAGCAGAGCCATAACAAACAGCAGGCGAGCAAACAGGCCTGCAACAACAATCGACGAATGCGGCCCACTGTGCGGAGTGCTATTGATAGGGAGACAGTGGGGAGAGTGGGGAAAGAGGGGGTTTATAAGCTCGGGAGTTCGTGCTCTTGCCCCTGGACCAATGCCAAAGCGCTGTCAATTAAAGTCAACACTAGACAACGGCAAAGGCAACGGCAACGGCAACAATAACAATAACAATTATGGATATAACTCTATGGCAACTGGAGGTCGCTGCCTTATCAACAGCAACAACAACAGAGCTGAGAGGCGGAAGATAAGCAGATAAAGTAGGGACGGTAGGGGCAGCCCGCATCTCAGAACCTGTAAAAGAGAGTATCACATTTATTAAGTTTAACAAACCCAAATGGCGTCAAAGTTCTGACACCTTTAGCGCGAGAGTTCAAGCTGCAGATACAAGATACAAGATACCAGATACACAGCTACAAGATACAAAGATATATTTTATATGTGTGTTTGTAGCTATTTTATGGCGTGCTCTGCTCAAACCCAAGCTGCAGCTTTAAGTTGTCACTACAAATTGGTTATGCCAGAAATGGGTTTTCAGTTGGAGTTGGAGTTTTGTTCGCTGCTTGATTAAGCGTCATAAATCTTCTGGATACGCTGCTTAGGCCTCAGATACATTTGTAACTAGTCTAGGCAAAAGGGTCTCGCAGGCCTTGACAAAACAACCAAATCTCTGACAGCGTTTTGTTCCAACAAATATTGCGCTCAGCTAGTATCTTTTGTGTCTGTATCTGTATCTACGTCTATGTAACTATTGTATCTGTATCTGCAGGCGAGCATTTAACACTTTATATAATTTATTGTAATTTCTTAGAGGTTTTCTTATCTGTGGCAGGCAGCTGTTAACAAAACGGTTTCCACATAAAACTCGCACCTTAACGTCTCGCAGATACATTTTGTATCTATTTCTGTAGCTGCCTCGACTCGTCTCACGACCAGCAGCCATCAAAGCCCACTCGAAAGCCGGCTAATGCTCCATGCCCAGAGTGAGCGGCAACCAGTTGCATAAGCAGCAGTTTAATTCTGAGCAGAGGTTGCAGCAGAGGCAGGCATAGAAGCTACACTCAGAAAAATAATCAAGTAATACTTGCTTAATCCAAATTAAATCTTTATTAGGCGAACTTAAATGCCAAGTAAATTCAAATTAAAGAAGAAAATGTAACTATATACTGATAAAGGCAAACAATTTTAAGGAAATTTGATCTTAATCTCAGTGAAATGAGATCCATATAAACACGATTTTGTAAATATGAGTAAAAAATTTTTCCTCTTTACAAAAATAAAATCCTATTAATCCCATTAAAATAAGTATAATTCGTTACTAAATCTTAACTGCAGATTGATTTATAAATATATTAATATATACATAAATACAAAATAAATAAATAAAGGATGAAATCTAATCATATTTAGATTAGTCAAATCTTAATTTGTAGACATCGTAAGGTCGTAAGTAAATCGAATATGCCTATTTTTCCGAGTGTTTGAGATGCATTGGTAAATAATTGAAAGTCTTTGCATTTAAATAATTCCGTGCATAAACATAAGTGCGAATTGTAACTGATTTATGGCCTACTCAAATATTTGTTTTGATTGAAAGGAGTTAATGAATACCCTAACTGAATACCCTTTTCTCTGCCCTTAGCCCTTAGCCCTCAGCCCTGTGCCTCATCAATAATGCGACGTGTAAACATTGTTGCACTCTCTGCTCTTTTTGACATTGTATTTAGCCTGTGTTAATTGCCGTTTGTTCGAGGGACCCTGTGAAGTATTCCCCCTGCCCCTCTTATCCCTAGGCAGTTGTTATGCACACAGGGTTCGATCTTTTGTGCGGCGACAACTCTGTTTACATTCCTGATAAACTCTACATGGGCAGCATCAACCTCAGGCTTTACAAAGGGAGAGAGGAGAAAGAGATTTTCCCTGTCCCTCTCTCTCCGTCTCTTCGTCTTTTCGTCTCTTTTGGTGTTGGGCTTACCTTTTGCCATTTGTCTCATTTTTCGTTTCCTTTTTGGGCCTTTTGTGCACGCTCTTTGCATGTCAACGGGGCTTAAGCCGAGAGACGCCTCTGCAACCGCAGTCGCAGCCTCTGCAACTGCCTAGACCATCACTTCCTGCCCCTCCCCTTCCCCCTCTCTCACTCACTCCCTCCCCCCGCCTGTCTAGCTGTCTGTCTTGTGTCTGTCCACCGCCTCGTTGTTCTGCTTTGTGTGCGATTTCTGTATCTTCATCGCCTTTTGCTTGTTCTGCTGCTTGCAAAACTCGTTTGCATATTGTCATAATTTCTGCACTCGCACACACAACAAACACACACAACACACACACACACTAAGCACACACAACAAACACACACACACACACTAAGCACACACACACACACACATACTCACACACTCACACATTGCCATCTTTTGCCAGTTTTGTCTAAACAGCTCAGTTGAGTTGAGCTCAGCTCAGCTCAGCGTTTGCCTTTTGTCTGCACTTTTTTGTTATGCTCTTAAATGCCTGTGTATGTGTGTTTGTTGTGTGTGTGAGTGTGTGTGCTGGTGTGTTTGGTGTGTGGCAACATCAGCGTCGTCTAGTTGTTATTGCCACGGCAGCAGTGCCTGCCATTTGTGGCAAATGCAGCATGTTTTATTGTTATTTTGATTGCATTTATTGTATTTTTAAGCTGCATTGTTGTGCCCATTTGTTGTTGCTGTTGCTGCGCCTTATAATCCGCCCGCCGCGCTATTACAAACATTTATGGCCCCTCCCCTCCCCCACCACGCCTCCATCAGCTTATCGTCTAGTTTATCGATTGTGCATTGCAAGTTTGTTGTGCAAGTTGTCAAGTCAATTTTCAATCGCTCGCTGGGGCCCTTCTACTTCTGCTTATAACTTAAATTGAACTCGGCTGGCTTCCGATTTGCTGGCTCAACGTACAGTGAGCACTCGCTGCAGGGGATTCGATTAATTTGAAATATGACCTTCTAGGTCTTACTGTTTGATTCGGTTCTTGGTATCTATCCAGAATTTTACTCAAGTTTTGACTGAGCTAAGTGTTGAGACTAAAATGTTCATTTAAACCAATAAAAATAATCTTAACGGAATTATTATTTTCTGATGAATTATCTATATTCAGATTAATATTTAGTTAGATCTTTCTCTTTATTATAATAGCAACTAAATCTTAGCTCTCAAATTTAACCAATTCTTCTACTTATACTTGAATTTATACCTATATTTCTAATATTATTTCTATTCCAATTTCTATTAAAATTTCTATCTCCATTCCAATTTCTATTTCTATATCAGTTCCTATTTCTATTTTAATTTCTACTTCTACTTATGCTACTTATATTTCTATTCCAATTTATATTTAACTTTCTTTTTTTATATCAGTTACTATATCTATTTCTATTTCTTGTTATATTTCTTGTTTTATTTCTATTTCTATTTTTACTTCTACTTCTATCTACTTCTGCTTCCGATTAGATTATATATTCCACTTCTCAGGTGTTTAGTGTAGCCTTCGACTACACCTTTATCTCGGCGAGTCTCGACTCATCTTCGACTTGGCTGGTCTCTTCTAAGCCAAGTGCCTAACGGTAGTCAAGCAGCCGTTGCATTTAGCCATAAATTTGCAATTTGCAATTTGCCAGTTGCATTTGCGTTCTGCAGCTGCTGTTGATTGTCCATTAGCGAGTGGGCACTCAAGGGTTTTCCCTGTATGCCAGATACCGGCGAGGTGTCAGCTTAGCCGAGGATGGAGATGATCACAGAGTTCTTGTTTTCTGCGTTTTCACAGTCTGCGCGGTTCAATTGCAGGCTAATTGAGCGTGTGGCAAATGTCTAATTCCCCAGCTGGATAAACATGCTGGGCGAGTGCTTTAGCTGGAGGACTCATCAAACATGCACTTAGTTGTTTGTTGTTTTTGGAGACTTGTTAATTAGCAAGTTTTGCTGCTGCTGAAAGTTGGACATTGTTTGTTGATTAGCGATTGCTGCGGGCACAAATGACCCAACAATATTGGACTTCTCTCTGTCTCTCTGTCTCACTTCTGTTCTCTGCCTGCCTCTCTAATTAAAGGTAACACGCAACAAACAACAAACAAACAAAATACACAGACAACATGTGTGTCGAAAGCGCAAAGTTTTTCCTTTCGGCAGCAATTAACAGGTGCAGCGAATCGTGCTGCATTTTCAGCACATTTTGCAGCGCCAAAAAATGCTAAAAAATGCAGTTAAATAACAAGTTGACGCTTGTTTGAATGGCGCAATGATATCAATTTGATAACGCACTCGATGGCTGCATGCTTTTTATTTGTATTTGATGAATGAGCTGAGCATTAGCAGACGACGTGGAACGGAAAGAGGAAGGGGAATGGCATGATTGATGCGAGTCAACGGCTGCTTGAAGATTGATTGATGGCTCGACAGTACCTAAAATCTATGCTATAATACTTGTATTATATGTACACAGAATTTATTTATATATAGAATACAGAATTTTATTATAATGTGCTAAATGATTTTGAAGGGCTATAAAAAAAATAAAATCAAATAAAATAAATCAAAATACAATAAAAATTAATCCAAAATGGAATTTGTGTACTCTTTAGTGTGTGTTTTTTATGGGGTTTGTTGTTAATCTTCGCCTCAACGGCAGCATAATTGCAATGCCGTTAAAAGAGTAAACGCCAAAAACTGAAAGCCGCCAAGCACACACAAAAAGAAAAACTTCACCACCAAAAAAAAGGGCAAACAACAAATTTGTTGACTACAAAATTTGTGCGCGGTTTGCACGGGGAAAACCAAAATAAAAAATAAAAACAAAACAAAATAAAAAAGGCCCAGCCAACAAAAATATTTGCTCAGCTGAACAGCAACATGCACAAAGAGTAGGGAAGGGGAAAGGGAATGGGAAGGGGAAAGAAATACAGCCAAAAAATTGAAAACTAGTTAAATATTCGCGGTGGCCCAAAAGGAGTCGAGTCGAGTGCTGTACGTGGACTACGACTAGAAAGTAGAACTTCTATGTAGTACACCTATACACGAACCCATTGAAAAAGTTTTCTTTTTTTATTGATTTGCTGTTCAATTTGCTTGTAGCTCGATGTTCTTGTTGTTCTTCCTGCTGTTGTCGCAAATGTAACCCAGAAATGGCAGTAAGGCGCAACAACAATAAAACAAATAGAACGTACCCATAAATAACGAAGAGAAATGTTCTCCGAACAAAATAACAAAATAAATACCAAGCAAAAGCCAACAAAATTTGGTAGGGATTCTTAAAGTCGAGCTAAGACACATTGAATTTAGCAGCCAATAAAAAAATAATTCAAAGCAGAATATCAAGAGGAAATTAATTTTATAATATTTGGATTTGGATTATTTGTAAATATTTTTCAAGCTTAAGTAAACTATCTATAATTTATATATTTGATATAATAAATTATACTTTGTTATTCATTTGTTTTTTGCTCATTTTATATATAAATAGATTATAAATATTTGTAAAATATATTTTAATATATCTAAATATTTCTTAATATTTCAATACATTAACCTTTCAAATTTCTTTAAAATTGCATTTTATTCCAGAGTTTTATTTTGTTTTGCTGTGAGAAAATATTTAAAAATTTAATATTAATTTCCCTGGAGCCTGTTTACTCCTACTTGCTCCATGAATACGTCTAGAGAATTCTTACTAAACTATTGCCTATTACTTTTGATCACAATCTGATTAATTGTATGCAACTATATCTCTTTCCTCTGCTATACCTGTATTTAAATTCAAGACACTTGTGCGCTTGGAAAGACTTTGCTCGCAGGGAAATAAGCCAACTGGCAGCTTGAAGGACTTGTCGGACTGTGGCGGGAAGGGATGGCAACTCTGGCAGCTGGAATTGCCTGCAGTAAAGCCAAAAAACTTTTGCAGCCCTGCCGAGCGAGCAGACAGAGAAATTGGACAGCTATCGCAGCTAGACAAACATAAAGTAAACAGCAAAAACAGCAACAATGTAGCACAAATTGTTGAAAATGTTGCTGCCAAGTGGTTGGGGTTTGGGCACTAGAAGCAGAAAGAAGGGGAAGAGAAGGAAGGGGAGGAAGGGCAGGGTAAACCTTGTGTCGTTTTTCTTTTTTAATTAATTGCCAAAAAGCGAAACTGGCAAAAAACGGAGCCAGGCCAAACACTTGTGGCCGGGCCTACGGGTCGAAGGCACGCCGGACGCAGACAGGAAGGAAGTCCGTAAGATTGTGCACAAAAGCTCACACACACTCTCACTCTCTTGCCTTGTGTGTGTGAGTGTATGTGTGTGTGTGTTGGGTCTGGCAGCTTGTAGCATACTTTTGTGCGCTCTGCTGTTTATGCGACTTGTAAGTTGCTGCTTGGGCATTGTTGTTGTTTTCTCACTTCCTTGCTGATTGCCGGCAACATATTTCGCAAATTGCTGTCAAAGTGTTAAGGAAGTTGACTTGCCTTGCCCCCCAGCCGAGCTACGTAACACTTCTGACCCGGTTGCAGCCATAAAAACAGTATAGAGAGTGTGTGGTTGTGTCTACACTTGGAAAAATATAGATTTAGTCGTTCTACAAAATGAATCGTTGCATACTAAAATTTTAAATGAAAAATTAAAAAAAAAAAATCGTACCTATCTATTATTTATTTAGGTATATTATTTTATTTATATACAAGAACAAGAAAAAAAATATTAAAATTAATAAAGTTCTTAAAAATATGAATTTTTATGTTCAGTTTTAGCATTGGATGTAAAATTTTCTTGCTCGTTGAAATACCTTGATGTTTCTCTCAGTGTACTTCTAATTGCAGGCAGAGCAACAAGAAGCAGCTCGAAGATGAATTGCTAATGGCTTTCTATTTTTTGTCGGCAACAATAATAATAATCATGAGACGGTACGGACGAGTTTTCATAGGGTCATGGGGCACTCAGGGGTTTCAAGTGTCAGGCAGTTTGGCAGAGGCAGGGGCAGAGGCAGAGTTCACAAAGGAACCCGTTAGAATGCATGATAGGCTACTTTGAATGATGGGTAACCCAGTGAGTGAGCTGATGAAGATGGAGTTGAATCTTGAGCAGAAGTGCTGAATCTCGAGCTGAAGTTGTAGCTGAAACTAGAGTTGAAGATGAGCAGATGAGGAGATGAAGATGAATATGAATTTGAGTGGCGCCGTTGTGTGAAAGTTTTGGGTTTCAATTGTGTATTCAGTTTCAAGCGTGGGCTCTACCTGAAGTGCTGAGGAAACTCAATTAGTTGCAAATGCCACTGAGCAACAACAAATACATTTTTCAATTAGCTGCAGGTAGAGGTAAATGTAGTCGGGCCCGAGTTGAAACTCGAAGCAAAAGACATGCAATTAACAGCATCACGTGACCTGCAATTCCAAGTTTTTGTGGCAACGTTTGGTGGCATGAAAAATGAGGCAACGAGGCAACTGCGGACCAATGCGGATTCAGTCAATTGACTTTCGAGCTGCCCAGCAATGGCATCAATGGCATCATTAATTTAGCCGCAATCTCAACTCTCGCATTCGACTTGGGTTTGATTTGGTCTTGGGGTTTGGGTTTCGGTTTAGGTTTAGGTTGGAGTTTGAGTCTGCAACGAAAAACCCAAATGAAAATAATAAAAATGTAATTAACGCCCAAGTCATAGACTCGTTGTTTCCAGGGGGCATGCCCCTAGTTTTTCTCGCTTTGCTTCAACTCGAACTCGACTCGAACTCATTTCTTATACAATTAAGTGGCCTCCCGTTGCCCTTTGCCCTCTGCTCGAAATTTTTGGTGGCCCAACTTTGTCTATGCCTGTCATGAATCTCATTGCGAGCAGGGGCGTTTATGGGCGTGGCTGTTTGTTGTGCTTTGCCCTGCTGCTTATCTGATTATGCGGCCGAAGGGACCGAGACTGAGACTAAAGCTGAGACCGAGACTAAGGCTGGACCCTGATCCTGGACCTGTCGCGAATGACACGTCAATGCCCAGCCCCCATGGGGGAGTTCGAAAGTTTAATTACCACTCGTCGTCATCAGAGTCTTTGTGTTTGTGTCTGTATAAAAATAGCTGCGGCACAGCGCATTACGGCCTCGGAATTCAAAAGGAAAACAAATGAAGTTTGTGTGGGAAGCGCAAAGGCGACTAACTAATGCTCTCAGATAATGAATAATACCAGGTAGTCGAAAGACTAGCATTCGACGAATGCGAATGAGCTAAATGGTAAAGGAAAAAGTATAGAGGAAAACCTTGCATATTATGAATGAAAGCTGGCAATAGCGCGAATGTAAATAGAAACAGGTTACAATATCGATGAGAATGATCTAATTCTTTAAAAGTATGAATGCAATAGAGCACTACATTTTCTGTTTTGGAATATGTATTTGATTGAAGCTGCATAAATTATACTCAAACAAGGAGGTACAGGTATATTCTTATTAAAATCTTTTCAGAAGATAAGATTAGGCTTTCTAATTTGCAGTTACGAATTAAAATGATGCTTCTCTGACACTTCTTCGGATTTTCAAATTGAATTACTTCAGAACATACCGCTAAAAATAAACGCATTACAAATGCTGCAACATCTGACATACACCCACGCTGCCCAGCTATTAACTGCAGGGTATGCTCCGCACAACAGAAAACACGTTCAAATTATTTTGCAACAGCCGAAAAAGGCAGCAACAAATGCCGGATAACCTCGCCTGGTCAGCTGCCATTGTTGTAGCCAGCTGGGGAGGTTATAGCGGAGAGCGGAAGAAGCAGATAGAGCAGGAGGTTGAAGGAGAAAAAAGTTGATGGACAACAAGACAATGAACTATGTTAAACTTGCAGCCACAGCAAACAGGCAGCCGGGCAGCCGGGCAGCCGGACGGACACATTAAACGAGCAGTAGCAAAATGTTAACAAATTTTTCGCTCAGTGCACTGTTGGCGAGTGGATGGGGGGCTCGGACAAAAGGGTCCCCCTGGCCCTCAGGGGAACAGCAACAAAATTGGGTTTCAGCTTATGGGCAGCAGATGAGGTGGGGGCACATTGTGTGGCAAAGTGGCGACTGTGTGGCACGAGATAAGCGCGTTGCATTGGGCAATCTAGAGGAAGAGAGTGGAGAAGGCCGAAGCTACTTGGTGTACACTTAAGACACACAAAAGCCGCAAGTGGTGAAAGGTGAAGAGTCAGGGAAACCGAGGGAGATGGAGAGCTGAAACAATGCAGCGGTCTTAGAAAAACATAAATTGATTAATGGATGCAAATGATGGAGAACAAGAATGAAACCAGGCATGTGGCATGAGGCAAGAAAGCGGAAAGTCTGTCAAAGCACACATCAAAGTCGCTTTTGGCGTTTGGGGAGGTCTTCAGCTGCCATGTGCTGGCTCTGACCCAAAAAAACAAAACGTAGAAAGGAAATCCATAAAAGCCAAGCGATTGGGCGAGTGCGAGTACAAGTTTAATTTCCAATCAATTGAATAAACCGCACAGTTCGATCGCTTTTTATTGCACAAACTGCAGAGACAGGGAAGGCATTGGGAATTGAGGTCTGTCTGCCCCCTACCTTAGAAGAATGGCTCTCTACTGACCTGTCCGTCCGTGCACTTAAAGAAACAATCAAAATGTTCTTACGTGATTCAATAGTCGTATTATACCAAATTCATCTCTTCAATTAATTCTGTTTTTGTTTTTTCTAAAGTAATCTAAAGTAATATTTTTTAATCTAAAAATTTTTTTTATTTAATTGCTACCAAAACAATTTTTGGTTTGGTTTGCTCTTTGCAATTCAAGCAAGACTCTATTCGCCTTTTTTTGAGTGTGGTTGCAATTGTTTTGTTTGTTTTAGCGTCTGAACCGCAAAGGCAACAGCAAGTGGAACCGGAGCGTAAGAATAACAGCAACAATAACGAAGGCAACAGCGAAACATGCCAACATCGAAACAACCCAAGATCCCAACTTCCATCGAGTTTGTTTGTGGATATTTTATTGAGACTGCGAGGTCGCTGCTTGTCGATGACGTTGATGAATTTCTATTTACTTTGTTTAATTTCTGTTTTTATTTGCCATTCGCCTTGGCTTGCGCCACTTCACTTGCCCTTGCCACTCCCCTCTCGCCCTTCTCTCACATCACCCTCTTTGGTTTATTGAAACTGCGTGCAATTAGCGCCAAGTGCTCCATGGCACTTCTTTATGAGTGCGGGGAGAATGCGTCGATTTTTAGCTGCAATTACCGTTCGCCTGTTGCCCGTTTAATTGATTTTGACGCCGGTCGCATGTCCCCCTAACCCCCTACCTCACCCTTTCCTCCATTCCTCTCAATCCCGTAAGCTTTACACCATCTTCAACAGCTGCAATTAGTCTGCTGTCCGAGGCGCGTGACGCTGCGGCAGTTTTCCAAAGAGCTCGCCGGATGCTCCCTCGGAAATAAGTTCCACAGCTTTGCTGACCAGCTCAATACCTCTGCTTCCCCTCTGCAACCCAGCAAGTGTCAGCCCCTTTGGCTAGAGGAGAGGGTTTATCAAGTTTGCAGACAGCGGGTGATAAAGCACTTTTTCCAACAGTCCAACAGTCGGTTTCCAACTGAAGTATAGAAAACGCAAATGTAATATCGACTAAGGGAAGTCAAGGATTTCCTCATCAAGTGCTGAGTGCGTCCGACTGTTCCACGCTACGGCCAAGTTGTGGGTGCATTTCCCATCTGTCACTAGAACTGCAGAACAGAAGAAGAAATTGCAATGTTGACTAAGGGAAACCAATGATTTCCTTACCCACAACTGGGTGCGTCCGACTGTTCCGCATTACTGCTTAGTTGTTGGTGCTGCGTGCTTGTCGTGTGATTAACTGCAGTCAACGGTTTTGGTACGCTTCAACTGCTTAGCACTGATTTGTCGGAGAAAGAGAGAAAGCAGCAAATGGGAGAGCAAACCAATAGAAGTACAAGAAATGGAAATGAAATAAGCGAATGAAAGAGCAACCTGGTGAGGAATAGACAAAGAGTTTTTAAGGTACATATCACGGTTGGCATTCCAATTTTTGACCATTGCAAAAGGTTGTAAAACCCGATATCTTTTATTTGCCGAATTTTTATTGTAAACGATTTGTATAGCAAAATTAAACATAAGAAACTAGACATGGGTGCATTTGGAGAAAAAATGGTAGGTGGGAGAGCAATTCAAGAGTTGAGAGAAAGAGTATCGCAGGAGCAGAAGAGAGGAAAGTGGATGAGCAAATCGGAGAACAGGAAATAAGATTCGCAGAAGTAGAAAACAATGCAGAGTAATCGCAAATGCAGGAGTAAAAGGATAGAAAGAGGATAGGGTAAATGGGAAGCAATCTTAGAAGAGAAAAGAAGAGTAGTCGCTGTAGTCTTGGGAAAGGAAAAAGCGTTATTTACAAATTTCTGTGTATTTGGGAATTCTAACGAATTTTGCTGTGTTCTGTTAATAAAGAACGCTCCGACTTGTTTAAATAAAAAGGGAAAATATCTCTCGGCAGTTGTATCTCCCAGATACCGTGTTGAACACGTTCCATGCATTTTATATGCCAACTATTGCATCGAATGCAAAAGAGAATTAAATTTTTGGTAATTTGTGAGAATATCAATGCAATGTTTGACAGAATTTTGTGGAATTTAACTGAAAATCCGAAAGAGAAAAATTGCTCAGCTTGTTAACATTGCAGAACTTGTCTCGGTTGTATTTCATTTTATCTGCTACGTTTAATTAAAGTTTGCCTGCTGCCCGAAACACAATTTATGGCGCCAGTGCACTGAAGAGGTGAAGAGGCTTTGCGTGTTTGGTGTTTT
Organism: Hypselothyrea guttata; assembly: GCA_035045125.1. Taxonomy (NCBI): domain Eukaryota; kingdom Metazoa; phylum Arthropoda; class Insecta; order Diptera; family Drosophilidae; genus Hypselothyrea; species Hypselothyrea guttata. The sequence goes on along the minus strand of JAWNNJ010001716.1, from coordinate 882,762 downwards.
GGGAGAAAAAGCGAATTTGGCTTGTTTATACGTTATGGTCTTGGCTGTTCTGGCTTGTCTCATTTCTCATAGAGCTTATAAAATAGTTTCTGCCAGTTGGAGCATAAACAAAATAAATTCAAATACCAACAAGAACTTCCATTCGACGAGGCGCCTGCGAATAGTCGAATAGTAAATCAAATGCAACACAAGTCGAATTTATATGAGGCACAAATAGTGGAACAGGCTAATAACTTGCCCGCCTGAAAGCTGAAAACTGAAAACCAAACTGAAAACCAAACCGAACAAACTGAAAAAATATGCCCATTAAAGCTGCTCGCAACTCAGCAAGGCGATTCATTCAACGGCAACTGGCAACAGGCCGAAACAGAAATGAAAAATATTTGTTTGGGGGCGTTGAAAGCAGAGAGGCCTCTGTCCATTGAATGACTAATAAATTGGCGCTTCATCAAACTCGGCTGCCTCCCGCCCTCCCTTCTCCACTTCCATTCCGACACAAACAAAAACCACATGCAACCGAATGCTGCAGCAAGTCGATACGAATTGTGCTCGAAGCGGAATTAATGCGAGGCGCCAGGCAGATACAACGCCATGGCGAATTTACAGGGTATTTACGGCCACTTCACATAAAACAAAAATCAACACATACTGATTCAATAGTCATCAGCCGTGTTATCCAAAGTTTTATGATCTAAGTAAGATCGGATTTAACTTAAATAATCTTCATGTAATTCAGAATTTCTTGATTTGCAGTACGTTTCGGGTATTTTATATATATATATATTCAATCCCGTCATTTCTTTGATTAATCGCATTTGTTTTGAAAGTAATTCCATTTTTTCTCACCACCAATTTCGATTTCCATTTTCTAATGAACAAATATTAACATCACAGATAGATTTTGTATTATGTATTCTTATTCTAGTAAAATATTTATGATACTATTTTATTTAATCTTGAAAAGATAATTTAGTTTCTGGCTGCGTTTTTTCTGAGTGCGCATATGCCAGATAAATCAAAAGCAATCAAATTAAATGCAGCTCAAACAAAAGCCAAGGCAGCCAAGAGGAAACTACCAAAGTGCCTGCAACTTCAACAGCAACAGCAACAGCAACATCAACCAACAACAACAACGACAACAACTCGGAGTGGCAACAACTGCATAGTGCACTTCAATGCATCAGCAACAATCGCAGAACTTTTTTAAAATTGGCGGACTTTGTGCGCTGAGAGCAACTGGCAACTGGCAATGGCGCTAGCCGAATAACTCAGCAGCAACAACAGCAACAACAGCTGCAACAACAACAACAGCAACAGCAACAGCAACAGCAACAGCAACAGCAACAGCAACAGCAACAGCAACAGCAACAACAACAACAACAGCAACAGCAACAACAACAGCAACAACAACACCCACATTGAACTTGCCTCTGCCTGTGGCCCAGCCTGTTGCTTGTCTTTGACTCAGCGTGGCGCAACTTTGTAGTGCCAGTCATACTTAGACGGCAGTGCACTGAGAGAAAATACGCTCACCAACAACCGCTTTTGCTCTGCTCTAGCTAGCAAGTTCGCTTCCTTTTTCGCTCAGTGTAGCTTGCTGTTGTTGGTGTTGCTATTGTTGCCTGCTCGATTTATGGGCCCTGCTTTCAAGTCTTGTTGTTGTTAGATTGCTGCTTCCTGCCACAGCAACAACAAACAAACCAGCATTACGCTTTATGCAACAACTACAAAATAAAAATGGGCTAAAAAATTATAATTTGCTGCTGCTGCAAAAGGAGAAAAAAGATTTCCAAAAGTTGCTGCCACTTTCTAGAGCAGTTCCGTCGCTCTCTGGCGCTCTCTTAGCCTTAATCGCAGCGGCAGCATGTCATCTAACAGTTATGCTTAGCCCCCGCCCCTGCACCGCCCTGCTCCCCCTCGTCTCCTCACCCTCTCCTCACCATCAAGCTCATGTTGCCGCCGTGGCGCTGTGTGTTGTTGTCGTGCAGTTGCTTGTTATTGTTGTTGCGTATTTGTTTTGATTTCTTGCTTTTTGAGCTTTTGTTGTTGTTGGCGCTGCTATTTTGTTAATGATGATGAAGCGCAGCGTGTTGAAAGGCAAATAAACAGCAGCAGCTGCAGCAGCAGAAGCAGCAGCAACAGTAGCAGCAGCAGCAGCAACAACAGTCTATACGGACGGACTGACAGACACTCATACAGACACACTTTAATTAAGCAAACACACAAAATGCTCAACGTTGCGGCTAAAAAATTCATTAAAACAAAGTTTTTTCTATGCCCTAACCATAAGTCTGGCATAGGGTATGCACAGCGCATGCACTCAATTTTGTGATAGTCGAGAATTTATTTTAATTTAAATTAAGTTCTGAACCGAAACGGGTTAGAATAGATATTGGATTCAAATAAAAACGTTTATGATTCGAGTAAATGTCTAGCGAGTTGTTTAGAGAACAGCTCTGAATATATTACTAATTTTTTATACAGGTTAAATTATTTTTGAGAATAGCTCTGAATATATTTCTTATTTGTATATAGGTTTCCTATTTCCATTTCTTTCTAAAGGTCAGTTCTTCAATGTTTTATTTTTGATATTTTTTCCTTATGTGGTTTATTTTAGTTGGGTCGCACGAACCAAAAGAATTGGCTTTATTTCGAACAGTGTTTATTTTATAAATTTAATTTGTGATATTTAAAATTATTGTATGTATCAAAAAATAATTGTATTTTAATATACTTAAAATTATTTTTCATTTACATTACATTCCCATCTTAGGAAAAATTGTTATAAAATTTGTATTTTTTTTGGTTATTTTGCTTTGTGGTAAACAAAGGAGCTGCTATACCCTAACTCCAGCGATGACTTTGGCTTAGTTAGGGTATGTTGTAGTTGGTCTATGGCAGCTCTGGGTCATAACGCGTCACCAAAGTCTTTGTCGTGCCTTTGTGCCGTCGTGTCCTGCGGAAGGCGGAAGGCGGAAGGCGGAATAGGGAATGAAAATGACTGACGACTGCCTTAAAGCAAACAAAACGCACGCGCGTCAAGCGCAGACATTTAATTTGCATAAAAAGTTTGCCATCTCACGACTACCCCTACTGTTATCCCATAGAGTATCCATGGCCATGGGGTAAGTAGGTGACAGCCAAAGTTGCCGCTGACTGTGGGACAGTGGCCCAGAGGCCAACAGTGGAAGAAAAGTTAAGGTCCTCTCTCTCTCTCTCTCTCTATCTCTGTCTCTCTCTGTAGCTAGCTCTATCCTTATCGTGTGGGAGGCTTGATTGTTTAGCAGCCAGCGACCCGCAACGAAGTAACGGCAGCAGCAGCAGCAGCAGCAGCAGCAGCAGCAGCAGCAAATAGACAAAATTAGCATAATGTTAATTTTAATTTGAAATTTTGGCCACTCAACGTTGGCCAGAAACATTTTTTATTTGGTTTTATACTTTTTTTTTTACTACGTGTTGATGCGGCACATTGAATTTTCAACAAATTCGCAATTTAGCCCAAGGACGCAAGTAAATTTGTCTGAGCACAGAAACCTGAATGTTTTCGGCTTTTTGTTGAAGATGTAAATATTAGAAAATATTTAACAAAACTTACAAAGCTAAGCAAAGCAAAGTAAAAAGCAACTGAAGTTGGCACAGTTCTGAAGAAATCCTAAAGAATCAGAAGTAAATAACATTTCATTAACAAAAAATTTGGAAAAAAATAGAGAAACAAATTGTGTGTTTTGTGTGTTTTGTAGAAAATTTATTATGTAAATTAATTCAGCTCTTCTACTTTAAATAAATTCAATAATCATGGTTACATAATTTCACAAAATGATATGGGATATTGTATAAAAACGTGTTAACATTCTGAAGTACAATTCCTTTTGATATGTGCCAGACTTTTGATTGATTCCAAAATTAGTCTGAAGGAAAATATGCCAAGTAATCATTAATTCCATTTTACTGTTGAAGAACATGTTGCAGTGTTGCATGGAAACTCAATTAAAGTCTCCCCTGCTTGTGGCAAGTTGCAAGTTCTCAGTGTAGCATTAGCAGCGTAAGAAATATGCACAACTCATTAATACTCAAAGCACCGAAGAGAGCAGGGCGGAGGAGCAGGCACATGGAACAGCCTTAATGACTCGTAAAGTGCTCTGTCATCTACTTCAGAGCTCTTCAGTTCCCCAACTGGCTTGGTGATATATGAAAACCAGCCAGAAGTCTGCTTAAAAAAACTGCACAAGCAGGTCAACAGCTGTGACCAGCCGCTAAAAGTTTGCAGCTCTTTTTGTAGATTTTCTAGAATATTCTTATATTATATCATGTCATAATGCGACTTGAGTTCAGGCAGATGTGAGCTGAATTTAGATTTATGCGAACTCAGAGAGTACACTTGCAAAAATTGAGAGTAAGCTCTACAAAATAAAGCTCTTTAATTGAGTTGAATTAAGGCGAGAAAAGCATAAAACATTTAGTTGAAAAGTTCAAGCAAAAGGTGAATATTTGTACTAAATCTAATCTTATACAAAACGGTTCTAGAAATGAGATTATTAATTTATAAAACTGATTTAAGAATTTTTTATGTAGACTTGAATCACAAACAAGCAAATAAATTAATAAATAAAGTAATAAATAAATAGAAAATTGTAGTGATGAACTAATAAACAGTTAAATAAATAAATAAAAACTTTCCTAAATAAAGTTTTTCTTTTTGTTATGAGATGTGAACCCCGGAAATCTTGAATTCAACTAGGAAAACTCATTTTTCTCTGAGTGCAGCGCTTGGCCGCTCTCGCTTTGTCTGACCATAAAATGCATAATTGGCAAATGCGGCGCACAGATTTATGCTGCAGCTGAGCCCAACTGACCCCAGTCAGTGCTCAGTGCTCAGTGCTCAGACTGTTCATAATTAGCGCATTGGCACTTGTGGGCCCCGTAATGAGCCATGTTAGACACGTCATGCAGGCATGTATTCCCCCGAGTCATCAACTCGGAACAGGCGCAAGTTTGGGCCCACGCAACGGGCGCCAATAAATATTAGATTTCATGTTCGAGTTCAAGTTGAAGTTGCAATGCGCGTGGGAGTGGCAATGGTGGGGGCAGGGGGGAGGGGGGGCGAACCCTTTGATTGCCCCGGGGCGTGCATTCAACTGGCAATTCATGCTGTCCAAATTTGTATTTATTAGACACAGCGCCACGGGGCGTATGTGTAATATGCCATTATAAGCATTCCATGGCGCTCGCTCAACATGACAAACTGCAGTTTGTGTCCATGTCCCTCTGTCTCTTCCTCTCCCTCTCCCTGTCTGTCTCTCTCTCTTTCTGTGAGTGCATCCGCTGTGGGTGCTGCATGCAACTTGACTCGACCCGACATGATTCGACTTGACTGCGAATCCTTGGCCGGCTAACGGTTCTATTGAACCCAGAGCAAGAGTCATTATCATATCCAACAGTTGCGCTCTTGCCCCCTCTCTGCCTCCCACCCCCTCTCTTACACTCTTGATGTTCCGCAAGAATCCAATAAAAATAATGAAGCTGAAGCAGCCATAACAACAACGCCAAAAGACGAGCTGAGTGTGCCATAAAAAAGGGCAACGCGTAGACCAGAGCTGAAAAAAAAACACTAAAAAGTTGAAACAATAGAAAGCTGCTGCTGCTGCTGCTGCGTCTGTTGCATATTTTGGCCCTTAAATAAATAGACTTTGCATACGAGAGTATCCATGCGAGAGTGTTTGTGTGTGCGTGTTTTTTATGTATTTATCATGGCACTCAATTTTTTACTCAGTCCTAAACCGCAGGAAGTTGAAGTAATCAACAGTGCAGACGATTTTAAAGTAAGATATATTTTAGGAATATTGTAAAATGGCTCATTTGTTTTAATATCATACCAAAAATTTATGTATGCCCATTTCAATCAATCATCAATTTCAAAACAAATATTCAAAAATATTCAAAGAAATTAAATTAAATTAATAGAAATTAAATTAAATCAAACACACAAAGAATTCTTTGTTTCAATAAATATTAAATAAAATATGTTGTAAATTAATTTTGTTTATTGTATTGTATTGTATTGTAATATGAATTTAAAGATGTTTTGTCATTTAAGTTAATTTAAAACATTTCTACATTCATTAATTTTTTTTTACACACGAAATTGTTTAAGCTTTTTTCTATTTTTCTGCATGTGTAAAAATATATTTTTATATGTTTAAAATGTATTGAATATTATAAATGAACAGACAAATATTAACAGAAATCAATACCTACAAAATAAATTTTTTTTTTATTTTAAATAAAAAGTATCTTAAGTTTTCTTGATATTAAATAAACTAAAACCTATAAACAAAAATTATTCAAATTTGTATTGGTCTATTACAATTACAATTAAATTGAAACAATTACAGAGCACATCAATTGCTGTTTTATTTTTCGAAAACCAATTTGTTTAATCTTGTTTAAATTTTTTTGAGCAGATATAAAATATTTTCTTAAATTTTAAATTTGTTTGAAATTGTTTTATTTTCGAAAATTGCTGAAATTTCCAGCTGACATTGCCCACTGCTGTCAGCAGTGCTTAGTTTTTTGCTGCTGCTGCTGCTGATGTTGCTGCAGGCACTTGCTGCGCCAACGCTGTAGTTGTTGCCGTAATATTTATGCTGCCAGACAGACTCATGGATACTTACATGAATACACTCACACTCACACTCACACTCAATCGCACGTTCACTCAATGAACAAATAACATGTCAAGTTTCATTATAGTTCGCCCACAATTTAGACAACCCTCGCCGGCAGCCGGCATCCGTTGCTGTTGCTGTTGTTCCTGTTGTTGCTGTTGTTGCTGCTGTTGCTGCTGTTGCTGCTGTCCGGTTAAACTAACTCTAGCAGCAACAGCAGCTACAACTACAGCAACATCAGCAACATCATCGTTTTTATCAGTCAACCTGCGCCCGCCGGCATTGCCCGGGCCAGCGAGACAGTCGTCCAGCCATCCAGTCAGCCAATCGCCATGTTCCATTGCACTCCAACACTTGCCGCCACTGCACTGTGGGCTGCCAGCTAAATTGCCTGCTATAAAATCTAATAATAAAATAAAAAACATGCATTTGGCGGAATTTGTGTTTGCAAAACGTCCCAAAAAGGTTTCAAGCCAAGCTGCACTTTAATATTGAGATTTCATAAATATTATAAATTTATTTATTTACTTCATTAATTTAAAGTAAATTCAATTGTAGTATTTTAAGATTGATATTAAAAATATACCAACAGATTATTGATTGTTTGATAAAATTTATTTGAATTAAATTTTTTTTGAAACAATGACTAAACGAATGGGATTTTATTAGATAATATTTTATAAATAATATAAGCTATTTAAACTAAATTATTTTAATAACATGAATAACAAAAACAAAATATTTTAAAAATATTTAATATTGTATATTCTATTCTATAGTTTATAGGGCTTATTAGAACCGAATTTTTTGGGGAATTTTGGCCCACTGTGCAGTGCACAAATGGCTGGCAGCTTGGAATTTATGGCAGCTACATGATTTGTATGATACGAACATAAGCAGTTTGCACTCACGTAGTCCACACAGACAAAGAGCTGCAGCTGAAGAGGGGGAGGTGGAGGGAGTCTTGTTCGGACAGAGTCTGTTAAAGGCTGGAGAGAGGGGGAGAGAGGGGGACCGTTGCCTGCAGGCCCTTTAGCACATTTGTCTAGCCTGCTCTGATCATTTATTTGTAATTTGCGATTGCCGTTCGCCTGGGGCCAACGGCAGCCACAGAGCACAATAACCCTTTTTTGTGTTTTAGTCGCTGCTCATTTGGGCTCGGAATTAAAATTGGTTAATTTAATTCGCATGTTGCTGCCGTTGCTGTTGTTGTTGCTGTTGGATGTTGCCGGCGGCCTGCAGTCCTGAAATATGCTCATTAAATTACAGGCACAGCTGATGGCAAACAGCGACAGGATAGAACACGCAGCCTGCAACCTGCAGTGTCTCCTTGCATCCGGTTAGTAGATGTTGCTGCTGCTGCTGCTGTTGCTGTTGGGTGTTGCTGGTGTTGTGGCCAACGCATTATGCGCGCAAGCGTTAAACTTTCAATTATTTAAATTATACCACATGAACAATGCCACAAAAGCGCCTGCCGCACATATGCCAACATGAGCAACAACAACAACATCAATAACATCGGCAACAGTAGCTGCAACATCAGCAACATAAGCAGCGCACAGAGAGAAAAGGTCAAAAATTTCTTACTTGCAACATGCATATTGAACCCGATATCTCAGTTAGGAAGTTAGAACTTTTTTCAATAATAATAATAAATAAATACAAGTTAATAAATGATTCAATAAAGGAATTGTAAATAATCAAATAAAATAAAAGATAAATCAATTAAAAATTTTTAATAAAATAAAATAAATGATAAAATATTAAATAAAATTTAGAAAAGATTAAAATCCTGAAATTTCTGTAAAGATAGTAGCTTTTAAAAATTGTATCTTAAGTTGGCATAAATTTTGTATTTTATAGAATTTTCTAATTCAAATTCTTCAATTGTGTGCATTGGAACCTAGTTTTTCTCTCAGTGCAGCAGCAGCAACAGCTGCAGTTAGCCGTCACAATGTCTGGCTGCTTGTTCGCAATGTTGTCGCTGTTTTTTTTTTATCTTATTGTTGCTGCTGCTGCTGCTGTTGTTGTTGCTGCTGTTGTTGTTGTCGTCTGCCATGTTACGAAATTGCCGCAAGTTTAACGCATGTCGACACAGGCGGAGGCATGCCCCAACTGCTGGCAGGGCCTGCCACATATACAGCTGCCCAGCTACCCACATAATTCATTCATATCATCAGTTTAGCGATGGATTGATGGCGGATCGAGGAGCAGCAGGAAGGAAATGTGCCTGAGGCCTCAGGGAGTTGAGTGATGGCTGCGTATATCGCGCGTATCGACATCATTGTCATTGTGTAAGTGTCACTTCATCTCATCCACGCTATAGCCCAACTAGATTCAACCAATTTCTGCCCCTCTATCCCTTCGGTAAGCCCGTTAGCTGCCTTTGCCTCAGTGACTTCCTGCACACTGAAAATATTGCACATACGCCGTGTATTACGCGCTGTCGTTCGAGTTATTGCCGCTCCAAAGCCCGTAAAGTGAGAAGTGCGCTCTCGATGTTCACACGCGTGTATCTGTGTGTAACTGTGTGTATCTCTGTGTGAGTGTGTGTGTATCTGTGTGCTCATGGATGTCTGTATGATCTCTGTTGTTTGACAGGCACAAGGCTGCTTAGTTTTCATATTGGATATGCCGTGGAATGCAGCAATTCTAGATACAGATACTGCTGCAGATGCGTTTTGGCAGTTGCCTGCGATTGAAATGCAGTTATTTAATGCAGTTCAACACTTTAAGAAGTTACTAAATATTTCTATAAATTCCACATAATATTTATACTAACGAAACAGCTTAGAAGATTTAAAATAAATATGGAAAAGTAAGAGATAAGCTTAAAATATGCAAATACTAGAAATGAATAAATAATACTATTTAAATGATGATAATTAATTCAGTATTTATTGCTGCTTAATTATTTTTTGCTATTTTCAAAAGTATTAATTATCAATAAATAAATTAAATATACGAAATATAGGACGATATACATATGTTGAAAACTTGACATATTTTAATAATTTTAGACTGAAACTTTATTCTTCATTTAGTCAAAGAGAGTAAAAACTGTTCGAATTTGTTATTCGAAACTAAATAAAATATTTTCATAATATTTTTATAATATTTCTTCTCTATGCCCATCATTGTTTGCAGTATTTTAGGACAAAGAGCCTAGCGTTCAAATGCATAGATATTTATTATTCAAAGCTAAATAAAATAACATTCATTCATAGCACTTTATCGCATTGTTTATAATATTTGAATGCGCAAAGTCGTTAGTCGGTTAGTCTATATTGTGGCATGTTATCGATAACTGATATTTGCCGAGATTTATTGCCAATGAATTGGAATTTAAAGTCCATTAAACTTGTTTGTTGCCCCTTAAATAAAAATCCACAATTAAACCATAACTGGACAGTTATACGGAATACTCAGCGAACATTTCGCGTTGTGCAATTTCTGCTCAGTTACATGCCATTACGCTGCCACGCCCCCCACCCACTGCTCCTCCCTGCCGCCCAGCTGCTGATGCACACTGAAAAAGAGGCTTACAGAACAGACAGATGCAAAAAATGCCACACACGATGGCAGCAAAAAAAGCCAGAGCGAAAGACCAATAACAACAGTTAAGAATGAAGCATGGGAGGGGGTAAAGGGGATAGTGAGTGGAGTGGGAAGTGGGGAGAGGAGCAGCTCATTGGCACTGCGAAAGGGGGCAAACTGCCATAGACACTGCTGCTGTGCCTGCCTCACTCAGTCAGTTATTCAGACAGGCAACGAGCCAAGAAGACACAGCTACAGATGCAGATACAGAATCATAGTATAAACTTACAGATACATTGAGAGAAAACTGAAGGGTTTTCAAACTTGTATCGTGAAACTTTAAATTAAATATTTTAAATTAATAAAATAAATTTCTTAGTTATATTTTTATGAACTTTTCAGCTTAAAATAAATTACGATTTGTACTTTATTCTTGCCTCAATTAATCTGAATTTATTCAAGATTCTATGCCAATAAAATGCATTCAATTGCATTGTTTTGCGGAATGAAATGTGCGTTATTTTTCTCAGTGCACAAATGCAAATGTGCAGAGTTGTATTTGTGTAGGGATATAGTACGTATATATTCATTCATTCATTCATTGTTGCCGATCTCTGCTCCCCTTCGCATTCGCATGAATTTACTTTGTATCACTTGTCACTTTTTTATTATCATTGCCCTTTGCTGCTGTGATTTTTTATGGCTCATCCGCATGCCGAGATGCCAGCAGATACTCCCGCATCTCTGCTGTTGTTGTTATTATTATTGTTATTATTATTATTATATCGTTCTTCATCAGCTTGATTCCCATTCTCTGTGTGGCATACACAAATATTTTCCATTATTTGCTGGCTGCCGGCGCAGCTGCTGAAGGGATTAATTTCTTGATTTACCCCGACCATACGAATATATATATTTATAGACATAATACACAAACTGGCGCAACAAACCGTTCCATTAACTGCGAAGTAAGGCTTTGTTCTGCCCCCCTCTCTCTGCTCATTTTCCTCAGCTGCAATTGCGTGGAAACATATTGAAAATAAGCGAGCTGCCTTCTTTCCATTCCCACTTTTCACAAAAAATATGCTAATGCCGGTCGATGGGGATTGATTTTGGGTTTGGTATTAGGATTTTATGCTGGATTAGTATCGACAATCGAAATGCCCGTCAACGGCACATCGACATCGAAACAGAAATGAAAATGGAAATGAAAATGAACGTTGAACGAGATAGAAAAGCGTATTAAATTCCTCTTCACCTCGTAAGCGTCAAATACTTGCCATTGTGCATCGCTCCTCTTTCTCTGAGCAGCCTCTCAGCTACCTAGCTACGCCTCTCTATCTCTCTCTCTCTCCCTCTCTCTCTCTTTGTTGTTTCCCAGGGAATATTGTTTTTCTTTTGTTATGCTTGAAATTGTTTTAGATTTATACTTTGTTTCTGGCTTCCCCAAACATTTATTTTTATTGCCATTGCGCTACTTTTTTTGTTTTTCTTTAATTTCCATTGGATAATCCTAAAAGCTTAAGTTCCCAACAATTGTGCAGGCTACCTGAGTGTCTCCAAAAATCCTTAGTCACTTCAACTCTTCATCTGCAATATTATGAAATGAAAAAGGGAAAACTTTCTTAAGCGACTTCTCTAAATGGGGTGTCAGCATGTCAGCCAAAGAGGCGGCTTAAGCCTTTTGCCAATTACTTAAACATAAGCAACGCTTGGGGATTTACAAGTGTTTTTTCCCAACTTGCAGTTTTCCCTTTCCTTTTGCCATTTCCTTTTCCGTTTTTCCCTTTTTTCGAAGCTTCTTTGCTCCTAAACTTGGCTCTTTTAGCTGATCGTCTGGGATTTGTTGTATTTATTCGTGTCTCTTTGCTTTAAATGTTGCAACAGTAACATAAAGTTCCGTCGAAACTGGAAAAGACACAACAAGAGCGCTGAAAAAGAAAGAAATTATTTTATAAAATCTATTTTAACCAGTAAGGACGGAGCTACAGTCGGACGTAACCGACTGTAGTAGACCCTGTATTTTGTGATTTCTTCGCTGCTTTTTATCCGATCGTAATGCAATGCACAGCATTGATGGAGAAGGCCATAGACTACGTGCATGCCAAATCCCGAATATTTACCATTAAAACTATAGCTTTAAAACCGAAAACTGTTGCTAAATTCTTTTTCAATTAGCGGTCCAATGTGAAGAGTTATCAAAAAACTTAAACATATTTTATGTAACTGTTGGATAGGAGAACCTAAATACCAAAAAATTGTGTTGCTAGCTCTTCTAGTTTCCAAGATCTCGTTGGCTGCTCGCGGTTAGTGGGTGAATGGGGAGCGATATCAAAAATCTAAAACAAACTTGATCAGCGTACAGCATAGAAGAACCTACATACCAAAAATGGTGTCTCTAGCTCTTGTAGTTGCTGAGATCTAGGTGTTCATACGGACAACAGACAGACAGACGGACAGACGGACAGACGGACAGACGGACATGGCTATATCAACTCAGCTCGCCGTCCTGAGTCAGAATATATATAGTTTGTGGGGTCTACCACGCTTCCTTCTGCCTGTTACACACAGCTGTCATTTGCACTAAATTAATAGACCCTTTTATTTTTTTAAAATACAGGGTCTAAAAATTTAAAACAGTTGACTTACTTAAAAAAAAAGTTTAAGGAACAAGTTAACTCTTTACTGATTCTTGAAAATATTTTCTTAAAATTATGTATCAATTCCTTAGTTTATATTCGATGCCTCATAAAAGAATTTGATAGGTTCATCCCAAACAAATTCTCAATTTCGGACAACCCTGAATATTACTAGTAAAACGCTTGAAATATGCTTTTAATTCCAGTAAAACATTTGAGGTATAAACAACATCTCAAATGGGAATCTTTGCTCATTCCCGATGGTCTGTTAAGTGCTTGGGGAATTGGCATTGTGCGGCTGAGAATGTCCTTGAAGTCCTTAGCCAAATGACTTTTGTGGCTTTTATTGTATTATTAGGGGAAAATTGCCTTTTGAAGTATCGGCTTGGAAAATTGGCATATTTTATTATGATGAGCTTACGCTGCCCAATGGGACTATTAAAGCCATATTACGCATCATAAAATGCCATTTAAATAATAAAAATGAATAAACAATATAAACACAATCATTATGCGGCCGGCGCTGGAAAATTGCATAAATCAAAGCGTAAACAGCAATAAATTGTATAATTTTGCAATGGAATTCGTGAAAATTAATAATCATAATGAAAAATACGCGAAAAAAATAAATGTGCAATAAGTGCAAATAAATGATAATTTGTGAAAATACATTTCGCAGCAAAGTAAATACAAACACCAAAATTACGAATTCCAAACAAACTCAAAGCAGTCGGACGCACTCGACACAGAGCACAGTTGTTTTGCATTTAAAATTTAAAAATTCTTTTAAATTGATTTTTAACTTAACTTTGTTTCGCAGATCATGTTTTCGGCTTGTACACGAAATTTTATTTTATTCATAATTTTTAATAAGTTAATAAATAAATAAATACAAAAAATTACAAAAATAAATAAATTAATAAAAAATTAAATAAACTGAGCATACCCCGTCAACTAAGAATCTGCAGGGCACAATAAAATGTCAAATAAATGCAAAGCTAATTTATCAGTTTGTCAAGCGAAGCGACTGACAAAGGCCGGTGGCATGGGGCAAGGGACGAGGGGTGGCAGGGTGAGGGGGCAGCGACCACTGTCAATCAATGTGAAATGAATCGAATTGCAGTGAATGCAGCGCCATTTACAATTAACTCGACGTTTTGTGCATTCTTTAAATGAAATGGCAATTACGCTGCATATTTATAGCCCAAAACCGCACATATTTGTCAAGCGTGGCATGTTTACATGTGTAATGGGCAGCTGAGTGGCATGGGTGGGGAAGGGGTGACAGTGGGGTGTGGGTGTAGGCGTGGCAAAAGGTGTGGCTCAATTTAGTGTTAATTAATTGCCTTGTGGCAACAGGCCATGCACAGACGGCACAGACGGCTACCTGTTGAGGTACTTTGAAACATTGTTGCACTTGCCACATAAGTATAAAAAACGGCAACTCACATTCACACAGCTACACTGAGAAAAAAATATATTTCAAAATATAAAACATATAATGTTTAATCCAAGATTTCCATATGAACCAACAATTTATATTGGTTTTGTTGGACTTTCAGTTTGAAATGCATTTAAGTTAAAGGAAGTTATAAGTTGAACGCAGAGCATTGTAATTGTAAAAAGGAAAAGACTTTTTTCTGAGTGTAAGAGCTGTCAACACTCACACTTTCACACACACTCACAATGAGAGAGTCGTTGGCATATGCTGAAAATGAATTAGACAGCAATAAAGCTTTGGCAGACACACGCAATGCAGATAAATTGCACAATCAGAGCGACAACAAAACAGACGAAGAGAGGTGAGAGAGAGATGGGAGAGAGAGAGAGAGAGAGAGTGGGAACAGGATAGTGTGAGAGAAGCAGCTGATTAGTTAGCTGAATTTATGGTCGTCATTTAATTAGGCAAAAACTAAAGCTGATGCAACAGGCAAATGGCAACTGGCAACTGGCGGCAACACGAGAGCCGACAAATCGATGTGTTGCATGCAACAAACGGATTCACTAATGCAGCAGATTTGTCAACCATTTGCTGCCAGGCAACAGCAACAGAAAGTGGCAGACACACCCACACACACACAAATTTGCAGTTGCCATTTGGTTCTAGATGCTGTCAAACCTTTGCTTCGTGCAAATTTAACAAGACATTAGAGCGGAAGATAAGTCAACTAGCAGTTGCCCCTTTTCCTCTCTCTCTCTCTTCCTCTCTTTCTCTATTTATCTCTACATCTCTCCCTCTCCATTGGAAACTAAAAGTATGCCATAATTCTGTCTACGCATAACTCGAGACTCCAGCAGACAATAGACCTAAGGGCAGCGCAACTTGAGCCTAGACAACTTGGCAGCCCAATATTGTAATTGATGCATAGATGGCTAAAGATACCCCAGAGACACAGCCAGGGAGAAGGAGAAACGGATGGGAAGAGAGGCGGAGAGGGAGA
Source organism: Hypselothyrea guttata (assembly GCA_035045125.1). Lineage (NCBI taxonomy): Eukaryota > Metazoa > Arthropoda > Insecta > Diptera > Drosophilidae > Hypselothyrea > Hypselothyrea guttata. The sequence goes on along the minus strand of JAWNNJ010001716.1, from coordinate 867,480 downwards.
ACTGCGTAAATAATTATCTTGGGCCATTCGCATGGGGTCGTCTTGGTGACCGTAAATCAATTAGCCTAGCTTTGTGCTCATTCAAGTGTTCTAATTAGGCAAATATAATGCGAAATTGCAGTCCAGCCGATAAGCACAAGTCAATCACGTGCTATCATAATGAACCACATAGCTGTATCTATCTACTATATAGCCAATGATTGATGGCTAACATCTAGATCGATTTCAATAATCTTTTTTTGTTATATCCGTAAGAATAAAACTTGCAAAAACAAGCAGAATATTTACCATAAATATTTGTATTTCTGATTAAATTTTCACTTCCAATTATAATCTAGAGACTTATTTGCCACACAATAATAAATCGATAAATATTGAAAATAAATAAAAAAAAATTAAAAAAATTAAATATTTAAAATGTGCATTTTCAATAAATAAACAGGATATACAATTAAAAAATTATTCTAGAAATTTTAAATAAATAATAAATATACCGTTTGTCCTGAGTGACTTGCTGCCAAAATCCAATCTAAACTAACAGAGCTAGAAATAAATTTATTAGGAAAATCAATGAAATATTCTAACGTGACATTATGTATTAAATTGTTAAATTAAAGATTTAAATTGAATGTAATTAATTAGTAAGCAACAAAACGTTAAGAACTCTATACTCTTTGGGCAGCTGCTGCAGGTTTGGCTGTAGGCAAAATGCATAAACATAGATGCTGCTCAGAGTAACATCATTGACATTACGTATACGCACACGTGTTAAGAGACAGAGAGAGAGAGAGAGAGAGAGAGAGAGAGAGAGAAGGGATAGACTATGTGTGTTTTTGGGAGCAACTGGGAACTTGAAAGTCCACGGACTGTGAAATAGTAGCAAAGACAGCAGCAGCTGCTGTAAGGGCATAAAGTGAGCGAGAGAATAAGAGAAGAGAAGGGCGAGTCCGAGAATACGATAGAGAAAGAGAAAGAGAGAGAGAGAAAGCTTGGTAGGGGAACAAAATACCGTTAGCGAAATAGAAGACAAGTCGACATACTTTGGAGCAGGCAACAACGACAAGCGTTATTTTGTATGAAAAGTATCGCATATCAAGAGCAAAAACAGCGCAAAGAACACAGAGAAAGGGCAGAGAAGAGCAGGAAGAAGGGGAACGAAAGGAAAGGAAGGAAGACAAAAACAAGGCAGCATAAGAGTACAAGGACAAAGTACAAGGACAAGGACAAGGACAAAGATGCAAACTTGCGACAGCTACAACATTTTGCTACGCTCTCTCTCTCCCCCTCTCTCTCTCTCTCTCGAGCTCTCTCCCTTTCTCCCTTGATTTGCTGTTGTTTCTTAGATATCACATATCCTTGACATGGCAAACTGCAGCTGCAACAGTTAACAACGCAGCCTGGCAAATCAAGTATCCTTGGCGCTGAGAAGTTATAGCCAAAGTTATCTCACGAGTGTGTGCCTCATGACAATATGAATATGCTCGCCATTTTGTTTTCTCGCTGCATTTTCATGGCGGCGACACGTGGCAAGTCGAGTTAAAAGTTTTCCATCAACGTTTGCATTTTCTGTTGCAGTTTTTGACACCTAATTCTTCTTTGTTTTCATCTGCAGACTTTAAATTTTTCCATATGTTTTAAATATTATATATTTATTTTATACTTTTATTATTTTGAAAATGCTCCTATAAAAAATACTTCAACGAACTTAAATCCTCGCTATCAATTTCAGCTAATGCTTTTCGTTGAAGTGTAATTTTTATTTGCATCTTGTTGATAAACGTTCAAGTTAATTAGCAAATTAAAATTGGCGGTGGTGCTTTAATTTCAGCCGGCACTGTAGTCGTTGAAATACGAGACTTTTCACAACGGCAAGCACGAGTTTTAAATTGATTAGCCAAAGTTTGTCTTCACTGAGTTAAAAGTTAGCTCATAAGTCAAAGATCAGCGTTATTTACGCACACATGCACACACACAAACAAACACTCAGGCGCACACACACACACATAATCAGAGCGGCAAAGTGTAAACAAGATGGCGACCAATCTAGAAGGGGGATACCCTAAATTTGTTGCTGTAATTTGCCGCTTGATTGCGTCAGTTGCGACTTGAAATAGAACTCAATTGCTGACAAAACATATTTTCAACTAGATAAATCATCAGAAGATGTAAAAAAACTGGCAGATTATGTCAGAGATGAGTGCAAATAATACGCACAACTCTGGCGAGAATTTTTTATTTTTTATCATAAAATGAAATAAATAATAACACATTTTTGAATAATAAAAATAAATCCAAAAAAGAAATATTTAATGTTTTTTCAAAAAAGTTTAGCCTTGTTAAAGTGTTTTGAAGTGGTAAGAATAAAAACAAGACAGCATTTGGGCGAAATATGTAGAATTGGCCCTAGATTCAGGTATCATGGGGGAATTATCACAGCTTAAATAAAAAAATCCCAGCGCTGTTCGCTCGAGCCATTAATAAACTATAAATAAATAATAAACAGTAGTTAATAATAAATTAAATAAATATTTATAAATTAATAAATGAAAGGTATACTCTGTCTAATCCGGCATACCTCCAGAAACCTCCAGGGTATGCCGTTTATTCTTATGGCTGCTTAATGAGCTAATGCAGTTCTCTGATTCTGATTGTGATTACCCAGGCCTGTGTTTAGTTTCCATGTACCCAGTTTGTTAGTAAGTTTTCAAATTACACAAGTCTCCATGGAGCAGGCTCCCAAGTGTGGCGGCAAAGTTGGATAATGGCAGCACTCGCCTCGAACTTCAACTCAGCTCTTTTCCCTGCATGAGACACAAGAGTGAATTGCCTGCTCTGCTCTGTATCTTTATGCCCTGTCTATGTCTCTCTGTCAGTCGTCTGTTTGTCTCTCTGTCTCTCTGTCAGTCTGTCGGTTGTTTAGCTCTTGTTTGTTGTACGTGTCGTTGTGGTGTTGTACGCACGTAAACGATTCCGAGTATTTATTACGCGCACAACTTGACATAATTCCTTTTTTCCGCTCTGCCAGTTGAGTCAAAGCCCAAGCCGGGGACAAGCCTCAAACTCCGAAAGAGCTGCTGCAGCAGTTGAACTAATGTTGACACTGCCACAACAAGGAGAGATGCTCCATAAAGGAGGGGTAGGGAAGGGAGGGAAGCCTGACATCGATATGGATTTATGGGCATCGTGTGCGACGCTCAATTGCCACCATCATCAAGAGAGTTATGCACTTATGATTGTCATCAGCATTATCGTTAATTTTATGATCAGCCAGTGCACAGCGCAAAAAGGTCTAGCCAAGAGCAACAGAAATTGATATAAAAGTTTAGTTTAATTCTCGTTTCGTTCCGTGTAATAAAAAAAACAAGTTTTCTCTCAACAACTTTATCAGCAATGTGCGCACTTTGGGCTACCTATCTCTGCATCTATCTTGAACAACATTAACAGGCTGCAAACATTAAGCCATCAACGCGAAAATAATACGAGCCAGTAAGGACATAGCCGATCAGTCGGATGCGCCTGACTGTAGCATATTTTGCAAAAAAAAATTCATTCTTTAATATCTCTTGTGTTTTTTTAACAGATTTCAACGATGATAGAGAATTCTATATATTCTAAATCACAATTTTCTAAATATAACGCTAATTATTCTGTATATATCGATTAGGGCGTAAACGGGGCGTGGTATGCATATGAATAAATTTGATCTGCATTCTAAATATCGTCGAATATTTTTAGATTTCCTTAGCTAATTGTCCTAATCAAGATTATATATACTTTATATACACAAAGCTATTAACCCTGATTTTACCCATTTTCAATGGGTACAGGGTATAAATTGCGGCGTTAATGGCAAGCAAAGTGGAAATGGAACTGAAACTGGAACTGGGAAGCATGTGAAGGCAAACGATATTATGATTATGATTATTATGTTGTTATTAGATTAAGCGCAATTTTCACTTCAACTCTGTTTTGTTCTGCTCTTCTCCTTCGCATTTTCCTCTGCCTTCGCCACTCGGCCCATTTCCTTTATAATGCCATTGTTAAGTCGACTCTTTTTGGTGCCTCAACACTTCCGTTTGGCTTTGGCTTACGACACTTGACGTCCCCTCCAACCCCTCCAGCCCCTACTTACCAAGCAGTTGGCCAAGTTACCAAGTTACCCAAGAGCTGAGGCTCCTCCATTGCCTCAAGGCTTCCTATTGTTTCGGGCTGTGTCTGCGTCTTAGCCACGCTTAATTGGTTGGCTTTTATTACTTGGCAAGTGCTGCACACTGAGCGCATAATTTAAGCTACGCTCCCGCCATGGCACAGTGGGCCTAGAGCTAATGAAGAGACGTTATTAGTACACAAATTATTGGATAAATCAAAGCAAATTATACTTGAGTTTTGGTTTTGGTTTGGAATTAATGAAAATGCTAATAATCATTTCATTATGATTATAACAATAATTTTAAACACACTTTTCTGTGTCTTTTATAACCTCTCTTTTTCTTTGCGCTTCACTCGATTAAATTTATTTATTTATTTTATTGTTTTAATTTATTTATGGTTTTCATTATTTATTATTATTTTCTTTTATAACGATAAAAAGCTTATGATTCTTGACATTATATTAACGATTAATACTTTCTTCTCCATTAGGAATACTTTATTATAATACTTTATTAGTCTTTCTCTAGCTATCTCTTTCTCTGACCCTCTCTCTTAATAATCTCTCTGTTTATGCCACATCTTGTGCACCTTCAATTTGCTCTCACCTTTGCGTAATTTCTTTTAATTTCAAGCTAACTTATGGCTTCCGATCTTTTTCTCTTTTAAGTCAAAATGCAAACCTTTCTTCTCTTGCCACCCCACTTCCCCTACACCCACTCTCCCGCCCTCCCACTCACAGTCGCACTCCCGTGGGGTAACTGAATCTTTTTTTAATTAAATGAGCTGCCCTGTATTAGAGAGGCGTCTCCCCACATGGAGTCATGCTGGCTGGGCTAGACGGCCCTTCCCTTCCCTGATGTGTTTCTGCCCCTGCTCACCTCGCACCTCGCACCTAGGCAGCATCTGCCACGCCCAGTTGCATGTGGGAGAGGAGGTAGGCGCGTGCCGTGGCCTTTTTTACTTTGGCCGTAGTTTGTGGCGCCATTTCGGTGCGAAATGAATTTAAATTGCTTTAAAGGCCGCTTCCTTTTGCCTTTGGCCCTGCTTCTTGTTCGCTGCTCTCGCTTCTCGCACCTTTTCTTGCTGGCAACGGAATTGCTTAATTACAACAATTATTAAATAGCAGCCGAAAGGTCTGGTCTGCGTATGCTCAGTCCCAGAAAACAACAAACAACAAACAAAAACAACAAGCAAAACAACAAACAAAAAACACGAGGGAACACAAAAGAAAAAACGCAGCGCGTGTTTCCTATTCTTATTGTTGTAGCCAACAGTTAATGTTGTTTCTGTTGTTTCTGTTGTTTCTGTTGTTGTTGCCGTGTTTGTTGCTGCCTGTTATTTTAATTAAATATTTTCACACCTACTTCATTTGAGCTTTCCCTTGGCAAAAACTGTGCAGACTTAGTTCTTGCTCTGCTGCCCATCCCAGCGCCTCCAAAGGGGCATAGCAATTCTGTGCAGGTTTAATGATAAACCGAGAGAATATTGCATACGTTTACACTAAAAAAAAACCACAAAGCAGAAATTTAAAATACTTTTAACTCATTCGTATTTAATATTATTTTTAAATATATTATAAATTTTTATTGATTAACTATTTATTTTAAATATAGCAAATCTATAAAACTTTAGGTTTTTTCTCAATAAGATACATATTTTATTCCCTTTGATTATGATTATATTTCTTATAGTATATAAATTATTTTATGAATATATGTTAAATTTGAATTTTTAGTAGTATTTTTATGTCATACTTATATTATAAATATATTTATTTTGTTAATTTATAAAAGTTAAACTTTTCCCAATTCTTATTACTTATTTGCCTTAATTACATTTAGTTGTTGTTTCAAGCAGATCTTCTATGTTGGATTTAGGAACCTTTTTCCCTTTGGGAAATAAATTGATTCGTTAATCAAAAGCCAGAGCTTAGAGCAGTGTATTTGTTATGCGTAGAGTCCTGTGTCTACCAAACTAAATTGATGTTGTTCGCGTTGCATTTTGTGTTTTATGTAGGTGTTAATTTCCTGTCTCCCGGCAACAACGAGCAGCAGAAGAAGAAGATAGCATAGGCCAAGAGTGTAGAGTCGCAGGGTCGCAGAATTGTCGGCTCTAATAAGAATAATTGCCAGGACTAACTATAAAGCACGATGCCTGAAATTTTATGCCCCGTAAAATTGCATGCGAAATAATTGAAAAGCATCGAGTTGAGCTTTGTCCTGCTGCTGCTGCTGCTGCTACTGTTGCAACTTGCAACGCCTTGTGGCATCTTCTAGCGGCAGCAGATAAAGTTTTCCACAGCGCTGAAATAATAGCAGCCAAAGTGGTTATAAATATTTTGTGCACAGCTTCCGCTGTCCTCTGCCGGACCTTGCCCCGCCCTTCCCTCTTCATCCAATGCAGCGAAAGTCATTTTTCAGCTAAATGAATTTGCACAAGTTGCGGGAAAACTGCGCAAAAAACGGCCAAAAAAGCAAAGCAGAGAAATTGTAAAGTTGCAAGTGCCAGCTAGCTAGAAGAATGTCCGGAAAAACCCCGCTCTTCTTCTTGCCCCTCTATAGAATTTGCTGTGTCACAGGGTGCTCGCTGCGGTCAACTGCAAAGTTCAATGGGCAACTAATGAGGCGGCAGCTGTTGACCTTAAGACACTTAAGGCACCAACCTGACATCGCAGTGTTTACTTGTGGGCAACTTTTTGCCGTTTAACAACACTGAATATCGTACTTAAAAAAAATCCTAAAGATTATCATCTAATCCAAGCGAAATCTGTGCCGAATATTTGGATAAACTAAATTTAAGAAGGAATTAAGTACATTACTTAAATCCGAGAGTCATAAATTTCTTATACACCCTAAAGTTGACCAACACTGGGTTTTTTCTCGAAGCTACATTTTTATTTGACAACAAATCATAAAATAATTTTAATATGTAGAAGAAAATTTCTGCCTCAATTTGTAGAAACTGTCATTCAAGCAGTGATTGGTTGATAAATATTTTGGTATAGTGTTCCCTAAATGTAGAAGTATTTTTTCTGACTGCAGGTATTTTTAATCTAACTTAAGATACTGAACACTTTGACATTTTGCAACACTGACCACAAAATATTTGCTCTTTGCTGTCATTTCAGGTCCACCAGGTCCGCCCGGACCGCCTGGCAAGCGAGGGAAGCGCGGCAAGAAGGGAGATGCCGGCGACAAGGGCGAACCGGTAAGTAGACGCTCTCTCTTTTAAGCGTCAGAGATGCTCAAGTGCTTAAAAATTCACCTACAGGGACTCAACGGCATTAGCGGAGAGAAAGGCGCTGCTGGAAAGCCCGGAGACAAGGGTCAGAAGGGCGACACCGGACACCCGGGCGTGGATGTTTTCCAGACAGTCAAGGTGAGTCTCTCTCCCATTTGCTCTCTCACTCGGCTAAGCTGCTGCAACCGGAGAGAGAACCAATGAATCAATCAAAATTCATACGCTCCGCCTAACAAAATGCGCTCTCTTTGCTTTCTCCGCATTCTCTGAACTCGCAGGGCCTCAAGAGATCGGTGACCACGCTGCATGGCGGCACTTTGGGATATGCGGAAATTGTGGCTGTTAAGGTATTTCAGCCATAAATATGTTGCAACATGACAGACTCCCACTCCCCTCCCCCTGCTGACCAGCTCACTTGTGGAAGGGGGGAAGTGAGCTGCAAATATTTGCAACTTGTTGTTCTGCTCCCTTTCGGACTCTATCTAGCTGTAGTCGTAGTCCTTGTTGTATTTTCAGTTCTCTGTTTGTGTTTTGTAGTTGTTTATTACTCGTAACGCTTTTAACTTGGCTCAGCTCTTTGGGTTTAAACTGCACAATAAATATCTTGCTACTTCTGCATAGTTTCTGCTTAGTCATTTGCTTGCTTTCACTCTGCAGCTGGCAGCTCATTCTTCTCATCCTCCTCATGCTCCCCATGCTACTCCTTGAGCCATTTCTAATGTCCTTTGAATATTTCCTATGGCATTTTTATCATTGGTTTCATGCAACTCGATGTAGTTTATGCTCACAGCTTTCGTTTAGAGCCATCTTACAACTGCTTGTTGTGCTGCTATTTCAAGATTTATGACACAAATAAAATGACTATTAAGATAAACTTGCCAAGTATCGAACTGAAACGCATAAATAATTCTCCCACTAATTATAAAATATGCTCTCGCTTTCGAAAGCACTTTAATTGAGTCTATATTGAATCAAACCTCAAAGAAGAGCTATAAATTTTGCTTCAAATCGAATAACATTTTATTGATTTGTTTTATGTTTGTTTCTATAAAATTTTCTAAAAATAACTATCACTATTTCAAGAGCTACTCTTAATGTTGTCTGTATAGATTTTGTATCAAAAATGTATCCCAATTCTATAATTTTTTTTGACTAATTGGAAAGCTTTAAAAATATTTTATTTCCTTTCATATTTCTTTTAATATTTCTCAATATATTTCCTTGAAAACCCAAATTTCTGTTCTTTTGAGCTATATCTATTAGCTGTTTTTATAAATAAAAAAAATTGTCTTATTCGCTTTTTATTACTTTATATTTATTTTTATAAACTTTTAGCTTCTTAAAAACTTTCAAAGTTGTCTATTATTGACAGCGATTCTTTAGATTTTCTGTATACTTGCATTTCGCTTAGATTTTGTCTTAGAAAATTGGTTGAATTTGTTGATATTTTAAAATACTTTCGGAATTTTATAAAATTTTCTGTTAACCCTTTCAGTACTTTTAACTAACAATATGGAAAACTCTTTTAATACACAATTAATTGATTTTATTTTGGAAAATTGCTTTGCAGCAGCTAAGTTCATTGATTTTCATTTTGTGTTCAATTGATTAACCGATTTAATTTATATTTTGACTTTTACTTTTAATCCTTTATTTATGTGTGTTGTAAGGACTTGCAAGAAGCGGGTGTGAACGTATCCGCTTCCACGGTCATACAGCTCAAGGTAAGTACCTGGTTTTCGGTTTCCGGTTTTGTTTTTGTTTTTTAACCCATCAATGCATGTTCCAACTGAGTTCTAATCGTAGTCTTTGTCTACTGCACGTGCTGCTTGATGTCTGATGACTTTCAACAGAACTGCGTTTAACTAATAAAATACCTTTGAATCAAATAGGGAGAGCCGGGCGAACCGGGACCGCCGGGACCACCAGGAGAACCTGGCAATCCAGGCGTGGCTGGCGAACGTGGACCTCCAGGCGAAACTGGACCTCAGGGACTGCAGGGAGCGGCAGGAGAAGCAGGTCCCGTAGGACCGCCTGGGGTGCCGGGCAACGCAGGCACAAAGGTGAGTCAAAAGGCAGAAATGAAGATTGACAGGTAGGGAGAGAGATAGGGATTGAACGCGGTTCATAAGTAAAACAAAGATGTCACAAGGATTAATGCACTATTTGTATCTGTTGGATAAACATTGTGACATTTTAAGTGAGTCGTCGTGAGCCCTACCTACACATGTGTGTGTGTCAGTGTTGTCAATATCTCGTCACAAAAAAAAGCTAAAAAAAAAGACATCAAACAATTTAAAAAAAACACAACTTTTAATTCATGTTTTTTCGAAGTATTTAATTCCTCTTAAACAATTTACATAGATTAGTTTGTATCGTTATCATCATCGGATGAGTTCAGTTTTCTAAGATTCCGATAAAGTTTTACAAAACAGTTAAAAACAAAGTTCTAATTAAAATCAAGTCATTTTTTCCGGATAGAAACCTTTTTTTATATTTTTACCGATATACCGCATTTCAAGATAGAACATGTCTAACCGGAAAAACGCTAAGTTGGCAACACTGGTGTCTGTAAGTGTGTGTGTGACAGAGTGTACGTGTGTTTTCATATGTGTCTGTGCGCTGTCTACTTTTGTTTTTCCGATTTTCCCATTGTCTGCTTTTCTGTCTGTTTTCCACGTTATTTATCGTTTATTTATGTATTAAGCGCCTCTCTCCTCCTTCCTGGTTGATTTTCCACTTAAATTTCCCAATGACTCATTGGCCTCATCCACCGTCTCGGCTCATCTCCTCTCGTTTGCAGGGCGACAAGGGTGATCGCGGTGATCGTGGCCTCACCACAACCATCAAGGGTGACGAGTTCCCTACGGGCATCATCGAGGGTCCGCCTGGACCTCCTGGACCACCTGGTAAGTGTCAAGCAGCTGCCGAGTTGGCAGAGTTTGTTTTGTTTCTAACACGGCAGCCACTTAACTCTGCCTCAGATACATTTCCACATGCAACAGATACACATTTTATTTAAAACATGCTCAGAAACAGATACTTTCCTACAAATATAGATGCATTGGCACTAAACCACAGGCTTATTAATGTTTGGAAATCGATCGAATCGATGGGTTTTTTTTTCGACTATTGCCACGCGGCAGCCTCAACTGCGGGTTGTTTTATTTATGGCCCAGCCTCTGCCCCGCCCGCTGCCCCTAGCCCAGAGACAGAGGCCTCTGTCTGTCTAATTGAGTCATTGACTAGCGCTGTCCCATTAGAGCGCATTTTGGATTTTGATTAGGGGCGTACGGTGTGAAAAGCAGCTCGTTAAAATGTAAATCAAACACCGAATACCAAATACCAAATGTCGTACCTCATACCGAGAGCCATCAAATGGTCTGCATGCATTTCCGTTGTTCTTTTTTATGGTGTTTTATTTGTATACCCTGCAAAATTATTGCAAAAGGGTACAATAGGTTTGTGCAAATGCTAGAGAAACCAAATTTGGAATGTAGATGAGCGCACTCTATAAGCAGATCTAGTTTATATAAAATATATGCTGTCACGCCCCTTCCGCCCACAAATTTAAAACATAGATAGTTGCTATTTAGAATACATATTCTACGTCAATAATTTGATATATGCTCAAAAACGCATAACAATCGATTAATAAACACAAAAGTTATTGAAGATCCAATATGTCTATGCTTTCTATTGCTTGGCATAGCTTACATTGCAGGGTATTCTACAGTCGGTTGTTTCCGACTATTCGGCCACGTTCCAACTGCTCTTATTGCGTTTCGTTTCGGTTTTTCTTCTCAAATAGATTTTCGTGCATTTATGCATTTGGAATTTTCGTAGTTTTTTCCACATTTGGAAATTTTGTTTGCCTGCCGCATTTTGCGATAACATTTACGAGCTTTGTGTTTTGTGTTTTGTGTGGCACATGCCACAAAGTTTTGACGTCGACGTCAATTAACTGCTCCACAAATTCGTAGGGAGCAGCCTCCTACTCGGTGTTCCTCCCTCCATACGCCCACAGCTACAACAAATTCCATTTACTATACTGGCGGCTTTTACGATCTGACCTAACATATTTCTGCACTTTATGCGATTTTAATAAACGAAAATGGCCCTTAGAATAGTTGGTACGCCCTGGCATCCGATACTAATACGCATACCGATTCCAAACTCAATCCGGAATCCGAATCCGATTTCGATTACGAATCCGGCGTTTGTCATAAAATGAAATTTGTGAACTCCGAGCGCTTGAAACGCTAACCGCAGTCGTAAAAATGCAACTTTATGTCATTTATGTTGCTTTTAGCGGCTCATTAGCTCCCCCATATTCCATACTCCATTTCCCCTCTCCACTCCACAATCCCAAACTACAAAGGTCTGTCATGTAAATTGTTACCTGTGCCCCCAGGTTGAATGATCTCCCAAGTCAATTGTTTTATTACGGGTCTTCAGTGTGTGTAACAAATAAATACATTGTTGTAATTAGGATAAGAAAGACACATCCGGATATACTGGAAAGCAGAGGTAAATGTAAATAAAGTTATTTCATAAGTTATTAAAAAAAATTTTATTTCAAGAGCTCATCAAATGCTAATGACTTGATAATAATTTAATTTTGTTTTGTTTTATGAATGTCTAAACTATTTTAATACATATTTTCTCTTAACAATGGGTTAACAATTTGCTTGCTTTCTAGATAAAAACGAAAAAATAAATAAAATTGCATTACTTTATTAGTTTAATTCAGGTTGCTGCGATTATAAAAAAAATAATTTTGGGATAGGTAGATAAGACGCAAATTTATGTCGTTATTTTTTTTTTTTAATAACTTACTTAATTTTGAATCATTTTTTTACTTTTAGCTCTTTCACGCTTTGTTTTCTCAATAATACAAATTTAAATGGTTAAAGAATAACAATTTAAATTTATTTTTTTGTTGTTCACTATTTATTATTTATTATTTATTTTCGACGCACCTTGTTTTGTTTTCATTTTATTCTTCGTTTTATTAAAAGTTTGTTTCGTTTTAATAAAAGTATTTCAAAAACTTTTGCAGACATTAGCGGAGCTTTTTCTTTTGCACTTTCTAACTATTGCCTTTAATTCGTTTTTTTTTTTGTATAAACTCAAAACTGTGCTTTCAGTCTGAGTACCCCTAATGCATTTAAGCTGCAAGACTGGCTATCAATTAGGCGCTGGTTGCCACCCGCATCTGCCTGCCTCCCACTTGGCTTATCGTCATTATCGTTATCGTTATCAGCATCATCAACAGCAACATGCTCGTTATTATCAATAGCAAAGCGATGTTCTTTTCGATGTTATTGTCGATGTTGTTGTCGCAGTTGTGAGCTGCAGTTGTGTTAATGTTGTGTCCATTGTTTCCACATTGCTGCAGCTAGTTTTGAGCAACAAGATGTGCTGCTGCGATAGCCGCAGAGTTGTCGACAGTCGACAGTTGCCCAATCGCCCAAAGAGGCAACTCCATCTCTGTCCATGTCCGATTCCAAATCGCCCCCTTGCTGCCCCTATTGGCAGAGCAGTTGGACAGAGCTCTCTATGCTGATGGACATGAAATTGCAATTTATTTTCCGAAATCAGCGTCGGATTCGAGTCGAGTCATGGGACATGCGTCTGGGATTGAAGTTCTCTGGGTTCTGGGTTCTGTTCTGCTCTGGACTTGAGTCATTTCGGGCTTGATTTGAATAAATTGAATGTCATTTGTATTTGGAATTCTTTCATCTGGGCTTGTGCGTCTCGGCTGCTTATCTTATCGTCGTCGTAATTAGTTAAGCGGACTTGTGCTTTATGTGTGGGCACAAAGCACAGAGCCAGAGCTCCAATCTCTGGGCTCAACCTGAGAACGTCCCGGCAATTTAATGTGTCATTTGTACTTTGTGTGTCCAGGAAATGCTGTAATGGCAAAAAATGTCATTTTATTTACAGATTTATTTGAATTTCATTTCATTTGATTTTCATTTTGCTTCCCAGCTGGGTTGTGTAAGCATTTTTGATTGCACTTCAGCCGGGCAGCCCTCGGCTCTATTTCTCAAATTAAAACTTATCATTTGCACTTCATCTGCATTGGCTGGCGACAAACAAAGCAAAACAACTTGAAAATGAAATCAGAAAACAGAAAACAGAAAACTGAAAACGGAAAACAGCAAACATAAAACAGAAATAGAGAGGAAAACTGTAGAGAGGAAACTCAGGCAGCAATCCAATATCCTGCCTCTATAAATCCACTTGGGGCCCCCTTCGAATAGTTGCCATGTTTTTATTGTGGCTGGAATTGTCGCCTAAAATGCTTAACGGTAAATTATGCCAACATAAATACCAATGCAAAAGCAAGTGTCCCTTCTCTCCCCCTCTCCCCCTCTTCCCCTCTTCAACTGCTGCCTTTCCCTATCGCTGTCCACATCCATGTCCGAGCTGGAGTCTAAAACAAAGAGCGATAGCAAAATACTTTATAAATAAACGGCAACCGACAGACAGACAGGCAAATTTATGCGCAATGACAGGGACTGGAAGCTGAAACTGAAGATGAAAGTGAAGTTGCAGCCCTCGTTCTGGCCATAATTTCGCCAACTTAATAAATTCTCCATGTCTTTTCGCACGCCCAGCGACCAGACACATATACAAGCTCATTTTGACAAGCCCCACAATGGCATACTATATAGCATCTATGATACCGTCTCTCTCTCTCATTCCCTCTCCCTCCCCCCTTGTCATCAATTTATGCCAATGTTTGTGTGTGCTTTTGGCCTGTATAAATGGTCTCATTTAATAGCCACAAACAAGAGCTGGCCGAAAAAACAATTTCTCATTATTCCAACTAAACAGGTCGAGGCATCGTTGACGCTGTTCTTGTTTTTGTTTCTGCTGTGTCATTGTCACTGTATAGTAAATGGCGCACTGTGGTGCAAAAGCTATTTGCAGTCAGCAACCTGTCAAAAGTTTATTTAATTAACTCAAGCTATATAGTGTTAAGCTTAACATATAGTTTTATTATCATCTACACAAAAAATAAATTAGAGTGACATAAACGAAGATTTATTGAAATTTGTCAGTATCTGAAAATTTAAACAGATTAAAATGTTTCCTCTAAAATACAATATGTTTAAGTACCATAGTTTCTAACAAAAAATAAATATATAAATAAAATTAAATGTAAATAGTTAATAACTAAATAAAGGTATTATGACAATATTGTTCGACTTCCACATTTCCATAAATAGAAAACAAATTAATTGAAAGGATTTGAAATTATTTAAAAAAAACCAAAAACATTATTTTTCTAACACATTGGGATAAATAAAACTACATAAAATTCAAACCAACAACAAAAGTCAATATAATCTGCATAATATATTAAATTAAAAGTGAAAGAAAAAAAATTAATTTGGTAAATTTTATAAAATAAATGTTTCTAATGGAAAGCCAAAAAGTGCAAACTATCGACAAAAGTCATTATCAGCTGCAGAATAAATTGAATTAAACGAGGGAAAAAATTAAGTTCGAAAATTTTAAAGCGATTATTTATAAATGTTTCGACTGAAACCAAAAAAAAGTTCAAACTATCAACAAAATGCGTTTTCAGCTGCGGAATAAATTGAATTAAAAGAGGGGAAAAACTTAATTTGTATAAATTTAAACCGATTATTTGTAAAAGTTGCTGCTGAATAAAAGTAAAACAATTTGGAACTAGCAATCAAGGTTCTCCTCTAACTTTATAGAAGGTATATCAGGAATTCTCGCTCGTTTCTCGTTGATTGAATTTTACGGAATTTTCTTATTTGCAGGCAAATGCAAGCGCTGCAGTTTGCTCAGGTCTACAAGATACTACGGGTATAAACTTGAGAGTAGTGTATGTTTATAGTACGTGATGCCTGTCACAAAATGGGTCAAGTTGGCTAGAAGGCATAGGCCTCATTAGCATAGTAGGAGCAGTTTGCCAACCACTGTGGCCTTTGGGCAGTTTACTCGTTTGCTTTTTGCAGTCGCTTTTTTCAGTCTCTTTTTTATTTGGCAAATAAACAATTTGCATTTTAAACTAAGCCCAAAAGCCATCAACAACAGAAATGACAACAACAGCAGCAGTGTGTGAAGAGGGGAAGAGTGGAAGAGGGGAGCAGGGAGTAGGAGTCGCTTATCGTTGTCAGCATCATCAACAGTTGAACAAATTGCTGACCGAAAAGCCGACAAAACGCTTGTTGACTAAGCGGACAGCACAGATGGACAGATGGACAGATGGACAGAGGGGGCAGATGGACAGAGGGGAGACGAATGCTGACAGAGTCCAATCCATTCCATTCCATTGAGGCGGAGCTGCGATAATAACGGGTATAATTACAAAACAGTTCCACCTCTTTGTTTACAGCGCAATCTATCTGTATCTGTGTCTGCATCTATATCTGTATCTGTATCTGAATATGTGTATCTGTATCTGCAGCTATAATATTCATCGGTATCTGCGTGTGATGTGTACACTGAGCGTGAAAATCAAGGATTATTAATCTTGACAGCTGCAATTCTATATTTGATTTCAGAAAAAAATAACTTTTTATATAAAAACCATTTATTTTAAATTTTTTATAGTTTAGCTTTTACAATTGACTTTTTTCAAATATAAAAAAAAATTGCATTTGTTCGATTTTTATTGAATTAAATTAAATTAATCCTAACATTTTAATTTTCCAAGTTTTACTTGATGAAGAAACCTCTTCACTACAAATTCTTCTGATTTATTTCAAGAACAACCTGTTTTTGTCAGTGTATTGCCTGTGCCATTGATTGTCAAATATTAACATATTACAGGTTCGCCTGGAGAGCGAGGGGAGCGCGGAGAGGCGGGAGCCATCGGGCCAGCTGGGCCGCCAGGGGAGAAAGGACCACGTGGCAAGCGAGGAAAGCGGGTGAGTGGAAAATTGTAATCAATGCGAGAACTGGTTTGCACTCAATTTTAATTAGAAAACAGTGGAGAAATGCGAGAAAAAAATCGATATAGAATGTTGAGCGGGAAATTCATAATATAAAGCAGAATTTATTAATATGCAAATTGGTGTGTAAATTCTCTTTGTACAAATGTGCATTAAATTACCAGCTAAGGTTAAGCTGTAAATAAATGGAGGTGGCGCCACCTGGCGAGCAGTTTGCATGCTAAATATGTGTACATAAGCCTCTGTAAATATCTATGTATATATATTGTATTTATGACTGGCAGCGTATGCGTATGTCCTTGACTGAGTAATGAGCATGTTCAAATGCCTGCCAGAAGCATCCTTAAGGGAGCTCAAGGAGCTCAGCGCTCCGTGCCCCAAACTAAACTCATTACACTTTCAGCGGCAGCGGCAGCGACAGCCAGAGTTGCCATGGAGTCGACAGGAGTGCGCATTTGATGTAATGCCTTTGATTAAAGCTGAAAGTATCTGCGAGATACGCGTGAGATATGCGCCGTGCCTAATAGAAATTCCCCGAGTGTCGCCGACTGTCGAAACTATGTCGTCGCTCTTTGGCGCCTCATCGAAATCGTCAAAAGTGTATTTTATTTTCTTCTTTTTGCAGCGTAAATCTAGAGCTTAATTTATGTGCCCCTGCCCCCCGACAGGCGAGAGTATCTGCAGCATTTATCTAGGCATTATGCTGTGCGTAATGCTCCTCCCCTCTCCCTCTCTTCCCCTCTCCACCTCTCTTGCTGGCACACTCTTTCGCTGGAATGTCAACAGTGCAAAGATACTTAACATTTTTATTGGCACTTCTGCCGCAAAGTCGGGGCAAGCGACAGCTGTTGCCGCCCCATGACGTGCTGATGGATGCATGAGGCAACAACATGAGAATTTTCATATTTTCCCATATATACAGTTATTCTCTAAGCACACCAGAGCCAGAGATAGAGATAGAGGGAGGGAGCGGGGCAGGGGGCAGCACGTGTTTGTGTGCGTTATGAAAAATGCATAAGAGCCGCCAGCAACTGAGCTCTCTGGCTTTTTCTGCTCCTCCTCTTAGCTCCCATCGCAATGCGATAGCGTTCGCTTCGCCTCTTCCACAAATATTTGCGCGTTTTGCCAATTTTCGTAAAAACAGTCTGATTATTGTATAGTCAATATAGCACACACACACACACACACACACACACATACACACATAAAGCACACTCATGCACTCAGAAAAATATATTAAAATAATGATTCCTTCTGCAAAACAAAGCTTTAAAATAAAACTTGTTTTGTGATAGAAATCATGTTCAATTCGAAAAAGAATATAGAATAAATTTAGTTTAAAATAGGAAAAATACGGAATTGATTTAAAATAAAGTGCAAAGAATTATTAAATTAAGTTTAAATCGTAACTTATTTAAACTAAAGAGTTTATGAAAACTTTCACCTAGCCAATCTTAGAAATAAGAATTTCAACAATCCGTATGCAGAATTTCCTAAACTAAGAGAAAAAATCTAAATATTCTAGATTGTTTTAATCCAGAAGCGGGTCAATAACGTATTATCCGGAATTTAATTGATCAATTGAAATCATAAAATATCAATTAGAAAAATTTTCTAAAAATATTTCAAGACATTTTTCTGATAGATTTAATCCATAAAAATCACGAAAGTTTCTGGTTGCTTTTTTTTTAATGTACATGTATCAATGATTTTCTGGCTCATTGCAATTTTGGCATTCAAAATTCTTGACCACGTACAAATTCTCTTGAATTTCTCTCAGTGTACTGTTACATTCAGCAGGCAAAGTCATATAACACGCCTTTGGCCAACTGCTGTTACCCGCCTCATTGGCTTGGCCATTTCTCTTATTATGCCAATTGTTGTTGCCGTTGTTGCCATTGTTTGTTGTTGTTGTTTGTTGTTGTAATAACGCGTAATAACAAAACAGTGCCGCAACTCGCAACTGGCTTCCAATACGCCCAGAAGCACAAAAAGCGACACCAACAACAACTGAGAAAACAAACATCGAGTGGCAACTGGCAACGGGCAACGTGCAACACCGTCTTTATGACTTCTGCGTCCATTTCCTTTGAATTATCACGAGAGCAGCTCAAGGAAATTCAGAAACTTAACAGCTATAAATGTTGCTTATTTCAGATATACTACACAATCAAACAAACAATTATAAATGATCGAAAATCGCCTTTAAATTAAGAAATTTATATAGAAAATACAAAAGGAAAGAATATACATAAATGTAAAAAAGGGTTTTACAATTAATATTAATATAAAATAATATAATATTTTAAGAACTATATCAAAAATAATAAAATAAGAAGCAATTGGATGATTTTATTTTATTTTATTTATTATAATTATTTTCTCATTTAAAGAACACATTCATGAGAATCCAAAAAATATTAACAAACAATTATTATTAATTTAACAACTCAAAATTTTATAAAAATAATAATTCTAATAGATCTAAATTTAATATGAATATTTTCAAGAAGCATCCACTTCAGTATTTTGCTTAGCTTCTAATTACACAAACTCAGCTGACAACTGCTCTAATGTACCCATAAAAATAGCTAAAAGAATAGCTATTTATGCTAATTAAATGTTAGAAAATAGAACCAAAACTAGACACATTACTTGAGCACTTAAATGGCTGTATTTATCACTGGCGAAACTTTTGTGTTCCCCCTCGCTTCAGGTTGCTGCCGCGGGTAATGCATGACGCTTGCTCCAGCTGCTCTGCCTCCTCTACTTCCCCTCTGCTTGCCCCTCTCTATACTCATGCCATGGCACTCGAATGTGGCGATTACGGCGTAGCTGCGGCTGTTTTTGCGAGGCGCTGCAGCGACGTGATGTCAAAACAAATGAAAGTCATAAGAAACACTAGAGGAAGAGACGGAGGCAGGGGGAGATGGAGCTCCCTGCAAGCAAACAAAACTTTGGGCAACAAACAAAAGTTCGCGCCCCAAAAGCCAAACCTCAGTCAGGTCCAAGCGCAGGCCTCCAACTTGTATCCCAGGCAGGCATAAAAAATTATTTGCAACAATTGCCATCTTCAGCTTCAGCTTTGGCTGAGGCTGCTGCCATGAAGCTGCTGAAACGTGACAGCTCCCGGCATCCGCAGCAGCAGGGAGTCGATTTTTCAATTCGACTATCAGAGGCTTTGATTTTTCCGAGGAAAACGCCACACAGACATTAGGCTGAATGAAAATGTGACTGGGAAGCTCGAATGCCAATGTGAATGTGCATAAAAAATGTGAATATCTGCCATGATGATGATGGAAAATTATGCCCAACGTTCGCGCCTCGTGCGTCACAATCACTTTGCAGCCAACAGCGAGGCAAAAGTTTTCAACAACGTGAAATTATCCAGGCTGCTTGCACTAAAAATTCTTGTAATTAGCTCGGTAAACTCGTAAAATGCTCCAAAGTTCAACAAATTGCTTAAAAATCATATATCCATGGCCATAATGCCACGTTCCACATGGACACGCCTACTTTATTGACTTTGTGGTTGGCTTTAATGGCGCTAAGAAACAAACGAAAACTGCCTGAGTTTAATACCCTGTAATTTAGAGCATTTCAAACTGCAGTTGCAGAATTCTTATGGTAATATAAGTAAATCATAATACGAGATGTTTATTTTAGGAGCATGTATCGGAATACATATAGTTCATATTTAACTCGAAAACCTAACAAAATTTTACGTTTTCTTCTGGTTCAATAGAAAATAGATACATAATTAAACGCGTTTGAACTAAAATTGGATTAATAATTTCATTTTTAGACCCTTTACTTTAAAAAAGTAAATATGGTCTATTATCTTGTGCAAAGAAGAAATGTGTGTAACACCCAGAAGGAGGCGTGTCCGTCCGTATGAACACCTAGATCTCAGCAACTATAAGAGCTAGAGACACCATATTCCGGATTTAGATTCTCCTAATTCGCGAGCAGCACGAGTTTGTTTTAGATTTTGGATACCTCCTTCCCTTTCCCCGCAAACTGTAAAAAGCTACTGCAGCCATAGCTTTAAAGTTATTGACTTGTTATATATATATATTTATAAATATACTAGAAACTTTAAATTGAAAACCAATCGAATTCTTATAAAAAACGAACTATTTCTTTCTTGAAAAATTACTTCTCAGTGTTTGCTTTAGTATATTTCATAGTTTTTGATGTTTTTTATAGAATAAGTTACTAGGACAAACATTTGTATATCTAAAGCTAGGGTATTTGCAAGCTTGGCAGTTTTGTTAGCTGTTTTTTTATGATGTTACCGCTGCCGTCGCGACGTCTAAGGCTATAAAACGCTAAAAAAAAAACAAATACGAAAAAAAAATGAGCAACGCAATTGTCGGCATTATAAATTTGACATGTTATTTTCGTTAGCTCGTCAGTATCAAATGCTCATACAAGAATATTGCGTCATTAGGCGGCAGAAGGGAAGGGTTAGCATTTGAAATGACTTTATGTCGAGGGAGGGGAATGAAGGAGAGCAGGGAGAAACCGAACGAGCTGCCAGCTGATGGAATGGAATGATGATGCCTGCCTAAGCCCAGGCATTGTGACAGATGTGTCAGAAGACACGACAAACACTGGCAAATGAACCTAAGACCTTTATGAATTATAGATGCGAACTAAATAGCCGAAAAGCAGCAAGAGAAACGAAAAGCAGAACGAAAGCGAAAGTATTTCAAATGTTAAAGAATGACAAGTTATAATCCCACAACTAATGAGAAAGACATGAAACTGGGAAGATAATGAGTGGAATGGACTGTGCAAGAAAATGTCAAGGAATATTTCAAATATTTTTAGAATACACACAGTCTGTTGAATGAGTTTGTCTTTAGTCAACACATTGAATTTTCCTCTTAGCACGTGCTTTATATTTTTCTGCAAATTATGTTTGGTATTTTAATGCATATCAAGTGCTTTGCAGCTAATGTAGAAATGCAATCAGGCTGCGTATTAAAAATTAAAATTAATTTTGCTCTGGCAGGCGGGGCGTATGATGAATATCCAATGACTGCACAAATGCAGAAGAAATCTTTTATTTATTATGCGCGTTGGCTTCAGCACTGAGTTTGACATTTTTAATATAGCTGAAACAATATTTCACTTCAATACCAAGACTAAGACCGTATGTCTTATGCAAAAGACAAAGGGGACAGAAATACTTATATCCATGGCAAAATAAACTTAGACGTGTGTATTTCAGGCCTCAAGCACTGCCGCTGAAGCATTTATATCAAATTTATGTTAATATATTTTACAATCGTCGCTTAGCGCCGTCCTACACCCCGTTGCTCATACGACATGTTGTCTGTTGGGCCTCGAAATCTGCATAAATTTAAACGACTGCAGCTCCCCTTTTTTGCCCGCTTCTCTCTAGTAAATAGAGTCATGAAATAACTTGCAGATTCGCTACACGTCACACGATGAGAACGCCCAATGCGAGTAGCTTGGTAATCTGATGCCTGCCCCCTGAAACACAGCACACACCGCTCAAATCCTGGCCAGAAAGCCAGTCAAGTCGCCAAGTCAGTCGCATGTGGCACACCGCTGACGACTCTGCCGCCATTTTGTGCCACACTTTGCAAATCGAAAGCCTTAAAGTTGCTTACGTGAAACCCAAACGACAACGACAACAACAGTTCCCAGTTTCCAGCCCCAACTCAGGCTAAGACCCTTCCCTTTTCATTTTCCTGCTTTCTATGTATGTGTACACCGAGAGAAATATTATGTGCTGAAAGGAAACTTGAATGAACTTTATTTAAGAATGTACAAAAATTTATCTTCAAATTAAGATACAAATTCATTTCTTTAAATTATTTATATATTTTTCAATTTTCATAAACTTTACTTCAGAAATTTTACGTGTTCTGTCTTCTAAACTTGTCCGTTTGCGTTCGTAGTGATATACGATGCTTGATTTTTTCTCTCAGTGTAGCTGTTTGTCTTCATATGCTCTGGGCTGCCACTCAAAGGGGTCTGACGTCTTTTCGCTGGCAATTCGTTTCGGTTGTTGCCTAAACGACGCAATAAGCTTAACACTTTTCCCCAAACTCAGAGGGAAATCTCAGCGAGAATTTTCATTGCTTCTGCTTGACTTGATTTCCATGCTCAACTCAACTTGACGCCACACAAGTTCAGTCGACTTTGCGCTCTATCCCCAACGATTTGATAAGCCTCTGCTCGAATGCAGTGCCAACAGCCATCTTATCACACTTATACCTAATGCCGACGACGTCATTGTTCATTGCGAACTGCGCACCATGCAAATTTTCAGCATTTTCCTTTTGCGCAATTTTCTATTTTTGCCAGCATGGCAATTATTTGTGGTCAATGTCCATATATCTTCTGCAGACGGAAGCCAATAGAGAGGGACCCCCACAAAATCGGTCAAGCATGGCGACGTGTGCGAGTTAGTAAGGGGGTTTGTAATGGCGCCCCTGGGGTGTGCGTAACTTTTATTTTATGGCAACTGATGATGAGGGCGCTCTGGGAGCTACAAAAACGATTGAATAAAGAAATCCAGCCAACACGCACGCAAATAAAAATCTCAAGTTAGCGACACCAAATGAATGGCGCTACAGCCTCCCCCCTCCCTCACAGGAGGAAGGAAAACCAAGGAAAAACTCCTGGAAATTTATAGGCACGCGTGTAACGTTGACGTGGGGAGGTTTCCACGCGACATTAAAAAAGAAAGAAATTTCTGGTTTTTCTTTTCTTCGACATCATTTTACATAGCTTGTAACTTGCTTCTTTCCCTTCGGCCAGGGGGGATGAAGAAAGAGAAAGAGAGGGAGAGAGAGAGCATGTGGAGTGGCATTGTTGCGGCTGCGTCTGTGGCTGGCAAAAGCGAAAGCCAAATGCGAATGTGGGAGCGCAAAAAGCGAAATCTTTAGCAACGATTTCCCTAAATACTTCCGAATTTCCGGCATATTACAATATCCACGGCAACAACAACAGCAACAACAGCAAAAACACCAACAACGTCAGCAACAATGTTAGCGGCAAAATGAAATCACGCGAAATTTTACAACTCGTCTTGACTTTTTTCCCCCTGGCTGACTACATAATGCCAATGCCATAGAACCTTCGCACCATGGGCCGAAAAAACAGAAATATGCTCTATATTTACCCCCAGTTTTGGGTTCAAAATGTAGAGTATAAAGTAAAAAAAAAAAAATAGAGCTAATCGATGGTAAATAAATAAATAAATCTATTATTCAATTACGTTTCTTGAATGACCTAAAGTCTAAGAAATATAAAATGTATTTTAATTAATCATTTTATAGATAAACAAAATACTATTAATGGAACAGTAAGCTGTGAGCTGAGTAAATATGAATTGGTTAGGTAAACTATTTATTTTATATTCTGGAATTGATAATTATTAATATTGTGATTTTTTATAAAACATATTTGCCATATGGATACAGCTATTTTGAATTAAAGGATATGTTTTATATTTATGTATTAGTAACAAAGCTTGTCATAAGCAAAGCTGAAGAAAGCAAACTAATGGATACTTAGTAATCGATATTCAATGCTATAACTGAAATTATAAAATTTTCACTAAAATTTTAAACACTTTTTCAGCCATGTTGCCCCACTGTGCACGCAATGTCGATGCGAAGCGGAACATATTACGCATTTAATGTGGCCGCGTACTTGCCCAGAACTTGGCAGCCATTGTATGATTCTTGTAAAGTTTTGTGGCAGGCGAGGAGCGCATTACATGCCCCCATTTATGTGGGTATACCAGAGAGAGACAGAGCGAGACAGAGAGAGAGAGACAGAGAGGGAGGAAGTGAGCGTGTGTGTGTGAGCCGGAAACAAGCTGCAAAACTTTCACCTCGAGCGGTGTTCAGCTGCTCTTTTGCTTCTTGTTGTTGTTGGTTGAGAAAAATATGGAATTTCAAAAGAAAATTTATATGAAAAATGGGGAAAATATGCGCGCACAAACACACACACACACAAACACACACGCTCACACATGGATACACAATACAAAAAATATTCTGCTTTAAATGGACCTCACGAGATGCTGCGGCATATGCTGCACTCGAGCACGAGCCTGCCAGCCAGCGTGGGCGTTAAAGTAGGCGAGGTTATGGGTAGGTGGGCGTGGCATGCGGCTCGCTGTCGCTTGAGCAAAAGGTCGCCGTGCAGATCAAAATGATTTTCAATTTAAGCGCGTTTACGTGCGGCCATTTGTCAGCCTTTTTCTCCTTCAAGCCCAACATTTTCATTGGAAAAGTGCGCTGTTTGTGCTTGAAATGCAGTTAAAGCACAGTCAAAGCGTCGCACAGTGGGACAGACAGACGGAAAGACAGACGGGCAGAGGCAACAACGGACAATTAATTTATAATTAAATCGCATGAGAGTTGGCGCCTGAGAGTATGCAATGAATTTGGCTTTAAATCGGAAAGGCGTTTGTGCAAATAATTTGAATATTTACGCATAATTTAAGAGCTGCCTGTGAGCACACACACACACGTACACAGAACACACACACACACACAAACACACACACTCACATACAATGTGTGCTTGTGTATTTGCTTGTGTGTGTGAATTTGCTGGAATACTTTGAAAATTAAAATCAGCTTCAGGCGCTCGCACAAATATTGATACATTCTAATGGATTTCTCATACGCACACACCCACTTCCACACATACTCTGTTCTTCTCTCTCTTTCTCCTTTTCTCTCTCTCTCTCTCTCTCTTCTTTCTCATATAGAACAGATTGCCGAAAAGGCAGACAAGAAGTTTTTATCGTAGTTAGGCAGCTGCGCCAACAACATTCGTCCTTGCAAGCGGCTAACAAACATTTGCCCAATTCGCTTGGCCTGTCTTCTACTCTCTGTCTCCCTCTCTCGCTCTTCTCTATTCCCCTCTCTGTCTGTCGCTGTATCTTTTACTCGCTTTATCCCGCTGTCTGTATCTTTTATTTATGTTATTTATCGCAACTGCCGCTGGCGGCTCCTTAAAGCCTCTAAAACCCTTAGCTGCTGCCTTTTTATACCCTTTGCTCTGCGAGAATTATAAATATCTCATAAACCCTGCAACTTATTGAGAGAAAGTGTTGCAAATGCTACAAAATACCTACAAAGGCAATAACTTTTGGCTTTGCTGTGCGTCGAAACTCTAGCGAAAGCAGCTAAGACTTCTCTTTATTCTGTTAAGAGCATGTTAAAATGTTTGGCGAAGTTGTGCATATGATGCATAGATGAATAAAGCCAAGCTTAAGTAATTGCAGCTTTGCTTTGAGCACAATATTTAAATAAAATAAAATTAAAATTATTTTTGTATAGCACAAGGAAGATAAAGAAGAGAAAAAGAGAAATTTTTGATAGACTATTTCTTGCTAATTTCCAACCCAACTCTAAATATAATTAAAGCTTAGATTACTCTAAATATTAATTCTATTACTATTTCTATACTATTTAAGTAAAAATTATATGCAGTTGCTATTTGCTAACTCATCTGTTGAATAGATAAAATATCTCTACAAGATTTCATTCATAACCAACTTTATCTAGGTCACTTTAGGGCATTTTATAGCATTTTAGCAAATTTGTTCATTCCATACTCTATTAAAATCGAGCTTATACCAAATATTTTGCTCACATTACTATTTAATAATTTGAAACTTATTTCCATCACTTGACTTTTTATACCCTGTAATTTTGTTCTATGCTTAAGGGTATGTTATAAGTCCGAAAGAAACTTTCTCTCGGTTGGTAATGCTGCTGACAGTCGTTGATTTGTCGCTGGCATTTGTTTTATCGACTGACAACCTGAACGATTGAACGATTGACTGACTGACTGACTGACTGACTGACAGACGGACAGAGCGTAATGTGGGTTTCTAATCCCAGCAGAATGCGCCTCAATTATCGCCAGAGCGCAGATGTTAAGCGTGCGCTTTAATTTCCAACCTCTTTAATTGTTCAACAAATGGCAGACTAATCACCCAAACTCCCCAGCTTTGCCACAACAATGGCGCACGCAAAGCGGAAGCGGAAATTCAGCCAGCGAAAGCGGCAAAGGGAAAGCCGAAGAGTGGGAGAAAGAGAGTATGAGGTTGAGGATGAGGTTCCTGCTGTCCCTCGAGTCGCTGCAACATTGTGTAAAACTTGCAACAAAGCGGCAGCTGCTTTCCAGTTACAATTGCACACACACTCTCTCGCTCTCGCTCTCTCTCTTTCTCTCTCTCTCTCACTCTCTCTCTCGCTCTGTCTCTCTCTCACATGCAGATGAGCTGCGCATTATATGAGCATGCATAAAGCAGCAAAAGTTACTCGTGCTACATGTGGCAAGTGCATTTGCGGTAAGCCAGCATCATGGCGTCATGGTCGTTGCTCCTGCCACACGCCCCCTCTGCTGTCACGCCCCTTGCCCCAGTCTGTCAACTCTTGCACGCTCCAAGTTGCGTTTAAGTTCTCATTGCAGTTGCTGTCATTGTTGTAATTGTTGTTCCATTGGTTCTTGGTTCTTCTTCTTGTTCTTGCTCTCCTTTTTACCTTCCCTTTTGTTTTTGTGCATTTAAGCAGGCGAACGGCGGCCATTTCATAGGATCACTTAAGCATATGCACAAGTACAATCCATTGAGTACACAGCGAGAACAATTTGTAGAGAAATTTTTGTAAATAAAATAAATTTTCTTTATTCTGTTTTCTTAATTTTATGTGATTTTTTTATTTTAAAGTTTTTTTTTTTGTAATTTTGTATTGTGTTAAAATGATGTATTTTCAGTAGCTTTTTCCCTTTTCCCGTCTTTTCTTTCAGTGTATGTATGTGTGTGCGTCTGTATGTCTTAAGCGTTTTCATTGTGCTGCCATCACACTAGGGAAATTGTTGCCGTTGTTGGGTTTTAATATCTGTAAGTAAGGCACTTCCTTGAGCAGCAAACGCAGGGAGAACAACGGAGCACAGCCATAAAACCTAATTGTTGCACATGCCTGAGCATCAATACAGGCATTTGCTAAGAAAAACTCATCAAATCCAAGCACAGTGGGTGCAAATTGAAAATTATGAAAACTTTTGCTGCAAGCGAGGCGCGCCAATATGCATGACGTGACTGTAATCGCTTAAAAATAATTATGTTTATAGTTAATCATACATTGGCTGCTGGCGTTTGGTAATTTCTCTTATTAGCAGGCAGTACTTAGGTTTTAGCTGTGCCATTTACATATGCCAGCACTGTAGCATCTGGCAGCATGCCCAATATTTTTGCCGCCAAATTCGTTTTGGCTTTGCTCTTCTTCTCAGCTTTTGTACTCCTTTGAACTAATGTTTCCATTTACCTCGACGTCTGCTGTTATCGTTATGCTTATTAAACACGAAAACCTTTAGGCACAGTCGCACGCCACCGACTGTTAAAGATAATAAATTTCGTCTTGATCGAGTAGCAAATATAAAATAAAGTTGAAAGGTTAAGTAAAAAATCCCTATGAATTTTCGGAAAATTCCTTTTCTATTCTTTTATGTTAAAATACTTTCCTATTCATAGAAAATCGGCCTAAACTCTTAAAAAATGTATTTTCTAAGAAAATCGATTTCTGTTCTTAAGAAAATACTTTCTTTACTCTTGAAAAATCACTTTCAATTCTTCAGAAAGAAATTTTGCTATAAAATACATCCTATTATTGAGATAATTCTTTAAAAATGAAAGGAATTTTAAATTTAAACAGTTGAAAATTTATTTATTTATTTTAAGTATCGACTAAAACATGTTTTGAACATTGGTTATCTAAAACTTTTAAACCAAAATCTTTTCATGGAAAAAACCTATATATGTTATGATGTATTGGAAAACACCACATTATATTTTATGGTTTTTTGGAAACTTTTCAATTTCTATTATAAAATCCAGAGGAAATAGTTTGTTGGGTGTGACCTTTGGGACTTTATCGATGCATTCACGTTTTTTGTTGCGTTTTTGCCGCTGCTTCGCATGCAGATATGCAGCGAATGCGAGGAGCGCACAAAAACCGATTCATTATCTTTCATTTTGGCACTCAGCACACACACACACACACATACACGTGGAATATACACTCGCTCACACACACGCACACACACAGCGCACTTGAGGCACGTTGCTGCTTGACTTTATTTGCGACTCGCACCACTTACAACCCACTTGCCCTGCCTCTGCTGCCCCGCTCCCCCCGCTCTTGCTACATCTGCGCCAGTTTAAAGGTTTTTCTATGCCAGGCATTGTCTAAGTTCTCTCTATCTGTGGCATGGAGAGCGGGAGAATGAACTCAGCTCCGACTTGCACTTAACACAATTTCGCGGCAGGCACACAAAAGACTTTCACTGCGACGCAGCCACAAAAAATCCCCCTTCAACCACCCACCCACCCGGCCCTTCCTTGCCACCATTTCTACAGCCACCGCATTTACTTTTTACACGTAGTACCTATGTATTCGGTAAAAAGAGGGTATAGTATCTTCGTGCAGAAAAGGCTTAAAATTTTCCCAAAAATTTTTTAATTTTTTTTTTTCTATTTATCACTTAGATATTATTTTCCAACTCAAATGATTAGGAAAAAACCAAACCGCTTGAAAATCGGTTTTGGTAAAGTTATGCGCATTCAAAGTTCAACAAAAATGGCTTTTTGCGTTTAAGAATAGATTATCCCCCCATGATACCAATATTCTATATTTTTCGACCAATAAGCAGCATCGCTTTGTAGTTTGTTGCAAAGTAGACTGCAGGGTATTCTACTGTCGGTGACGTCCGACTGTTGCTTTTCCAAATTTGGTGCCTCAACTCAGTAAATTATGCTCAAAGCGTGTTTGTGTGTGAGTGTGTATGTATTGGTGTTGGTTGGGTTGGGGGCACGTGCAACGCCTCGGGGTGGCGCCACGTGGCATAAATTAATCTTGCTACTAAATTTCGCATCATCACAATTCTGCTTTCCATTTCCAACTGCACCTCATATAGTTATTCGGACCTGGGGGAACTAAACTCGAGGATGATTACGAGGATCCTCCCGTTACCCTGTTGCGAGGTCCACCCGGTCCTCCTGGTCTATCTGGCAAGGATGGTCGTGACGGACGCGATGGCGGCAAGGGTGAGGCCGGTGAGCCTGGCGAGCCTGGTTCATTGGGCCCACGCGGCTTGGATGGTCTGCCTGGTGAGCCGGGCATTGAGGGTCCTCCGGGACTACCGGGCTATCAAGGACCGCCCGGAGAGAAGGGAGACCGCGGCGATATTGGTCCACCTGGTCTGATGGGACCGCCCGGACTGCCAGGACCACCAGGCTATCCGGGAGTCAAGGGCGACAAGGGAGATCGCGGAGATTCGGTAAGTATACATGATTATCAATATCGATAAGCGATTACTTATGTAACGATAACAATTGCAGTACCGCAAGATGCGTCGGCGACAGGACGATGGCATGTCTGACGCACCTCATATGCCCACGATTGAATATGTAAGTATACTCTAGGGAAGTAAAAAGATCGATTTATATAGCTTATATCGAATTTTTAGGTTTATATTGGACATATTTAATATATCCATAATTTTGACCGATATATTAGTTGAAATGGATGTTCATATTGATATCGATATAATCTTGTTAATTGGAAATTCTATAATCAACATGAATTGTTTATTCTTAAAGCTGCTTTAACTATTCTTATCCTTGCATTTACAGCTCTATGGACCGCCTGGACCACCTGGTCCCATGGGTCCGCCCGGACATACAGGCAGCCAGGGCGAACGCGGCATGGACGGACGTAAGGGCGATTCGGTAAGTCTAAAATTAATAAAGTCTTCGTCTTGATGTATAACGTTATATGCTTGATAGGGCGATAAGGGGCACAAAGGAGATCAAGGACCCATGGGTCTACCTGTAAGTAACTCTCATATTTGAAAATTAAAGAACAACTGTCATAACTGTTATATTGACACAGGGTCCCATGGGCATGCGGGGTGAATCTGGACCGTCCGGACCTGCAGGCAAAGCTGGACTTCCGGTAAGTTGAAGTTTAATTTGAAATTTTATTTTCCAACTAACAGAAATTAATAAATTATTTTGGCTTTATTGTATTTCAAAAATTGTTGTTATACTTTGTTGTTTTTTGTTGGTAATTTGTTATGTTGTTGTCACTGTGACTAAAGGTTAACACGCCCATCTGTTTCTCTTTCTTCTTGTTTCTTTCTTCTACCTGCAACAGGTGTGGGGCGACTACTAATAAAGCTTAGTTAAACAGCGCAGTCTAATCAACTAATAATTGAAACTAAAAGTGAAACAAATACACACAAAACACACACATACACACACACACACACAAAGCACACTCATACGCATTACGCATACGCACAGGAGGCCAGAGGCAAAGAATGCTGAGGAAACGCGTTCAGTTGTTGCGTCTATCCAAGTCATCGTATCGCATATAGAGTATATTCGTAACAGATCTTTTTGTGTATATGTATGTATAGCCACACTGTACATACAAAGCGCCCATGTACATACATACATACATAGAGTATAAGCCCCGGGCAGCATGAAGTCCCTAGAGAATCCATTCCCACAGCTTGCATGCGACTAACGAATAATACAAATACTCATATCACACACGAATAAAGTATAGCTATATATAGAGCGTAAGCTGTAAACTGCATATACCCCAGTTACGCCTGTGGTACGGGTATCGCGTATTAACATAACACAGGTCCTGCAAAGGTTATCTGAATTACAATTCTTACATTTTCTGCAAAAAATGAATATGGAAAAAATTATCCAAAAATTTCACAATATTTGCAATACTTTACTAAATTTTTTGGATATTTTTATTTTTATTTTTAACAAGTTTTATATAAATATTTAAAGCTGGAAAGTCAATGAATTATAATACTTCAGCCTACAAAAATGTATGTATTATAATCCAATAGTTTTTAAATTGAAAAGAGAAACCTTGTATGCACTGCAACTATTGAAAATATATTCATTTATTTACATATTTATTTATTTATGTGAAAACGTGGTTTTTTCTCAATGCAGAAAACTCAAGTTCATATTCATATTCAAAGCAGAAATTGTGAACTTTTGCGGATCTGTGTAATTATTTCTATGGAGACAGCCGAGAGTTCGATCGAACATGCTTATTTACAGCCATCAATTGAGCCAGCCACAAAAGGGAAAAACAAACAAAGAAACATGCTAACAAATACGCAATGCAAATGTTTTAATTGCATTTCAGCAGCAGTTGCCGTTGCAGTTGCATAAATCATACGCACTGTGGTACGTGAAACGCACACCGATTGTAATTACTGTGGCCGCAGGTATCTGCTGGCGATTAAAACATGAAATTCATGGATTATTGCAGCTGCAGCAACTGTTGCATTGCATTGTTAGATTGTTGCATTGTCTTAGATGCCGTCCAGAGGCTTTTGTCGCATATGCAATTGAAAGATACAAAATGCTTGAGTGCAACAAAAATAGTGTTAAAAATACAAAGAGCGCAACTTAAGCTTAAGTGAAATCTATGAA
Organism: Hypselothyrea guttata; assembly: GCA_035045125.1. Lineage (NCBI taxonomy): Eukaryota > Metazoa > Arthropoda > Insecta > Diptera > Drosophilidae > Hypselothyrea > Hypselothyrea guttata. Next base: position 835,602 of record JAWNNJ010001716.1, on the reverse strand, counting down.
AACTTTAGCCTCAGGCGCAGCATAAATTCAACAAAAATACGATACGATGTTCGATGTGTCGATGTGTCGATGTGTCGATGTGTTTTATGTCTAGCCAGAGAGAGAGAGAGAGATATCGATAGCAATTAATCAGAACGTAAAGTAAATTTAACAACAAAGAGCTATTCTTCCAATTGTGCATATTTTCAATGTTATAACTATAAACAATATTTATTATAGATGTATGTGACTTCAGCATAAATGAAATTTACATTAGTTAGGCTAAAGTTTAAACGAAAGTCCACAAAAATATCGACTATATATTGTATGATAGTAACACAACGGCCTCAGCAAACTCCCAGTCTACTATATATCCAACTATACCTATCAGATAAACCCCAATGAATCGATATCAAACAGCATAATCTAAGCGTATATTCTATTGGTTTCATGCCACATCTCAAATTCAAATGAAATACACAAAAATCCAGGCGCATCAATCAAAATGCTGCAAATTGCAACAAAATATCAAATTTGCATTTAAACTATAAAAATAATATATAAATACAAACGCAGTGCAAGCAAAACAATGAATGAAAATCAATTATATGTTATGTGTGGTGCATAAAAAATACAGAAAATGCGCAAAATGCAAACTTCATGAATATGCAAGCTCTGAAATTAAGCCTCCAAAAATGACAAAAAGTAAACGTCAATTTGTTTTCAATTAGTATTCGTGAGTTACCCTCGAAGGCAATGTAAGGAATTAGCATGTCAATTCTTATTTAAGCCCATTTAACTTGGTTTAAACTACAAGTTGTACATAGAGCCAATACTTATACAAATATATCTAAACACTTTTCAACTAACTTAACTTTCTATATATAAATACTCTATTAATGCACGCGTAGAAGCAAACTGTTCTTAAAACAACACGAACTGTTCCCAAGGCAGGCTAACAAGCATAACAAGGTTTATATTAAAATCAAAATAATATTCTACTGAAATTAATATACTAGTAAATAAAGCATGCTTTAATTAAGAACTTTGTGCTTGAAAGCAGTTCAGAAAACCACTTGAGCCTCACTGTTTAAAGCAATTTGTGTGGAGTGGGAACAGTTTGGCTCTGCGAGTGCTTGCCCTCTCTTGCATTCACTAACTTTTGTCTCTAACCTCTTCTATATAGGCTAGAATAATGAATTGTTCGGTTCGGCAAATTAATCTTAAAGTCTTAACTTGACAAGCGAAAAAAGAGAATTATATTAACATTTTAAGCTGCTAATGATAAAGACATAAGTGTAAATTTGTTAATTACGTAACAGAGTTTCCGCAATTAAATTACAAACGTATCGATAATTAATTATACCTATGTACTTGTGTGTATTTATGTCTATATACATGCATATATCTATATGTAAAGCCCATACAAATACAAATACAAATACAAATACGAATACGAATACAAAAAATAATGCAGTTGCAACCAGAGAGAACTATGCTAATCCCAGAAAGGCCCGCAACGCCTTGACATCAATAATATCATTTTCGTATTAATTATGCATTTTCAATAAAGTGATGGTTTTTTACTAAACAAATAAACATTTGCAGTGTGTACATATGGCAATTAATTAACCACAACCCAAACAAATATTTATTTTTCCCCTGCGCCTGTCGCTAGGCAACACTTTTTATACCCGGCACCCTTTGGAAATGGAAAAAATATATTTATAATTACTTTGTGTGCAAAAAGCAGAAGGACGAGCTCAAAAATTATATGTATTATTTATCAGCATAAGCAGCTGAGTTGTTGGCCTGTCTGTCTGTCTGTATGTTCTTTCAATTGCATGAAGACGTTTATCTCAGCAACCTTACTATAAATCAATAAAAACTGTAAAATTTGCAAAGTTAAAGATTGCAGCTTGGAATTTGGAATATATATTGGACGTCATCATATTAATCAAGCTTGAAAAGCGCATTATAATCGATTGATAAACACAAAAGTTATTAACGAAACAATATTGCATGTTTTTTCTCGCTCGCTCTCTGGCAACACGTGCTGCCGAAAAAACTAAAGGAAATTGTAATAAAAAGCTATAGTATTGGGTATAAAGATTAGGGTGCGGGATATGCTTATTTTTATAATAAATAAAAAATCTACAAAAATATTCTACTGTCGGTTGCGTCCGACTGCAGACTTTACAAATTTTTTAGTTTATCAATTCGCTTATGCTTTTGTTCTGTTCTCATTCTACGCTTTGACTACTACAGGGCCCCCCTGGTTTGGACGGCATGAAGGTATATTAACAGCTCTGTCTACTTTTTCATCCGAATTCAATTAATTCCCAACGTATAAACTCTCTCTCTCTGTCTCCCTCTATTTCTCTGTCTCTTTCACAGGGTGCTCAGGGCGAGACGGGACACAAGGGCGAGCGTGGCGATCCGGGTCTGCCGGTAAGCGACTTTCCCGATTCTAACTTTATGCAAATGGAGTTAGCACACACACACACATAGATACACACACATAGATACACTCACTTGTGTTGTTGCTAATTTGAAATAATTTGTGTTTTCTTCTGTTTGCATGACCTTGGCTCTCTCTCTCTCTCTTCTCACACTGTTTCTCTTGGCGTTCACACAAACTATGTATACCTCTGACCCCCTCCCCCTCCCCAACACACACACACACACCCTGTACCCCAACTAACACAAAGGGCACCGACGGCATTCCCGGGCAGGAGGGTCCGCGGGGTGAGCAGGGCTCCCGCGGCGATGCGGGGCCGCCGGGCAAGCGCGGACGTAAAGGAGATCGCGGCGACAAGGGCGAACAGGGTGTGCCCGGCCTAGATGCACCCTGTCCGCTGGGCGTTGACGGGCTGCCCCTGCCGGGCTGCGGCTGGCGGCCGCCAAAGGTTAGCATGCCTAAGAAAAACTATACTAATAAAAATCTTATTTTAATAAACCCTAAATATACAGGGTATAATTAAATGTTTCCCTTAACTAATTGGTTTAAATGGTTAAAATGTCTTAAACTCCAACTAAAAAAGAAAAATTAACTAATGGAACTAAAAATGCAAACTCTATATACCCTGCTTATTGAAGGGTATGCAGGGCATTATAATGCTTTATAATATGTTTCCTTTTGCGAAAACTACAAACACAATATACCCTTTTCATGCAGGGTATCATAATGATTTGAAATATTTTTTCTTTTAGTAAATCTACATTTCAATAAACCCATACAGAGTTTTATAATGTATTACCTTTAACTTATATTGTAAACTTAATATACCCTGTTATGCAGTGTATTGCGGGGTATTTGAATATGTTTCCCTTCACTAATTGGCTAAAATGGAACTAAAACTCAAACTAAACCAAAACTAAAACTAATCTATGTATTACCCGCTATTGTTGTTGCTTTTGACTAACTTTTGCCTTTGCACTAATACACTCAACTCACACACACACACACACACACACACACACGCTCACAAATATGCACATATACACGCTACACACACACATGCATACGCGATACAGGAGCCCATCATCTCAACGCCCATGCACAAGGATTATTTACCAGATGTAACGCAGCCCGAGAGCAACGCCAGCGATTACGAGCAGGAGGAGGAGGAGGAGGACGACCAGCCGGAGGATAATGAAAACGAATATGATGAATATCAGGAAAATTTGCATAACAATGACTAAAGCGGCAAGAGCCAAACCCAAAAGGGCAAACAGACAGACACTAACACACACACACACACACACACACTTCCAGTCGAAGCAGCTGAAACACAGCCAAAACAAATACTCACACACACACACTCACACACACACAGACAGACAGACGGACAAACTCATACACAGATTGACTAACACTGAGACCACAACACACTCAAAAAACCATTTAAAAACCTTTTCATATTTGAACTTTTAAGCGTTTTTTAACTTCTTTCTATTATAGCTGCATAATGTTTTATATCCAATTTAAATATTTACATTTTATTCTATTCAATAGTTTAACTTTCCATTTAAAAAATTTAATTTTACTTTGATTTTTATTTAAATATTTAAATATTGAATTTCAATTACAACAGAATTATGTTGTATTTTCAAGTTGAATATTTTAATTAAATATAATTTGATTATTTGACAGTCAAAAATTTAAATTTTATTTGTACCTCAAAAATGTTCGATTTCCAATTTGAATATTTAAATTAAATATGTTAATTTTAATATATTGAAACATTCAATTTGAATTTGAATTTTTATTTTATTTAAATGCATATTCCACACATCTGATAATCTGCTTTAAATTTGAAATTCCATGAAAGGATTACAGTTAATTAAAAACTATTAACGCAGCAGTTTTTTCAAGTGTAGCTAAGCGTATTCAATTTACGCGACTTTCTCGAACGCTCTCTCTCACTCTCTCTCTCACTCTTTCTCTCTCTCTCTCTCTCTGTCGCTACTCTTCCGCCATCTCTGTTGACATATGCAATTAGCACTAACCAATGCAAAGTGGCTAACTACAGTAGACGCTATTAGCATACGCACACCACTCGGAAATCACACACACACACACTCCCTCTCTCACATATGCACACGCACACGCACACACACACACACATTCACTCTCACACACGTAGCTTGGCTTTGGTGTTGGTATTGGGACTTGCATCTCGTTTGTCATTGCACTTTTGTTACGAACTCTTGTTTCCACCCTCGCAGGAGAACTGGCAGACATGGCTCAAGGACGAGCTGAACGCGCTGCAGCATCCGAAAACAACAAAAAACTGATTGCCTCAGCTGCAGACGCGGCCTACGTCCCGCCCCCTCTGGCCTTCCTCCCCCAACAGCCAAGGATGAAGCGGTTGAGTCTTGGCGCTTTGGTTATAGTCTTAGTTATTTGTTATTGTTAATATAGAAATCGAACAAAGCTATGCAATCTATCGTATATATAACTATAACTATATATATATTTATATATTTACACTAAACTACTTTACAGAGTTGCATTTGTGCCAAAACCTAAGCGAATCTCAGCGTAGAATTCGTCGACTTCATTCTAGGCATTTAACGTAAACAATACGAAAAAAAATATATAAAAATACAAATAAAGTTTACTTATAGTATACATTTACATCTACATATACATACATGCACACAAATACAAACACAAATATTTAAATTGTAACGTTGTAACTACTACTGCTACTACTATTTATATATGTACTGCTATTTCTACTACCTTTTCTACTACTCTAAGCAGCGCAATAAACAGAACTAATGTGTATTTTACAAAATCAATAAAAATGAAAATGAATATGAAAAAACCAATTAAAATGCGTTTATTTTGCAGCTGCATTAACAACATTTATAATGTTCCAATTTCCAAGCCATGCCATGCACGACAATTCAAATTTGGCGCCACGCAGCGTTGCCACTTTTTCGGAGAGCAGCATTGAGCAACAAAGAGCAAGAGAGACAGTCACGCCCATGAGAGCGAGCTAAAGTCCAAACCATGGCACATCCGTTAAGTAACAGACTGGTGTTCATAACATAGTGTTATTTCAACAGACTTATGTTAAGAAATTATGTTAGCATTTACATACATATATCTTTTTGTATTTTTTTTTACTTTTTGTTTTTGGAAAATAACAATGTCGTTTTAATAATATTATTAATTGACGTTCATAATATAAAAAATTAACTAATTTTTAATTAAAGTTTAAAAAATGTATGCAAAATATAATTATTAATTGACGTTCATAAAAATAAAAAATATTAAATAATTTTTAATTAAAGTTGAAAAAATGTATACAAAATATGATTTATAGGTTTTATACAGATTATCGTCGAAAATTGCATATACAACTAATTACACTTGCAAGACAGTTACATTTAAATATTATATACATATTATAATATATTAAATTATAATATTATGTTAAAAACAAAATTTAGAAATTAATATACATTTTAAATTTAATAAAATATTGGTGATAATAACATAATTTTGTAAGGGAAATATGGATGCGTAATTATCGACAGCAAACTGTGTATAAAATTGACAAATTATATTTTATGCAAAATTTTCAAGCTTTAATAACAAATTATTTTATCTTTCATATGTACAGTAAAATATATTAAATATATATAAATACTATATTAATTTATTTATTATAACATATTGTTGTTGTTTAATTTTTTAAATGATAAGTTTTAATTCATTTATATATTTAATACAATTGTATATTTTATTTCTTGGCTTGTGTTATTTTCTGTCATGGTGTGTATGCATGTGACTTGAAAAAAGCTGGCCGCAAATTGCACAGATTTCGTCGATTTCGCTGGGATCGACACCAGGCGAACAGAACTGAGAGAAAGCTCATTGTTATTTTGCTCTCCCCTTATTTGTGTGCCCTAACTCGAGCTGGCTGCTATGCAACTAAGCATTGGTTTGTGTCCAAGCTACGCATGTAGCTTGTGTCGTAGCGCAGACACAAACCGCAGCGCATCGAACATGGTTGCATCGAACATAGTACTGAAAATTGGAATTCTAACGGAAATAGCCGCTGCTGCCGTGCGGCATGTGGCACGTTGCGTGTTGCAGTCGAATTTGGCATGTAATATGCGGGTGGCCCGTGCATGCAGTTGCATAAATTACGTATGCGCCCCGTTGGCCCAGTAAATCGGTTCGAAGTGCAGTCGAGTTTGACGCTGTGGTTGCGGCCCCAAAGGTTATTTGTGGCCTGAAGTGAGATTATAATTTTCATAAATTGCCAGGCAATTGCTGATCCTATCGGCGGAAAGCATAACGAGGGGGGTAATGGCAGTTTTGTTGAAGATGTTTAGCATTTATTGTTTGTAATTTGTGGGAACACTTTACATTTATTAGTTGTAATTAGTTTCAAAGTTGAGCTGAATTCGTTATATTAAATACAAAGAGATTTCACGATAAACTACGACTACACACACAAAACAATTTGACAGTTTAATTGATTTAATTTCATCTTTTGACGAATTGACGCATCAACAACAATGTACATACAATACATACGGATCTGTTCCCAGCTGGGAACACTTATCAGTTATCAATAGTAATGTATAAATAGAGATTTCAACAAATTAGGCTAACAAATTGCAACAATAGTCAAAGATATAGATACATACGAAACTGTTCCCAGCTGAGAACAGTTGTCGGCCATCAGTAGTATACGCTATATAAAGTATAAATAGAAACAGTATTTGGTTTCATTTGAACAAATTAGACTAACAAATTGAGCAAGAGTCAAGGATACAAGATTTCAGTTGCATACAATAGCTACGAAACTGTTCCCAGCTGAGAACAGTTGTCAGTTATCACTATCAAGTATAAATTGAGACTGTAGTTGGTTTCATTTCAACAAATTGGGCAAGAGTCAAAGATATCAGATTACAAATTACAAATTACAATTACAAATTACAAAGTACAGATTACGGTTTACGGATTACAACATTCAGTTAACAATCGGGCTACAAATTGTCGCCTGCCTGCGTAAATCAGAATCGGAAATTATGCGCATATATATATATATATTCTCTATATATTTTCACTAGTCGATCGAGTCGCGTTAGAACGAGGTCTTGCCGAAGATGAAGTTGCCGGGCGCCGACGCCTCCTCGGCCGCAAAGTATTCCTTCCACAAGGCGGCGAACTGTTCCCGGTTCACGTCCTGCTGCCCCTGCGCCATCTTGACGAACGCCTGCTCGCACTCCCCCTTGTCCACCCCGTAGCTGGAGCAGACCAGTGTGAACTCCTTGACGTCGATGCCGCCATCGTGCGAGGCGTCCTCCAGATCGAACATGAAGTTCATGTACGCGTTCTGCCAATCCATCACGCTGCTGGGATCCTTCGCATACGCGTCCCACATGTTGCACCACTCGTCCACGCTGACCTGATGGATGACAAAAGAGGGGGAGGGGTTCAGCTTGAGGTTGGGGCAAAACCAAAGACCATAAGCCCTGGCTGGGGTTAAAAGCTGCAGATTAATGCCTTGCCACGCACCATGGGCCGCAAACCTCATAAAATTCATCGATCTTCAATTATGAAATTAAAATGTTCCCAAAATTATCTTTTTATTCTAAACCTTACGACAGTCAATTTTAAATAATTTGTTGTGTAATAAATAGAAATATAAGTATAGATTGATTAATTTATTCTAAAATACCTAACTTTGTTTCGAAAAAAAAAATGCCAATATTTATTTGTTTCTTCAAAGTGTACGAAATTTGTTTGAAAATATAGCATTATACCATTTTTACTGTAAGAGCTGATTTTTAAAGAGTTTTTTTAACGAAATTTTGTACAAAATTAAGCTGTTCCGGCCCATGGTGCGCTGTAAGAAAAATGCGCACATAAAGCGTCTAGTCAAAGGAAGCTGGTAGTTGGAGGCGGCAGCTCATAAAACATCATAATGGCAAAAAGGTAGCGAGTGGAGGGGGTAAAGTGGATGAGGGGTTGGGGGGTGGGGGGTTGGGTGGTAGGTGTATGCGGGTTGTAATTTATGCGAGCTGCAGCTTTGTTATGGCAAAAACAAGGGCAATTACCGCAACATCAGCAATCGACGCCTTGACCAAGTACCAGCTGCCCCTTGACCTCCCCTCTCTCCATCTCCCTCTCTAGAGCAGCTTTAAGTTTTGGCCAAAGACTCGCTGACCACAACAGGCCGAACTGGTTGGTTGGCCATGTTTTAATGTGGCCATAAATAAGCAAAATACTAGACAATGTGCGCCCACTGCCATCAATTGCACTGCCAATTGACAGCTCCCTTCCCCTCTCTTCCCTCTTCCCTCTTTACCCTTCTCCCTTAGGCAAAGCTAACTGCATATTTTTATGTTTATTGCGGCTAAGTGCCACGCGTTGCCAAATTGAAACGCCGAAAAGGGCAGAGAGGCCAAAGCAGCGTTGCCTTGACCGTGTCCATTTGAACAATACTCGGCTTGTTGCCGATTTTGTTAGCAGAGCGGGAGCAAAACAACAATAAAGACAATAAATTCAAGTCGAGACAGCTGAAAACTGCACAAAGGCCACACAACGCTTGACTCTGGCTTATTTGCAGCGGCTACTTCGTCAAGTTGCTGGCCAAAAGCCAAAACTTTGCGGCTAACTGTGTCACAATCAAAGTGAGAATTGTGCGCCTTTTGCGCCTACAGAGAGCAGGACAGGGAGACGGAGAGAGAAAGAGAGAGAGAGAGGGAGAGAAAGAGAGAGAGAGAGAGATAACTGCATGCTAAGGAATTAAGCTCAGACATTTTTGTGTTGCCAAACACAACCACCTTAGACATGCGGTTATAACTTTCTATAAATCGGTTGCAGGGAAAAGCTTTGCATGAATCATCGTTAGATACGTTTAATATCTATTCAAAACAACAAACATATTCTTTTTGGACATATGAATTACAATTTAGAAGCCTAAATGCCAAATGCATATTTTGTGTTGCATACTTCTGGGCTGCAATGTTAACTAGAGAAAACTCGGAAAAACTAAATTCATAGAACGCTTAAAATGACCTGCACACAAAAGATAGAATATAAACATATCCTCCTCATTTTCTAAAATAAAAAATTTTTTACGTTATCTCAAACTTTTGAAATAAGTAGAATCTTTTATTTTTTCGTGTCACAAGTCTCAAAGCCAAACCCAGTCTACATCTCCTTCTCAGTCTCCATTTTCATCTTATTCTGCCCCACTTCGGCCCCGTCTCCCTCTCAGCTTGTGAGTCTGGCAGCTGCACCTGCCACACGGACATTGGCATGCTTTGTGTGTGGATCATGCACTGGATTATATTGTACTATATTCTGGCTCGTAATTCAATTTGTGCTGTCGCAGCCTGATTATATCTCCATGGAGAGCCAGCATACTTTTAAGAAACTTTCGCCCCTGCCAACACTTGCCCCCACTCTAATGAACAACGGCCTAGAAAGAAAACTCTGTAAAGTCGTGGCCCGGAACTGCGACTGTGGCAGTAGCAGTTACTGTAAACTGTGACTGGAACTGCAACTGTAAACTGTAACTGTGACTGCATTGCTGAAATAATTCACAATTCAATTTCCGCTCATTGTTGGCGACGTGAAATTTGTTACTGTTCCCAACACTCGTTTCCTTCCCCCTCTGTCATTCGCATAAAAAGCGAATTTATGAGCATTTTTGTGTGGACAGACAACTCTGGGTTGCATGTGGGCATGCACTCAGAGAAAACCCGCCTTGAAACGCAAAAATTTGTTGAACATGTCTTGTTTTAATAAAAATTTTTACTTCTATTTAAAAGCAAGAAAATAAGCTCTTGTTTCAAGTAAAAAAAATATTTATGAACAAATGAGAAAAGACTTAAATTAAAATTTTATAAAAACAAAACAATCTTGCAAAACATAAAAAGATTTATATTTTCTTCTAATTATTTTATTTCATAAAACATAAAAAACAAAATGATAAAAAAGCTAAAATTTTTACAATAGACAGAGTCGACAGTCCAGTACTCCAAATCTCTGTTGTTTTAAGATTAAATATCTTATATTTGATATAATTTAATACAAAATAAAAACAAACAAAATATAAAATATATAATTTAAATATGCAAAATTAGTTTTAAACTCAAAAGATTCTGGATTACATGAGCTCTACTTGTAATAAGTTAAATTTTGCTTAGATCAAATAAATTTCGGAAACGTTTATGGCTTCAATTGGGTGTTTTTCTGAGTGCATATACAAAACTATGCGTGTGTGTGTGTGCGTGCGTGTGTGTGTGTGACAGTAAAGCCCACTTGTCAGCGGCTGTCATACAATGGCATCGAGTGCAGTACATGGATTTCAGCACTTTTGCCACTGACAATGAAGCCATTCAATTTGCCAGCTGCAATCGCTGCAATGCCCGCAAAGCACTTGACATACAGTTGAACTTTTTTATGGCTCACACGTACACACACATACGCATACATTGTCGTTTAGATTGTCTCACCTGGCCATCGTTATCCTTGTCCGCCTTCGATCGCAGTCCAGTCCAAATTTCCATCATGACATTGTAAGTATCCTTGTTCTTCTCGGTGCCCTTCCCCCATCCCCGCAGCTCGCACACGCGCTGCCACAACAAATGCACACGATACCGAAAAAAATCAAATAGAAAAACAGCAGCATAAATTGAGTTATCAGTGGCGGGTTGAATACACAACAAGTAGGAATGCTGCAGTCGAGTCTGCATGCATCTAAAGTGCAGGCAAGGGCTTGACTTTCCATTTGCACAATATTTTCCTTCAGCAATGCCTGGATACATTTTTTAAAATTAACCAACAATTTCCCTCTTATGTAAACTTAAACTTTTATAATTAATTTCTGTAATTACTTTACATTTATTTATTGTTTTTTTTTAATTTCAGTTGTTGCAAGAAAATTCATTAAAAAATTATATACATTGTATAATTATTATTATTTTTTATATTTATGCGACAATTTATTTTCTTTGAAAACAAAACTATTCAAAACTATCCAAAAAATATTTTTCTTGTTTTTTTTTATAAATATATAAATTTAAACAACCATTTATTTCTCTAACAAATATTTAATTAATTTGTATGCAATTTACAATTTTTTATTTGTGTTTTGTCTGTCTAATTCTAGTTTAGTTACAGTTGTTCAAAGCTAATGAAAACAATTTTAATTAAGTTGAGTTTTTGCTTTGTATGATGATGTTTGCACAGACTTATGATGACTCTCACAAACTGCAAACATCCTTTTCGACAGGCTACTGGGCATGGCAATGCCACTGACTGAGGCAGCAACTGAGGCTGTGGCAGAGGCAGAGGGAGAGAGGAGGCCCAGTGAGCGCCAGAGGGAATTCCATGCAAAATCAACAGAGTGCCAAAAAATGCCATGCAACTTTTCAGCGTTTCACATTGTTGCACTTAGTTTGCATGCATGTTGTTGTTGTTGCACTTGTTGTTGCAATTGTTATTGCAATTGTTGCAATTGTTGTAATTGTTGTTTTTATGCGATTCCGCTGGACGGTCGATAAACATCGTAGGTTTGCATATTTATCAGACGGCATTTGCCGAATTTCAGACTGAATTTTGTAACAATTTTTTTTTCGGAAATTTTTTTGCTGGCATTTGAACGGATTGTGTTGCAGGCTATTTCGCATAGTTTGCACCCCTCTCTCCCCCTCCCCCCTTGGTGTATGGCACTTACCTCGATGGCCAGCTCGAAGTCCTTAACATCAATTTCGCCGCTTTGGTTCACATCTGTTGGGCAATTGCGATGCGCATTCAGCGTGAATTTGTTGCATTGTTTGTGTGTTTTGCGCAGTTGTTGTTATCGTTGTTGGTCAGTTGGTTATTTGTCAACAGGCGACCATGGAAAGTAGAAGAAGAAGAAGAAACGAAACACAACGAAACGATGCATTAATTCAGTTTAAACGGATTTCACGCCATCTGGCAGAGCAATGCTCATCCTGCGCCAAAAGGGATTTCAACGTGTCTATTTATGCTTTGTTGTTCTACTCTTGGCCAGAAGCCATTTCAGCGACAAAGTGGGCGTGTCATTAGCATTCGGTAACTGCCACTAACAATGCCAATGGGAATGGGAATGGAAATGGTAACGCCAACGGCAACGGTGTGCAAATGGCCCACTTCAAATTTCAGTGTCAAGTACTTGGCTTTGGCTTGCATTTTATGGCAACAGCTGCAACAACGATTACTGCTGCTGCTGCTGCTGCTGCTGTGGCATGCAGCCAACATAGCTCTGGCTTTAGCTGGCTGCTTGTCTGCTGCTTAAATCGCGACAATCAGTCATCATCGAAAAGCACTCAAACACAGCCATTTTGCCTTTGATATGCGTAAAACAAAAAGCGTTGCCTACTTTTGTGCGCACTCAAAACAAAATACTTTCAGCTCTTGTTGCACTTGCGGCACTTGCCACAATTGGCATTGAGCCGGCAGCTCAATTGTTTTAGAGTGCTGCATATTATGGCCATTGATGCCAGAGTTTGCGAATGCAAAATAAGCTAAGTTGAGCGAAAAATGAGCTATTGATCTATTACAGTACTTCCAGTCAATAAATTGCAAAGTTATGTTTGTAAAAAACAATTAAAAAAGAAACAGAAAAAGTAAAAAATAAATTTCACAAAATTAATTAAAGCTCAAATAAATTATAACTTTCATATATTTCACTAAACTAGTAAAATTTATACATTTATAATGTAGTGTGATAACTTTTTCATTCAAATAAAAAAATTTTATTTTAAAATATTTAAATTCTGACCAATGCAATAACTTAAATGCACTTTGAACGTATAGCACTAGGATTCTCGAACTATAAATTAATAGATAAATTTCAATTTCATTTCAATTTACGTTTTATCGATATTTAAAACTAACGAGCGAGATCTGTTTCAAATTATGCACGATTTATGGCTGTAAGCCTTTTACAAATTGTTTAAGCTATTTAATTTGAAATAACATCCAGATCTGGCCGTATTTAAGCTGAAATGCCAACACTGATTGGGGCCATGAGCTTTTGCAAATATGCAAATGGCAAAAGACAAACAAACTCCCAACAGGGAGAGCGCAGCGAAAATACATAACTCTTGTAATAAAACTGCAACTATTTTACTTTGACTAAGTTTATTTTATGCTGCGATATTATTACATAATTTTCAAGTATTTGCGAGTGTAATATGATACGCCCATATACATATACGTAAATACGCACATTAAGTATACGCCGTGTGTTGCGCAGGGCGAACTTTTGAAGGTTGCGCTTAAAATATTATCTCAATGGCATGCAGTTATTGAATATGAAGCGCAATTGCTGTATATTCAAGTAAATTGATACACATGCTCCAAAGAACGCCTCATTTGCTGTAAGTACTTACCAAAGAACACATTGAACAGGAACATCAGCTTCTTCTTGCGGAAATCAGAGATGGACATTGTGTATTATTGTTGAATTTAGCTCGGGTACAGCAACTTCGCCTGTGGACAGCTGCAAATAGATGACAATGGCAAATAGAATAGGGACAGCTCGACTGGAAGAACCAACTACAATGGCAAATAAAATACATTGAATGCGAATGGCAAATTTAGAATGCACTCAATTAGGGGCGGCAACGTGGAAGCGGGCGTGGCACTCAACTTAATCTTGGCCCTCAGCTGCCTCGTAAAACAGAATGAGCGAAGAGCTGAAAGATCCTAACGGGTTGCACACTGTAATAGACTAACTGTCTTAAATTGCAGCGCCCCCCACACAGAGAGAAAAATGGCGTTCTAAAATAAACAATTTATTGCAGTCAATTTAAAATTTTTCAATTTGTATAAGAAAAAGTTTTAGACAAAAGTCCTACCCAATCTGAGTATCTCAAAATAGAATTAACAAACTCTGAAATATTTTACAAAAAGAAAAACTTAAATACAGTGCTTGAAATAATCATTTTCATAAGGAATTTTTATAGGCATTTTGAAAATTAATTTAGTCTTAATATAAAAAAAATTGTAATAATCAAAACAAATAAAAATAATTGTAAAAAAAAAATTTAAGCAAGAAAATCTGTAAATTTTTGATTACTTTTCCTATTGTATTTAAATGCATTTCTGTTTCTCGCAGAATATCATATTAAAAATGTTTTGGAATTCTGGAGTTTTTCTCACTGTGGAGGCGCTTTTGCCGCTGCTTAGTGTATGCCAGCTAATGCAGTCAAAAGGAAGTAAAATAAAACAGTCTAAGCAGGCACAAAGGATGCGCGTAATGCCAGTGCGAAAAGCAGGGGCATGGGGCAGGAGGGCGGGGCACTGTGTTAGCCTTGCGAGGCATGCCTCATTTAGCCTTCAATCAAAAGCAAACAGGCGGCAGGCAGCAGCTAAATAAGAGGCCAAAGCCATGTGGCATGTGGCATGTGGCAACTCATCAGCCATGGATATGTGCTTGGGGCTTAAAAAGCAACCTCGTGTCTTTTGCTTTTTGCCTTTTGCCTTTTGTTGCCGCTGCTGCTGCTGTTGCAGTTGCAGCTAATCGTTGGGGTCTCTGTGGCATAATATTTGCTTTAGTTCTCTTTAAGGCCAGACGAGCTAAAAAGGTGAAAGCCAACACCTGGCAGCCGTCTGCTGTTTTATTTATCAACTCATCTCAGCTCAAAGACAAGACATAATTTCACAACAAGGAAATTGCAGCCAGCATGTCAACTGGAAAGCGAAAACTGCAATGAGCATGAGGAAAATGCCAGGGGAAGCAGCCAGATGATGGAATGGATGGTTCGTAAAACACTAAAATCCTTGGCGCATCGTAAAAACTCTTATTGTTTGGCTTGAGCAGCGAAATGAAATTAAATTTACTTGACCGAATAAACGAGAATTCTTATCCTTTGATAGAGCGCTAACTGTGAACTGAAGAGAAAATATTATTTCAGTTTCATGAGCTCTAAGAAGCTGCATATGCCATAAACATAATCGAATAGTATAAACTGCAAAAGCATTAAAAACAAATGAATACAATTAAATATTCACACGCTCACACGCAGCCTGTCACAGTTCATTAAACGATCCATAATTAAAGTGGGAGGCACGATAAAAAGTGAAATTGAATTTACAACGTTATTCGTTTTCATTTGTATCGAGTGGCAAATCAGCATTTGCTTCTGGTTATGGCTACACAGCGAGAAAACTGGCATTCGAAATTCAACTTTAAATGAAGAAATACAATTTAATTTTACATTGATTTAAATATTAAATATCTTGTTGAAGAGTTCTTGATATAAGAATACGATATTTATACAAAATAAAATAATTCATTAGATACAAAAAAATATAAAGAACTCGATAGTTTTACACTTTAATGTTAAGTCAATAAATTTAGATGTTAGATCCAAAGTTTAAAATTATACATCGATATATCGGACAGCTCTAAAAACATCGATTTATATTATCTAAAGTGGGGTATAAAGTTTCATTCACGAAATTCTCGATATTTTTCCTCTCTGTATAGTGTTGTGCTGTTTACATTTCATTTGCCACATTAAGTGTGACACTTTGTAAGGAATTAACCCACAAATGTCGTTGGCAGTTGTGCATTTGCATGCGTACCGGATATGCGAATTGAAAATTGCAAATTGAAATTGAAAATGAAATTGTAAACCCTTTAATAGTCATATGTGTGCTATTGTGCACACCGCCTGCCGAATAAATAATTTAATAAGCGCGCAAATTGAATTCGCCTTTGTGTTAAAAACCGGACATTACGCATACGCCACGTGGTGCGGTTAACAATGCGACAGCCAGCGAGAAAGCAGGGCGAGAGGGGGAAGGGGGAATGAGAGTGAAAGGAAAACAGTTATTGTGTCATTGCTGTGGAAATGTTTGCATAAATATTTACGTACTTCCCGGTGCTCATTAAGTCTGTTTGGAGACAAGTTTGCGCATTAATTACCAATATCAATACACATGCGCCAATGCATAAAAATCAAGCACCACCAACAACCCAACCACCAAACCACCAAACCACCCGACCACAGAACCACAATACCATCAACCAAAGGCTGTGGGTGAAACCACAGAGCCAGTGCTCGTTAATTAGTTGCTTTGCAGTTTCTAATAACGTAAACACTCTTGCCAATTTTCGCTGTCCTTTTTTATGGCCTGCTGCCCATTAACATTTGTCATTAATGCCATTATTATTAGCCTCATATTGGGCCATAAAATTATTAATTGACATTTTCAACGAGCTCTGATTCAAGTCGCAATTTACGACCATCGAACCTATTAAAATTTCACAGCTTCCCCTGGTCTCAAATGCCTATTAAATTTGCATTAGGCCCGTCCAGTGTCCTGTTTGTCGAGTTAATATTGTTGTCAATGCAAATGTTGTTTATATTTTCATAATACCGAAACATTTCGATGCAAATTTCATAAGAAGAGAAATGTTTTTAAATGATATTCATGATATTCATTTGTATGTTTCAATCGAAACCCTTTGCTTACAGTCTGCTCCCTTCAACTCTGCTTTTCCCATTTAAACTTAATTGAATAATGCAAATTTTTTAATTAAAATTTTGCTTATCGGTTGCAGCGATAGTTCGAGGTGAAGTTGACTGTGCAATTTTATATAAATTGATTACTTTCAAGCCTAAATTGGGGCAGACTGCTAGTCAAATTTAGTTTAATCAACAATTATGACTAGAATAGAATTTCAAGCAATATAAATTTATTAAGTTTTTATTGAATTTGTTTTGTTTATTTTAGTTTCAAATGTAAATTTTTATGTTCAGAATAAATATTGGTGTAGAATACAAATTTCAAATTTCAAAATAATAATCAATTTTCAAAATTTTTCAAAATTTTTCAATTAATAGACCTCTATGAAGTAGAAACAGAAACAGAAGTTTGTTTATCAATGGCTGTGAATTAAGTTTCTGCTTAACTTTAACTGTTTACTTTTAGTTAACATTTCCTGTTTTATCAGTCTATATATGACCTAAATAAGCTCTCCCTGATATAGTTTTATTTATGTATTTTATTTAATTTGCATATTTCATGATTATTTATTGACTGCGTTTAGTTGAAATATAACAAAAATTCAAATAGAAATAAAATAAAAATCAACAACACAAAGTTGGCATTAATTCGAAATAAATTTCAGCTTTTCAAAGCTTTTTCTATGTCAAATATTTGAAAAAAAAAAAAAAAAAAATGGAAGTTGACAGCTTAATCTGCATGAGTTTTAGTTGGGAAATGGATTACAGTTTGTAGATTGCAGAGTGATGGCTGCTTAGCTTCTGCTGCACATTATGCAATTTGAATTTGCAATTTCTTTGCCGTCTTTTATCAGGCAGATTGTCAAGTTCTTCTGTAGAATTTACGAATTTACAATGCTCGCTAATTACTTTTGCGATGCCGCAAATTTGCGCAGCCAATTTAAAATAATAGACAGTGCGAGTCGGCGAAAAAACAGCGCGAGCTGCATGCAGTTACTTTTGTCGAGCAGTGTGTGGGTCAGAGCACAGTCCGGCAGTAATTTTGTGTAATTTGCATTAATTTACATTTAATTTTGAGTGGGCAGGGCGGCAACAAAAGACGAAAGAGAAAGAGAGAGAGAGAGAGAGAGAGGGAGAGCTGAAGCTGCTTTAGGCCTGCGGCGCATACGACGGCTGACCAAACAAACCGAAACAAGACAAGACAAGACAAGACAGGAGAAGACAGGAGCAGACAAGACAAAACAGAAGAGAACTGTGGGAAACAGAACTGAACAGAACCAAACTGAATAAAGGATCCTTGAGCAGTAACTGTGTTTTCATTTTGTTTCTCTTGTTTTTTTGGTTGATTATGCTATACTTATTTGTGCTTTTCTTTGGCTCTGTTGCTTTTTGTTTTCGTAGTTTGGCAACTTTATGAAAAACTTTGCTGAATGAATTCATTACAAAAGGCGTCAGCATTTCTTGCACTCGTTAAGTTTGCGTTTTCGCCTTTGAGCATGAGAAAAGCTGAGGAAATTGAGGAGCTGACTGAGGTTGGACAGGTAGATAGAAGGGGGCTGGAGGAGGCAGAAGGGGGCAGGTGGGGCAGGTGTCCCTTCTGCTTGCCAAAACTGACAGCCCACTTGACAGCACAGGACTGCAGAAGCTTTTCAGGTCTATTCTCTTCAAGCACGTAGTTCGTCTTCCTCTTGCACATCCTCTTCCTCCTCTTCCTCTTCTGCTTCTGCTTCTGCCTCTGCACTTTTAACTTGTTCCCTTGCGGTTTGCGCTCGTTCCACTTCTTGGTCGAGTTTTCTTCGCCTACTTTGCTGCTTTTGTCGAGTTTTTCAAATGCGTTTTCGAAATTGCGGCATTATTTTTGTAACGGAAACTCTTAACACAACACTCACACACACAAGCACACTCACACACACACACACACACACACACACACACACACACACAGATAGAAGACGAGTCTAAGTGTTGCACTTTACCGTTAGCTTGGCTTCTCGGTTTTCGGTTCTCGGTTCTTTCTGTGGCCTCCGCTCTCTAAGCCTGTCTGCTCGGCAACGCGCTTCGCCGTTTTGTGATGTTCACTCGTGCTCAGCCAACGGCTTTTATAACCAACAGCAGCAGCAGCAGCAGCAGCAACCATCGACGCCGACGCCAACGTCGACGCCGACGTCGCTGCAGAACTTCGGCGTCCTTCGTCGCCATCGCCTTTCGCTCTGTTCGCTCTGGGTGCTTTTTGTCATCGCACGCTTTATCTTATCGCTGCGTCGTCTCTGCACAGTGGGCTCTATCGCAAAAATACAGCCATAAATACTTAAATTTTATGCAATTAAAACTATCATTAGGTATTAAACATTAGTTTTTCCGATTTTATGGGCACAGCGTTTAACATTTATTATAAATTTTTATACTTCGATCCCAGAAAACAAAAACCCTTCTCATTGTTATACCATTCTTATACTGAGCAGAATATTCCAAACGTGATGCAAGTGTTAACACCAAGAATCGCATTACGCCACCAGCTGTTCGGCCAGCGCTAACGTAAACAAACAAAAATATAGGGACGGGGCAGATCAGTGGGACGGAGGCTACAGTCGGACGTAACCGACCGTAGGAGACCCTTTACTTTGAGTATATGTACATACAAACACAATCAGACGCACACACACTATGCTACCCGCGTATGCAAGGCACACCACCCCCCCTCTGCCTAGTGCGGCAAATTGTCTGTGGCATATGTTCGCTGTTTCTTATCCGATCGAAACAAAATTCACAGCGTCGATAGATAATGTCATAAACTAGTTAAATACCAAATTACAAATCAATAGCTTTAAAACTGTGGCTACAGCAGCTTTTTGCGGTTTGCGGGGGAAGGGGGGGAGGTATCCCAAATCTAAAACAAACTCGTGCTGCTTACTGAATAGGGGAACCTGAATCCCGAATATGGTGTCTCTAGCTCTTATAGTTGCTGAGATCTAGGTGTTCATACAGACGGACAGACGGACAGACGGACAGACGGACAGACAGACGGACGGACGGACAGACGGACATGGCTATATCGACTCGACTTGTCGTCCTGATCAAGAATATATATACTTTGTGGGGTCTACCACGCCTCCTTCTGGGTGTTACACACATTTCCTTTTTGCACTAAACTAATAGACCCTTTTTACTTTTTTAAAGTAAAGGGTCTAAAAACGCGCCATTTCAAACGTAAACAAACAAGAAATCGCGCAAATTTATGTGCATTTTGAAAGCGACCTAGACAAAAACTGCGATATTGCTACATTATTATCTTTTTTGATTTGAATGCACTTTTCAGTATAGTCACAAATTGTAAAATATAATATAAATATTCACCCATTTTTAATGGGTACAGTGCATAAAAATGAGTAACAACAATTAAAATGGTTCATTTGGAAATAATGTTTAATCGGCCCATTTATATTTTTGCTCTTATCATTAATTTCGCTTATTTTCATTTCAGTCATTTTATATTTGTGGGCGTTTTTAAATTTATTAGCTGTAATAAACAGCTGTTTGCTATCGATATGCCACTTTTTTGTATGGAAAATACTAAATTGTATCGAAATACTAGGCAAGATACGGCCTAGTAAGGAACTATAAACTTTAACAAATTTTGTTTTACAATTTTAATCTTAATTTTTTCTGTAAACTAATTGTATTACACAATTATTGAGAAATAAAAAACAAACTTGACAGCATTTGGGCGAAAAATGTAGATTTTGGGGCCAAAATTGGTATATTGCGGATAGGGTAGATATGGGATAGGGTATATACGGTATATACCCTATACCCAACACTTACTCTATGTAAGAAGCGTCATTGAAACATCGATGTTGCAAATAAAACATCGATATATCAGACAATTCGGAAAGCATCAATAATATCGAATTCGCCATCGACAGTTTTGAAGCTCTTTAGCCCACAGTGCGCGGCCTGCGTCGCAGTCGACGTTGCTCTGCACTTGTTTTACTGCTGCATTTCTCGCTTTGCCTGTATGCGTGTTATGACATGCATGTACGATTGAGCATGCATGTGTGTGTGTATGTGATGGTGTGTGTTTGTGTGTGTGCAGTTTATTTTTCGGCCACCACGTGCTGGGCTCTGCTTGTAGTGGGACAGCATGCGGCATTTTCGGTGTCAGTTGAATAAGTTTTGAAGATTTAACACTTGCAGAAAATGGCTAATTAAATAAGATACGCAATCATTGAAATTTGCAGCTCATACCACTGTAATTAAATATTTTACCGCACAGTTATGCTAATCTTATCATAAATGTGTTGAAGACGTCGCTTTGACGACATTATTTTGTGTTAAACTGTTTGCCCAAATTATCTCCAATCTACAATAAATAGTTATCTGAAGACACTAAAAATTTGAGATAGTTGCGGGCATACGTTGATTTGTTTACGAACTGGTATATCCCTGTTTACACGTCAAGTGGCTTCGTGAAGTTATAAATTAAGAGTTATTTAAAGATCTAAGTTTTCAATCAAATGTTTTGCTTACGTTTGCTCAATTTTGTGTTATTTACATTTATTTTTTAGAATTTTTCGAATTTTTGAACGAATGTGTTTAATATAAAAATATATTTAATTTAATATCACAAAAATATAAAATAAATAATTGGTTTAATTAAAATGTAGCACAAAGTTTTTAGCAGTTGCAAAAAAATAGCACAAATAATACATTTTTAATAATAAATAAACACTAGAATTGCCACTCGTATAATTGCGTAAACTGCACAAAATAATAATAACTTCATGAAGTAAATTCAACGTGTAAATGCGAGTTTAGAGTTGCTGTTGAGATTTAGTTTACAACTTTTGCAATAAAATAGCACTAAAGGAAATTGTTTGGCATAAACAATTACAAAAAAATTTGCCAAAAAAAATATGTTTGTCATGATAATGCTTGTCCAAATTGTTTCCAGTGTATTTTATTTATTGTTTAATATATTTTGGGCAATATAAGAAAATCGTTTGTATTTGTTATGTGTCATCAATATGGAGCTCAAGCCAGGCTAAGCCTAAAATTAAACAAAAAATAAATCATGACAGTTGTCAGCAGTTATACGCCTGCTAGAAATTTCTTTCAGTGCAGTGGTCAGAATAAGTGCAACAAATCAAAATTGTGCAAATGTTCTGGACAAATTTTTAAGCGCAGCCTTGACACACACACATGCATGCATTTTTCTTTGTAACACACACACACACAAGCACATATACACTAGTTCTAAAGTGCTGCCAAGTGGCAGCATAATCATTAGGGTGGCGCTGTTGCTGGGGTGGTGCTTTCGATCATGTCGCCCAAAAAGTGAAGGCAAAACAATTTCATGCCTGCTTTTCTTGCTTTTAATTATACAAGATTCACACACATATACTACTATAGAGGGCGTGTGTGTGTGTGTGTGTGTGTGTATGTGTGTGTGTGTGTGTATGTGTGTGTGTGTGTGTGTGGTAATTGTCAACTCTTGCTGAAATGTCGCTGCCAATTTATCAGCTGGAAAAACTGGCCAAAAGACTAGCGCTCCCGCTGCGCCGTCACAGCGGGCGCTGACACCCTCCCCTCTCTCCACCTCCCTCCCCCTCTGAAAGTCTGCCCAAAACCAACAACAATGCACTGTCACAGCCAATGTTCCACTTCCGAAACGTTCCCCACAGACCAAAACAGCAGCAGCTGCCGTCCATTGCGGATGACCATTTTACCAATGTTTCGCCCAGTTTCATTTTGTTTCGGCCCCTGCCCAATTGCAGACGTGTGTCTAGGTGTGTGTGTGTCTGTGTGTGTTCGTGTGTGTGTGTATGCATATGTCTGTTTGCGTGGGTGTGTGTGTGGGCCTGTGGGTGTGCGACGGTGCGTGTTGGAGTAGACAAATGTTTAAATTTGCGGCCCTTTTACCTGTTTGCATCTCAAGTGGCCATATGAGAGCTGCTGCTGCTGCTGCTGCTGCTGCTGCTGCTGCTGCTGCTGCTGCTTCTGCTGTTGCTGCTGCTGCTGCTGCTGCTTCTGTTATTGCTTCTACATTCTGTTCTTGTTCTGCTGCTGCTGCTGCTGCCTTGGGTAAAGGAAACGGATGTCGACATTGACACACTTTCAGATTAACATGGCTCAGACTGTAGACTCTTAGTCAGGCCCACACTGAGCAAAAGTAGATCAGCTGCCTAAGCACGCGTTTAATTTTAGATCTTTATGCATTTAATAGAGCATAATGCAAAAAATAAAGCCAACTCTTCAGACAAATAATTTTATAAATAATTGAATTTTTTATTTATAAATATTTTAAGTGCGATTGACTATGATGTATTAAAAGAAAATACAATTTGACAGCATTTACTTTGCATAAATTAATAACAAATAATAATTAAAAATTAATGTTAAGTAAAAATTATGCAAAATTTAAATAATTGTATAAAAAAGTTAGTAATAAGTAATAATAAATAATTTAAAATTACATAAAACTATATAACTAGGGGATACCGCCTCATGCGTGTTCGCTTCTCTCGGTTGCTTACTCCCCGGAGGGTGAATTAATGTGAAACTCTCGTTGGCACAATTCTCACTGGCCCAACTCTCGATGGCCCAACTCTCGATGGCCCAACTCTCGATGGCCGAACTCCCGTTGATCGAACTCCCTGTATAAATAATAAACAAATACTTTCAGCTTCCAGTGTGATATTATATCCAGCAGTTCTCTCAACCCAAAAGCTTTTACCTGGCAATACTCAAAAAAGAAATTAACACATTTCGCTCGAACTTGCCCCACTGTAGTGGCCATGCTCGGGCCTTTTCAGCATGTTGTTGTCAGCGTTTAGGTGTCCACCTATTCCGTGTTGTTGTTGCCTAGTTGCTGCCTCAAGCATAAACGAGCGCCCACTAAACGTTGCTCCAAAAAACAAAGCAGAGCAGAGCAGGCAACAGTCTAAACATGTGAGATGCGAGCCAAGAGGAGGCGTCAGAAGGAGGGTGGGCAGGGGGCAGAGGAGCAGGAGGAAACTTACACATGTGAGCTTGGCACGGCAGGAGCACGTTATTTACGGCCAATTCACAGGCACACCTGTACACACTTTGCTCTCTCTCTCTCTCATGTTGCAGGCTTTTGTGCGGCCTTCCGTGGCAGCCTCCGTGGCTGCCTCATGCGCCCGCGGCACTCGGCAATGGCAACTTGATTAGACCAACATGAAATTAAGTAATTTTCCCGTATTGTTTAGTATTTTCTCTCAACTCGACACAATGGCCGGCCAGAGCGAAACAATAACAAGCTCTGCCGGGTTTCACAAAAGCCCCAAAAAACACGAAAAAGGAAAAGGAAACTGATGCACTAAACAGCATACGAAAGGCAGATAAAGACAAGCTATAACAAAGAGCAAGAAGAGAGAGATATTTAGGCAAAATGATGTCTACACTGAGAAAAGAATTAGGTTGTAAATTTAAAATAAAATATCAAGAAAATAAAACTATCTTTCTAAAAAAAAATTAACATAAATCTAGTAAAAACTGTTTCTAAAAATAAAACTAAATTCGAATTTCCTTAATTTCACCTGAAAATACTCAGTCAATCCATCGGGATAAAAATTTGTATATGTTCTACATACATTCTTAATATGTTTAAGCTGACTGACTATATCTTATTAAAAGCAAATAAAATTTAAGCTATATTTTGTTCTAAGACTTAACCAAATATTACTGAATCTTTTTAGTGCAGACATCGTTTAATGAGATACTTTTACTTTAGAGATACTATTTTTAGTTTCACCGTCGAATATATCAGAGGAAAACTTAAGAACAAAGTTTCTGTTTAAGTAAGGAAGAAATCTTGGAAACATCTGCCATAAAAGTTGGCGGATGAGAACGAATGTTGTGCCATTTCTACCCTACTTGAATACCAATTTACAGCGAGAAGAATCTCCAGCGACATTTTTCTCCAATTTGGTCTTAATCTGATTAGTAAGCTCGCTCTGGCCAAAAACAAACCAGTCAAAAGGCACACATATTCCTATTGCCACTCCCATTACAAATTCCGCTCATATAAATTCATGGGGAGAATCCGACGAACCCGAAACATTTCCCATCCCAGGCTTCTTGCTCTGCTCGAACTGCGTGTTTGGCTCGAGGCAGGCCAGAGTCAGGTGCAGCAGTGGTTGAAACATTGCAAATTGCAATGCAGAACAGACAACATGGCCCCCGCTCTCTCTCTGCGCTCTCCGCACTCTGTTTTGCCCCACTGTGCCACATCCGCAGGCTGCAAGGACGCGGCTCGGTTGGGTCTGCCACAGCGCATCCTTTGGTGCGGAATTAAATCAGCTGTCCCTAAAAGTATGCAAGCTCGTCATGCATCGCTGAGGCGCTGAAAGGGGGCGTTGAGAGAGAGAGAGAGAGAGCGTTGGGGGCGTGCCGTGTTCTGCGTAATTTACTGTTATTTTTTAAGCAGTTTTCTTTTATGTGCTGTTCAAACAATAGCACGGTTCGTTTTCATTTGACTCTGATCTGCTGCATATATTTTACTTAAACAGCGAACGTGAAAAACAATTTCGGGCAAACACCGAAATTCTATTTCATTTCACGAAGAGTAAGCAAATAAGCGTCAGCTTAAAGAATTCAGATTTGCTGTAATTGTATTTACTTCAACAACCAAGTTTATTTACTTTTAATTTTAATTATACACTAAAGAAAAGTCCATGCAAAATTCAATCTATGCTTGGAATATAGAAAATTTGAAAGCATAGAATTATTGCTTGCCATACAAAATTAAATAAAATTTAAATAAGAAATTTTAATTCCATTTTAAAATTTATAGGCTTTAAGAAGTAATATAAAATATTTAAAACGCAAATTATATTTTCTTCATTTTTATTTAATGCTATAAATATTTAGGCAGTCAGTATATTTGTTAGTCAAAATTTTAAAAGATTTATGGAAATTTAAAATTAAAACTTTAATTTACGAGCAAAAAAGCATAAAATCAACTGTTTAAATATTTGATTAAATGAAATTTCAGTTGAATTTTTGAAATATTTTAAAGCTGATTTTCTTTTGGCAGTTAGGGTATTTGTTAGTCGCAATTGGACACACTTTCTGTAGCTATTGCCACTGCACGTGAGAAATTACACATGTCCTGAATGTTAGGGGCTTGTGTCTGTATGGGTGTGTGTATTTGTGTGGGTGTGTCAGCGTATCCATGTGATTATCTGTGTGAAGTTGTGTTTGTTTTGGCTGGTTTGTCCGCTGCTAGATTTATGCTGGCCAAAAATAAATTTGCCTGGTGTCGTTTTAGTCATGGCCAAATTGATGAGCTGAGATTTGTGCCAGTTGCAGGCATTGCACTTAAATTAATTTCAGCTTTCGCCCCGGGTGCAATTCATTGTTCGCTTTGTTTGGTTTCATTGGGTTCCGTTTCACTTGGCTTCTGTAATTATTTTTCCACGTGTTTTGTAAGCGTCAGATGGCATTATAACATTGCAGGTCATACACAAATCTGACAAAAGAGCTGAAAGGCTTGCATAACATTTTGGCACAATAAACGAATTTTAATTTGCAGCTATTGCAACCACAGCACCCGCTACTCTGCAGTGCTTCTCCGGATCCGCCTCGCCACCCGGATCCGCCTCCAGTCCGGAACTGACCTTCAACGGGAAAACATAACGTTGGCTTGGCCTCACACAACGATTTAAACTAGAAAGTAGGCCTAAGTAGATCATCGAACATGCAAAATACTCTAAGCTGTCATTTGGCAAAGATCAAGATTTATTAGAAGAAAATTGCTATAGCAAAATATGACCCAATAAACCCACAGTGCGTATGTGAAATATTAAAAAAATGATTATTTAAATGTGTCGCGATATAAAAACAGTAAGATAATTATATTAATTTAGCTTCTTAGCTTCAATTAAGAACTTTCGAATTTTGTTTAAATTTTTCAACAATTTTTTAAGCCAAGAAATGGAAAATATTTTGGACTTAAGCGTAACAATTTTTAAAAAATATTGCAATTGTTATATAGTTTCGAATTACCTTGAATTTTGATGCCAAATAACTGCAATCTTACAGCTGGCAATTAGCCAAGAGTCGTAAGTACCCATCGAAATGTTAGGGTATTAACAAGCTTAGGATATATGTTAGATGCAGCGCATGCATGGTACACATATGCAAAATAAATATCGGACTAACGGACGGCATAATAACAATTATTGCGCCGCCGGCCCAATTTGGCAGCCCTCGCCATTTAAGCACTCGACGCTAGGATGGGGTAGAGGGAGCAGGGCTGCAATGACAGTGGAAGCCGGAAAATTCCATTGATTTTGGCAACGACGGAAGCTATGCCGACAGTCGACAGTCGACAGTCGGCAATGGCCCCATTGGCCATGGTTGGCTTTAGCAGTAGCTGGGTCAGGCCGGAGCAGACAGCTTTGCCAGCCGGGTAATTTATCTCTCGGACGGACCTTTGGGGAGCCTACACTTGATACTTGGCAGTATTTGTGTGGGGTCTAGGCTAAGGTTATGACATGCGGAAAAGCATGTGCACAGAATTTGCCTAAAACAGCAAACAACAGCTGCAAAAACCAAACTCAAACAAAAAACAAAAAACGAAAAACCAAGGCATTTGGCGTATTTGCAATTGCCGCATTTGTATCTCACAGATACAAATACAGATACAGATACGCAGCGTGTCAACTGCGCCACTTTTTGCAAATGCTTCGCTGATAAGCCGTCCAGGCAGCACAAGAAATGTTTGCCAAAAACCTCTGAAGGAGAGTCCCAAAAGAAAACCCGAAAGAAATCCAAATGCTGATACCAAGCGACACGCTTATCGTCCAAAGACGTCAGCAGCAATATCTATGGGGACTGGGAACTGTCGTCATCAACTATAACATGTGTTGAGTGCAATCCAGATCTTAGACCCGCAGCTTTTTGTCATTTAAAAATCAAATTCAAATTCTATTTAATTCAAACGGGGGCAATTGTTTGGCCTCTGCGCGAATTGAAAGCGCTTTCGCAGAGCGAATCAAACCTAATTCAAATGCAATTTGAAATTATGTAAAGTAGGCATAACTCTATTGACTGGACTGATGGACTGGATTAGTTTAGATTGCCATAAAAAGGGAACATCAGCTCCGAAAGCAAAAAAAAATCATTCCCTTTTTGCTTTGAAACCAAAATTGTATAAAATACTTATAAACTTCTTACTACAGAAAATTACAAAATTTTATTTTAAATATGATTTATAATATTATTTAAATAATTATCATATGATAAAGTTTGCAACATCAGAAATAAAAATGTTTACCTCTTGTTATTTTCAAATAATGCCGATTTTTGTAGCTTGTATAGAGCTAGCTTATTAAAAAAGCACTTTTTATAAAAATCGTTTTCATATTTATTTTAATGTATTTTCATTTTGAAGATGCTCATAATAGCCTGAAATGTTAGCCTAAGATTAAGCATATTATACAACGCTTTTCTGCAAGTGTGCATAACTGTTTTTCTCTTTATCTGCGTTTATATTTCAGCTTGTTTTTTTCTCTTTCATTGCTTGCCTTTATCTTTTCCTAAACTTTAGAGTTTACTGCATTTATCAGTCGCGTGGCGTGCGATTTTTTGCTATTTAATTTCCTTTATTAATTTTGTTTTCTTTTTGTCCATTTCTTCTGCAGTGCGGCAAACAAAAGAGGCAGCAACGACAACCGCACTTCATGACATAATTTAGCCACTTAATTTTTATTTTTACTTGTTGCTTGACTTTGATTAGACAATCACCACAAACATCACCTGTTGCGCTCTCTTTGATATCTCACCTGACGCGTTTTGTCAGCGGGTTCAATCGAGTTCAAAGCATTTAAATATATGTACATATCGAAAGGAAGCAAAAGCAAACAATGCAAAACACCACACACACCACATCTCTTGCCCCGCCCCCCTCCGTTCCCCTCTCCCTTTGGCTCAGTGTTGTGGGTACAAAACGAAGAAATGCATAAATGCAGCTGCCTCTTGCAGTTTTCCCAGCGTATAAAACAACCGCAGCGAGATAACTTAACAAAAAACAAACAAGCTATGAAAAACTGAACGATAAATACAACAACAACATTAAACACTAACATGCACCACAATTTCCAGTCAATTTGCTTGGCGCTAATTGCCATTAATAAAAAACGCTCACGACTCTGATATATCGGAACTAAAGTCTCACCTAGGTGGCCCGACTCCCCTGTGGTGCCTGTTCAAATAGTTCAACAATTTACTAACCCGCGATCATGTCATATGCAATTTATCAGTTATGATGTAATCTTGTGTCAAAACTTTTGTTAGACTGATTAATTAAGTGGCTACACGTCTAGGCATAGATAGAACAACCGATTAACACTAGAATAGAGCTGCAAAACTATCGATTGCGAATTCGATATTATCGGTTTCAGAACTGTCCGATATATGAATGTTTAATTTTCAACATCGAAGTTTCAATGCATGTTTCATTCATTTCAAGCTTAGAGTAAGTTTTTATATCCTGTAACCATGAAATAGATAGGTGGTTTTTCGTAAGAAGTGATAATCTCAATAATTGGCCCTAAAATCTACATTTCTGTCATATTTGGGTTTTTGTGCATAATTTCTCAATACAATTCGTTTACGCAGAATTTAAAACAAAACAATTTTTTCCCAAAAATAGCATTTTTTAAGAATGAATGAATGCTTTAAATTTTCGAAAAAAATTGCAAATTTTTTATCGTTGATTTATTATTCAAAATTTAATTTAAAATTAAAATGATTAAGAACAAACACCACCGCTTGAAAATCGGTTGAGTTTTGGTAAAGTTATGCGCATTCAAAGTTCAAGAAAAATGGATTTCAAAATTAAGACACCTTGCTGGCTTGTTTGCAAATTTCAAAGAAAATGCAGTGTTATCTTTAACGCCACTTCATAAACGTGCTGTTAAATGATGCTGAGGATGTAAAAGAATATGTGAGCCGTCAAGGAAATAGATTTCTAACTGAATTCCGATTCGTAACGTTTATGAACACATCAAAAAACGCCCCCTATAAAATCCAAGCATAACCCGTAAGTTATAGCCCAAGTTGCCTCGCTCTACGGAAGTGCCATTATCAAGCTCTAGGCTATGATCATCATAAAATTGATGACTTCTATCAATAAAGTGATAAAATATGAGCAGAGCAGAGCAGAGATCAAGTTCAAACTCTTACTAGTTAGAACCATGGTCAAGATTAGCTTAAGGAAGTTGGTAACAGAATTAATGTTGGGTTATTAATTATGGCCTACTCTAACTGTTAATAAGCTGCAATTAAATGCAACATTTACAGATGATTTTATGTAGACTTTTAATTCGCTTCCTAACGCCACAGCGATTGCGAATTGTGCATAAAATTTTTCATTTTTCATTTTTATCTTTATTTTTATTTGTTGTTTACGTTTTTGTTTTTGCATTTTTCGCTTTTTAGACCCTTTACTTTAAAAAAGTAAAAAGGGTCTATTAACTTAGTGCAAAGAGGAAATGTATGTAACAGGCAGAAGGAGGCGTGGCAGACCCCATAAAGTATATATATTCTTGATCAGGACGACAAGCCGAGTCGATATAGCCATGTCCGTCCGTCTGTCTGTCCGTCTGTCCGTCTGTCCGTCTGTCCGTCTGTCCGTCTGTCCGTCTGTCTGTCTGTCTGTCTGTATGAACACCTAGATCTCAGCAACTATAAGAGCTAGAGACACCATATTTGGGATTTAGGTTCTCCTAATCAGTAAGCAGCACGAGTTTGTTTTAGATTTTGGATACCTCTTCCCCTTCCCCCGTAAACCGCAAAAAGCTGCTGTAGCCACAGTTTCCAAGCTATTGATTTGTAATTTGGTATTTAACTAGTTTATGACATTCTCTATCGACGCTGTGAATTTTGTTTCGATCGGATAAGAAACAGCGAACATATGCCACAGACAATTAGCCACACAGGCTGAGGGGGGGGGTGGTGTGCCTTGCATACACGGGTAGCTTAGTATGTGTGCGTCTGATTGACTTTGTATGTAAAAGTAAAGGGTCTCCTACGGTCGGTTACGTCCGACTGTAGCCTCTGTCCCACTGATCTGCCCCGTCCATTATATTTTTGTTTCTGTTGTTGCGACTGGCAAATTGTGTGCAAACATTTTTGTAAGCTTAACAAAATATTTCACGCCACTGCGGCGCATGTGGCATGCAACGTTGGCATTGCAATTGCAATTGCCATTGGCATTACCACTGACAGCGCCAGCAACAACTTGCAGATACAGGAAACACCAGCAACTGCAACAGCAACAGCAACACAACAGCAACAGCAACAGACAGAGCAAGCGATAGCCTCTCTTAATCGTGAGCGCCAACAACTAGCATAACCTAGACAACAACAGCAACAACAGCAACATCTACAACAACAGCAACAACAGCAACAACAGCAACAACAGCAACAACATCTGGCTAACCACTTGAAGCACTTTCGTTTTCATATGAGGCAAGAGGCAAGAGCAACGCGTCAGCCGTGTGGAAAGCGCCGCTGCCATTTGGTAATGCAATGCGCACATCTTGAAGATACGCTTCGATATACAGCTCAACTAGTTCACTGCAAAAAAAATATAAGTAATATATTTAAATTTATTCAATAACTAATAAAGATAAGTGAAGAACAATATTCCAACAACTTAATACTATTTAAATCAATGCACTTCCCAATTTCAAAATGGATGCATTTTAAAGATGCATGCTCTACTAGTTCACTGCAAAAAATTAAAATACTATTTTTTTTAATTTATTCACTTAATGTCAATAATGAAAGATAACAGAAGAATTTATAAAAATGAAAACAATAATAAAACAATATTCCAGTATTTTGATTTCAAAAGGGATAGAAATAGTTTAATTTATTTACTTATTTTAGTTTATGTTTACAACAACAAAAGTATATTCAACCGGAAAGGATGGAGCAGATCAGTGGGGTGGAAGGCTACAGCCGGACGTAACGAACAGTAGCAGAACCTAAAGAAAAAATTAAAGTTTCGCTCGAATTCACAAAGAATTATACACTAAGTGCATGAATGCGACATACGGTTTGCGATTTGTAATGTGAAAATGCGCGTTTTTTTTTATCAGTGTTGTGGCTGCTGTAGCTGTTGCTGTGGTGAGCAGTTGCTGCTGCTGCTGCTGCTGCTGTTGCTGCGTGGCATGCAAATGCCTAATGTCGATCAGCTGAGTGTGTTTGGCCGATTTAGTTGGGTTTTCGAACTCGCTGGCCGGATCAGCTGGCCACATGTTGCTGCTGGGATGATGCAATTGCAACAAGAGCAGCAACAACAGCAGCAAATTGAATAACAGCAACAGCTCGTAGTGAAATTGCAGGCGGCCAATGCAACATAGCTGTGAGTATGTAAGTGAGTGCATAATGAGTGTGTGTGAGTGCCAGTGAGTGTGAGTGTGAGTGTGAGTGTGTGTATTGCATTCAAGGTCTCGAACCTCGATTTCTCCAAAACGCCAACGCAAAAATTTACGTGCTCACTTGGTTTAGCTTGACTAATTTGGCTGCAGCAGCAACAGTTGCTGGTGTGCCATTGCTGCTGCTGCTGCTGAGGCTGAGGCTGCAACTAATTGACCCGCAACGCTTCCGTTGATTGTCGCCGCGCACGTTGCATGTGTTCAAATGCATTTGATTTCTTATTAAAATATATATTTTCCATCGAATTTAGTTTTGACGAAATGCATTTTCTGCAATGCTGGGAAAGTTCACATCAATTGACTCGGATCGAAACTGTACTCTGTACTCTGTACTTTTCTCCATAAAAATTTGAGCTGATTGTGCAAGCCAGGGTTCCAGATTTTGATTAGCACTCGAAACACAAACGAAATGAAAACGAAAACAAAAAGCAACGAAACGAAATGAAGCAACAAACAGACAACAAACATCAGCAATTTGTGTGTAGCCTCAAGGCGCCGCTTAATTGTACAACAGCAACATGGACAGCAGCAACGACAGCAGCAGCAGCAGCAACCACAGCCAGCAGCAACTACGCCCACAATAACAAACTGATAGAGTGGCAGTAGTAGCTTAACTTGGCTTAAATGATCAATTGGCTGCGTAAACAGTGCAATGCTGTTGTAGCTGTTGCTGTTGCTGTTGCTGCTGCTGTTGCTGCTGCTGTTGCTGCTGCTGCATTAACAACTTCCCCATTGGCAGCATGTTGTGACTGCAGCCACAACATGACTTACGAGTTTGTGCATCAACGCGGAATTCAACTCGGGCGTGGGTCCGGCTCTCGACTCTCGACTCTCAGCTGCTGTTGCAACGAAAACGAAAGTAACTCGCACTCAACTGCACTCACAAACACTCACTCACTCACTTACTCACATTCACTCAGCCGCTCGCCATCATTCACACTGATCAATGATAGCCAAGGGTTTTTCAAAACATTTCGAATGCCCTCCCAGATCCAGAAACAGATAAATACACACAGATTTGTTATAAAACAGTTTCATATTTATAGCCCTAATTAATGCTGCACCAAAGTCAACACAGTCAACAGTTGAGCAAACACTTGAGTAATGACAGCTGATTTTCATCGGCATACGTGGCGTATGCGTAATGCTTTCAACTTGGTGCTGGCGATCGTTACTTTTCCTCTGCTGTAAATTATTTATAAAATTATAATAAAAAGAACGAGCCGAATCATATGTATTTAATTTTGTAATTTTTATTGTTTTGAATCTGCGATATTTTTCTTCTCGATAATATCGAGATTCGATATTTTCCCAGCTCTATTCTAGTTGCATTTGCATACAACAGTTTGACACATTGACCCAATGGATAACTGTCTGCTGTTTAGCATATGAAAGCAAGTAATCACAGTCAATTAACCGATCTCGTACTACAGAACGTATACGTGATATGCGCGTGTTTATTACAATTGTAAATGGGATCATGCCTATGCCAATATTTAATATCGACTATTGGGCGTTGGTAAGAATGAGTTAACTGTGAACCCATCAATCATGGTATTAAGTAACTGTGTTTTCACATGGACTAAACTCGTGTTGGTGCTGACTAAAATGATTATCTATGATGTATTACAATTGCAATTAATGTTAGTAACCGCTTCGATTCTGCTGCCATAAATTGTCAATCATTTTATTTTGACAGTTTTATTAGCAAAGCTTTATGCAGTGTTTTTATATTTCTAAGTTATTTGCATTGCTGTTCAGGCATTCAAATGATTCTGCAGCTTATAAATAAAATGTGTAGTTGTTTACAATTTAAATAATAACTTTATTAAGCTTACAAATGACTAAACCTGAACAGACGGATTAAGTTTATTCAATTATAAAATTATATACAGGTTTATTTCCTTTTGAAAACACTTTACACTGCAAATCAAATGGGAAAGTTAAGATTAAGTGCGCGAATTATTTATATTAATTTGATTAGATTAGTTTTAATCCTATCAAACTTTGAGACATTTTTATTGCATTTGAATTGTTTTTTAAATTAGTCAATATTAATTTAATTTGTATTATTTAAATGAGTCATAGTTCATATATGTATTTGAGATCGTTTTGTAGATAGTTAGCAATAATTCAATTTGTTTAGCTTGAATTATTCGAAATGTTTAGTAAGTTTTGTTGTAACAAATTTAATTGAATAGTATATAGTAAATATAGATATAGATATAGATTTTTTTAGATCTTGTGAATATTTCGCAGTAAGTGGGTAACCTTCAAGAAGTTGCAGATTTAATTTATACTCATTCAATAATCTAAATCTGTTTGATCTCGTAAGTACATTTTAGCTTCACTGTAAAACTTAATTTATACAAATTTATGTCAGCCATTTGAGAGCGCAATCTATCAGCCATATTATAGTACTATATCATTATGCCCTATCTGCGATCAGTTTGCAGCATTTAAAGAGCTTGTAATTCTGCACATTTAAAATTTAAATAGCTGAGGTGAATGATTAGTTCGAACTTAGCCTTTGTTTCTGCCAAGATGCTTGATCTTCATCAGTGTGGATGTTGTTGTTGTTGTCAGTTGTAAGTTGTAAGTTGTTTGTTGTTGCTTTTGTTTTTGTTGCTAGTTAGTTGTTGTTGTTTGTAGTTGTTGTGGTTGTTTGCTACTCTTTTGCCCGCCTCGCACTGTCTTTTCACTTTCGTTGGCATTGTTATTGTTATTGCTGCCGATATTGCTGATATTATTGTAACTGGCAAGAGCAACGACTGCGGGGCATGCAACACTGGACAGCATCAAATGCTGACGTCGCGACGTCGACTGCGCAGCATTCGCCGTAAACCGAAACGAAACGGTAAAATGTTTGCTGGCAAAGCGCACAGTTGCATTTTGGCGCTCGTCCCAAGCAAATCGCATGAGTCTGCCGAGCGGAAACTCCACTCGAAACTCCAAAACTACAAAACTCCAAGACTCCAAAACGCCTAACGCCAAACTTGGAGCTCGAACGCGACGCACGCGCAAATCCAAAGCGAACAAAAACGAAAACGAAACCAGAAACCAAGACAACCCAAAACCAAATACCGAAAACCGTTAATACCCAAAGGCCCGCATTATATAACACAGAGCACGAGCCTATAGTTAACATTTGAGTCTCGGCTTTGGCTTTAGCTTCTGCTTTTGCCCGCCCACTTTTGGCTAATTAATGCGTAGCGCGAGAAAAGCAGAGAAAGGGAGACACAAAAAGTGAAGCTGGGAAATCTCGTAAATTATAATATTTAAGGCATAAAAATAAAGGTCTGTGTATTATTAAACCAAGTCGCTCTTGACCATCAGACGCGGCGTGAAAGTGAAAAGCAGCCGTAACAATAGTTGAGTGCAACATCAGGATACCGCTTGCAACAGCTGCTGCGGCACCTACCTCTCCCTCCCGCCCCCCTGCCACTGCCACTGCCACCGACTGTGGGTCAGTCATGCGCGCAACATGTTGAGGCTATTGTCACCGCTGCAACTGCAACTGCAACTGCCACAACAACAGCAGCAGCAGCAGCGGCAGCGGCAACAACACCAGCAACAGCTGATCTTGCGCTGGCTGTGCCTGCTGCTGCTGTTGCACAGCGCCTCACAGTTCGAGACGGGTAAGTGCAACAACTCCTCTTCACCTACGGCTCTCCGTTCTCACTCTCCGCTCTCTGCCCCTACAGACTGCGGCTGTCGTCCTGGGCAAAAGCGCTCAGCCAGAATCATAGCAGGCGCTGCCACCCAAGAGGGCCAGTTTCCCTGGCAGGCTTCGCTGGAGCTGCTGCATCCCTCGCTGGGCTTCCTGGGACACTGGTGTGGAGCGGTGCTCATACACCAGTACTGGATACTCTCCGCAGCACACTGTGTGCACAAGTAAGCACCCAGAATTGGTGTTGGCAACGCCGACATAGACAATAATCGATTTAAAAGTTTTTTAAATGAACAAACATCGATAATTTGGCAATCGATAGTGACCGCCATCGAATTTGAATTCCTGACAACATCTTCAAAATTATACCCCAACATCAGCTTTTATCAATCTTCGCCAACTAATGCTAACACTATCAAAAACCGTGCTTTGTAACAATAATATAAACCTTTCTTTTCCCTATAGCGATCTCTTCAACCTGCCCATACCGCCGCTGTGGACGGTAGTACTAGGCGAACACGATCGCAACGTGGAGTCGGGCAAGGAGCAGCGTATTCCTGTCGAGCAGATCGTGCTGCATCATCAGTATCACAACTTTCGTCACGATGTGGTGTTGATGAAGCTTTCGAAGCCAGCGGATCTTTCCCGGGGCTCCCACATACGGCGCATCTGTTTGCCCTTTATGCTACGGGAATCCTCCAGCTACACGGAGCCCACGCCCACCACGGAGGATCTGTTGCAGCTGGATGATGTGCCCGAGAAGATCGACAACTTTCTGCGCAGTGTGCAGAGCCGCAGACGCTATCGCAATGTTACAGCTCCCAACTCCGACAACATGTCCATGCGAGAGCTGATGGATATGAAGATCCTGCAGCGATTGCGTCAGGCAATGCTCCAGCCCTCGCAACGCCTTCCTCGCAACAAAAAGCGCACGCGGCGACGCAATGATAAGCTCATGAAGCTGGAGCTCGACTCGGAGCGGGACTTGGAGCAGGGAAACAAACACGAGCATCATCCCTTCATGGACTGTGTGGCCACGGGCTGGGGCAAGGCCAACATCAGCGGAGATCTGTCCAACGAGCTGCTCAAGACGCAAGTGCCACTGCATCAGAATCGCAGGTGCGTACAAGAAATTTGTGAAGCTCAATCCGTTTAAAACGAAGTAGCAATTGTTGATCGCAACATACTTAAATATCACAAGATTGAAATTGGAGTGTAAACTAAGACCCTTCTTTTCTTTACTTGTCCTTTCAGATGTCGCGATGCCTACGGCAGCTTTGTCAAAATCCACGGAGGTCATCTGTGTGCCGGACAGCTCAACGGAGAGGGCGGTACCTGTGTGGGGGACTCGGGGGGTCCGCTGCAGTGCCGGCTGTCGAGGGATGGACCCTGGATATTGGCGGGAGTGACCTCATTTGGTTCAGGCTGTGCGCTAGAGAATTTTCCGGATGTGTATCTGCGCATCTCGTATTACCTAAATTGGATCGAAGACACGATTGCCTCACATTAAGAGAAATAACTGTGGATGGACTACACTTGCCGTGTGCTGTATTTAGTACCATTAACCTTAATTGTAACTTATTTATCGTTATCGCTATAGTTATCGTAGTTATCGTTATCGTACATCGTTACTTGTTATGCTATGCTTAGTTTTTGTCCCTAAGTTGTTTGTCGTTATGCAGAATATAATCTACACCAAATCTCCAGCTCGCTTACAACATAATATCACAGAGAACTCTGAAACAAGTATTCCATATTGAATTGAGGTAACTTTCCAGATCTAGTTGCATTTCCAGATTCGTTACTAGACCTCAACCAGCTCACTAGGCAGTAGCTTCTGTGCCTCCTGATGCACAGACTCCACCGTCGCCGGCTTATGGAACGCATGGGGCAGTGTCAATCCTCCTAGTATGCTGGACGCCCTCTCACCCCTTGCTGGCGGAGGCCTACAACAGCTCATAATGACCGCACTGAGCTGATAGATACCAAAGAGCAGCAGACCCAACTCCACAACAGCCTGCAGCACTGGCAATATGGTTTTGATGCAGTGCACGAGGAGCAGCAGGTACCAAGGCAGGGTGTCTACAGTAAGGTTGACCCAGAGCAGGGGCAGCACCATGTTGTTGTAGGGCTTCATCATGTCATTGAACTTCATGTTGCCCACCACCTGATTAGCCTGCAGACGCACAGAGGCATGTATAGGCACACCCAGTTCCTAGAAGAAACAAACAGTTAGACTTTTGTTTAAATATCAGATAGAGATAAAGCTTACCGGCTGTAGCAACAAGGTAGAGTTGAAGCGATTCTCATCAGGATTGAGCCCCTCAAAAGGCTCTAAAAAGCTAGGGTCTCCATGCATGAAATGCGGAAACGTTATCGCCAGAGGTATATCTGTAAGGCAAAGATATATTTAAGTAAATATACTCTATACTTTTCTCGTCCGTTCAAACTTACTGTAGTAACAAGGTGAGACGCTTCCCAAGCCTCGTTTCATGCACTGATTGTTCTTGCAGAAGCATGAGGAACTCTCATCGTCTAGTGAGCTATCAAAGACATTGGGCCGCATGACAAACTCATGGGCATCCAGGCCTCTAAAGTTAACAGTGCGATTGAATTTCATCTCAAGACGTCGACAGAAGGTTCTCCGGTACAGGTAGAAGGTATCATGCTCGTTAATGTCTCGCGGAAAGAGCGTGCAGTCGTGGGCACCCCAAATACGATTACATTTCGTACCGCTGAAAGTGAAAATCATTAATGTAGAAAATTCGGAAAGGCTGCAGTCGGAGGCCGGCAACACTACAATTTTCGGGTGAAGTGAGTGTAACTTCTAACATTTGAAATAAACTTGATCTACATTTGGCATGCATACATCTACATTGAAAACTTGAAAGCTCTAGCTCCTACAGTTTCTGAGATCCTCAGTGTTTTAATGGGAGGGGGGCCTTAACGGAGGTTGACTTACTTGGTGGCCTCGTTGTACTCCCAGCGTTTGAATCCCCGCTCCCCATTGATGCTATGGAGCGTATAGGTGCGTGGCGATCCAGGCAAATTGACTCCGCGGGAGTCCTTAGGCGCTGTCAGATGCATGTTGTACAGGTTGGTCTCGTTGCCATCGCGAAACATCTGCGATGATAGAGCATTAGCATGACAAGTGAATTTTCACAACTTAGACTCACCTTTTCCATAATGCCAAAGCTGGAAAAGTCCACTACGCTGGGTACTATCTTAGATGCTAGATGCACCAGCTGATCGTCGTAGCCCCAGAGGTAATCATGCACAGAGATGTCCAACATGGGCTGAACACCGAGTCGCTTTGCTAACGCAGAGAATCCTAATGAGGTGAACATGGAGAGTCTGGAAGCCAGCGTACTGAGTCCCATGTACGGTATATTGGGAGACCTTACAATCGTATGCATGGGATCGCCCACAGAACGTTCTGGTATAAAATGATACTGACGACGCGGTACATAACTGATGGTGTTGTTTGCCTTGTTGAACACGACGTTGTCATTGTAGAGCACTTCCTGATAGACAAAGGGTCCCGCTTCCTCCAGCTTCAGCTTGTCTGCTTTGCCCGTCACGAACTCGTCCACGTTTGTGTAGTTAAACATGTACACTTCGATGAAAACCTCAAGTGGTGGATGCAGCCAGAGCTTGTAGAGCAGGGTATGGGGGCCAAGACTGAGTTGCTGAAATCGAGAACAAATCAGACTTAAAACCATGCTTATATTGTCAATGCATTTGACTTACCCAATCGATGATGTGCTGCAGCGGATCTGCCATAAATAGGGCGGTTCCGAGGAACATTAGCATCATGCCGGCACCACAACGCAAAAGCTCTGGGGAGAAACCAAAAATATAATTAATAAATTTGAGCATAATCTAGAAAACTTACATAAGACTTAAAAGAAGATTTTAAAACAGACAGACTATCATCGTCATCATCCTGATCTAGATATATGAATATACAAAGTTATTATACCAGTTTTTACCCATTTTTAAAGGGTGTTGGGTATAAAAATAATTTGAATAATATTTTGTGTACAATTAATAACATACAAATTGTAGCATAAGCTGAGTTATGTAATTGCAGCTAAGTTGAGCTTGAACCCGAGCTCAGTTCAACGAGTTTGCGAATTGCGTGCCAGCCATTGACCTTGCAGAGAGCTGCGACCTGCCTCAATGGCAGGACCTGGTAATTGATAATTGCAAAAGCGGCCCAAGCCCAAAAGCAAACAAACAGAATCAGATACCATCGATGACAAGGCACATGCGCGTACTCGCATGTTATCCAACATGAAGTTCAATAAACGATCATAAACTAGTTGCATCACTTTTTGCTCTCTGCGCAATTCCTGGTAAAGCGATTCCTGTTTACGTTCTGAATTATTTATGAGTCGATGGTGGGAATTCTCACAGGGTTCAATGCAACTAGAGCTAACCTCGTCCAAATATTACAAGGCTAATTGTGACATGTATCGGCATATCGGAATCTCAAGCAGTTGAGTTCAAGGTCAAGACTGACAAATAGTTGGCATGAGAGGCAGAGATACTTCTACAGAAACTACTACTCCTCCTTTAGAGCAACTACATCATAAGTTTGGGAATTATAACTGCTTATTAGTTGCTAATACTACTTATATTTACCGATCGATGGAACGTAGAATGCTTTAACCTGAATCTTATTCATTACAGTGTGTCAAAACTAGTTTTGTCGCGGTAAGCTGAGAAGCTGAGGTGCTGAGGCTGCTCACGTACAAGAAAGATGCTCACCTTCTGAAAGACTGTTATCATTGAGTCTGTTTCGTTCCGGGTGCGAACTTAAACTGATTACAAGACTTCGCCGGTATCAAAGTCCCATTTTTTTGGAGGATCATGGTCGAGTGTCTATGCGCAGCACACTTTTCGCATTAGGAGAATGCGAATACGAATTCGAATACGATTACGAATGGGAAAAAAAAGAAAAAAGAGCAAATCCGCAAGTGGCAAGTGCTTGCCCAATTAGAAAACAAACAATAAAATCTAGCACTAAGAAGAGCAGATCAATGAACCGCTTACCAAGCCCCTTATGTCAATTCTATGGCAAGCAAATAGCAATAGGTATAGCTATAACACTGGCGATAGCAACAACAAACAGCCTAAACTCATTAACAAATTTTTATCTACGTTTTGTTTTGATGTCAAATTTGTCACGCCACAAAGCTCAAATGTGTTTAGCATTCATTCAGCTTCAATTTCAAAATCAAAGCAAAAGCCAAAAAGCCCAAAAATCTTCCATATTTTATTTGAGAGCGGGATATACCATGACACATATAGTTTTGTGTATCCTTGTACTCAAATTGAGTCGGAATTACCACAAACAACGCTAACTCTTTAAGGTCTGGCTATGTACAATGGCACAAACACACAAAGCTTACGCCAAAATATAGAATATGGGCATTTCCAAAACAACTTTGGTACGAAAATATTTACAAAAGTAAACATGAAATTGTTGACTTAGAAAAGTTATTACGTTTTAATATATTATCTCTGAATGGTGATATATTTAATAATAAGTATCTTACAAATACTTTGGCCCTCCCCATTAAAATATATGCAATTTCCGGACAATTTTTTTTTTTTTTTTAAATCCTATGTTTCGCAGAAAAAATTTAGGTATTCAAATATTTTTAAATAAAGTGTATATAATTAATCACAGGAATCTCTCCATTCCCCTTTTCTTATCAAATGGTTTAACTTAAATTTAAATATTTAAATATTTGATAATTTAACTGAAATTTTTGTCGTCGTTGCCCACTGTGCCAGGTGACAATGTGTCAGACCAGTTGGTCAGTGTTTAGGCTAATTCATAGACATCGATAGATACAGCTGTAATAGAGACAGCTTCACATAAATTAAGGGCCAAACAAAGCGCTCAAATTATTCTGCTGCAACGAATCATTCGCAGCCAAGACCAAAATAAAACGAAAACCGAAAAACGAACCGATCGTTGCTTGGACTGGACAGTGGTAAATTATGCAATTGCATTGCCAAAGATACAAAGCGAAAAGCCGACGAAAAATAAAAAAAAAAACACCAAAAAATAAAATAAAGCGAACATGAATGAATGTGACTTGTGCCTACCGTCAGCTGATTCGGTTTACGGCCTGAGCTCTGAACCCGTTTCTGTTGGCCTGATACAGATAGAGATACAGATACAGATACGTTTGAGATGCTGAGATACGTTTGTTGAGAGCTTGACGGTCTGCAGGCAGTTTGAAGTTCAAGTTCAGGCTGCATGTAGCCTGAACAAACTGTATGAAATGCACAATGGGCCAACAGTTTGTCAGCTGAACTGTCGATGTGTCAGCCGAGAGCTAAAAGCTAAAAGCGACATTGTCATCGTCATCATCGCGCTCAGTTGACCCACTAAAGTCAAGAATGAATTGTTTTCGTTTTTGTTGCTGTTTGTTGCTGTTTGTTGTCCGCTGTGTGTGTTTTAGCACCTTCAAAATCATGTGTGTGTGTTTGTGACTTCCGTCAAATGACAATAAATTAAGCAAATATACTAATATACTTGTAGATACATATGTAAGTATCTTAGAGATACTCTCGAGCTAGCAACTCGCGTAAGCAGCTTGTTCTCTCAATCGTCTGTTCGTCTGCCTGTCTGTCTGTCTGTCTGTTTGCCTGTGTTTAGGTAATGATTAAACTTAAATTGTTGCTAAACTGTTTAGCTATTTGCTGTTAATCGTAACCAAAATAACCCTTAAATAGTCGCAGTCAAAGTCTCGCTAACAATTAGCTGCCTGCCAATAAGGAAAAGCAAACAGTTGACAACTTCCCCCGAATTCTAGACTCGATTCCCAGTTCAGTTCCCGGTTCCCACTTCTCCAAATTGGATATGCATGAAGATCTAGACTTTTTGCTGTGCATCTACATAAACATATGTATAACATACATGGTTGCCATATCGAGCAGAATTCTGTTAAAAGTGTTTTTTTGTTTATTAATTTGTATTCAATTTTCTGTATTCAAACTGGTTCCGCTTGACCATAGACAACATAATTGTAATATTAGAGTATGACGAAAAATCTTTTCTACAGGCTTTAAATTAATATTGTTATTCAGCCATAACATTAATATTACCAGAACTTGTTAGAAAATTAGGTATAAAATACTCCTAAGCATTTAATTTACTAAAAGAAATAAGTATCTTATACCGAATTTAAATTAAAAAAAAATTATAATTATTCAAATATATTTAGCGTAACGTGACTTTTTCCGCGTCATCTTTTTTAATATTATCAGATCTTTGTAGACTTGAATGTAATATGACCTTTAGACAAATAATTTCAACATTAGGTGTAAAATTAAAAATTAATTTATTTAATGAAATAAGTGTCAAACAATAAAATGCACTTTGGTGCTTTTTTATGAAATTAGCACAAATTTTATTTGCTCTCGGTGCTTTTTTATTTCTTAAGTGGCAACCGTGTAAACATAAGTACTAAATATATTTTCTATAGCTTAACTCTTCAATTGTTCTTGTTTGCAGAGCTCAACACACATTACGACGACGGGTTTTTTGTTCATTTCCCATAACTCACGTTTCTCAAGCCTAAAGAATTTGGCAAATATTGAAGTTGGCCAAATATTCTTTTGCTGGGATCGAGGCGTGCTGTTTGCGCTTACGTAGGCACTTACAAAGTAAGTGAGGAAAGCAAAAGTTGCCATTACACAGAGTTTCCCTTTCGGATGTGGGTCAACACCTGTGACCAAATGGATGCATAAATCACAGCCAATTCATCTTGAAGGCCAATGCAGTGTATCTGCTAAGTTTTGCCTTCAATTTGTGGTAAACTCAAATAATCTGATCGTCCAAGCTGGGTTCATGGTAAGGTAGATGCAGTACGTGATGTTCCAGCGACACTTGGCAACAGTTGCATTTATACCACTGTAATTATTGTACAGCTGAGATCCGTTAAGACCAGTAGACTACACTTTGGAATTAGTTAAAATTCAATGACTTTGTCGAAATGAACTAATGATGCATTTGCTCCACGGCAATTATCAACAGATCAGACTGCGTCGACTACGTACATCTATATGTACGTACATATATTAATTACGGCAGATCAATTACGCTCAAGTTGGACGTTAGTTCATAGTTAACTTTCTGATAAATACGGCTTGAAGGCATTTATTTATGTAAATTCGTTTGGCTATGGACGCAGTATTTAAGACAGAGTTCATGCATATTAACACCAACTATTTAAATTTTTTGCATTTTTGTAATAATATGAAACTGGTTAGCGACACTACTATTAGAAATATTGTTGTTAATTGCTCCTCAATTAAAATTATTGCTGAGTACAATTAATACTGCTACTTAAAGGGAAATTACATTTTAAATTGTGTCAGTATTTTACATTCCACTTTGAAGTCGATTTTATTTTAGATAATCAACTCTGATTTAATTGAAGATTCGATTCATATTCAATTGTTCCTTGAATACAATTATTTCTGAATAAAATTTAAAAAGTTTTTGAATGGTTCCAGTAGGTTTTATTTTACTTCAAATAAGATCTGACAACTTTGAGTAATCTAAAATTATTGAAATTGGTATTTAATTGTTGTTTATAAAATGTATTGCTAATAAAATCACTAAAGTTTTAAACTGATTTAATATTTTTATATCACTTTAAATGCGAGTTTTGAA
The DNA here is from genome assembly GCA_035045125.1 of Hypselothyrea guttata. NCBI lineage: Eukaryota > Metazoa > Arthropoda > Insecta > Diptera > Drosophilidae > Hypselothyrea > Hypselothyrea guttata. The sequence continues at coordinate 790,784 of JAWNNJ010001716.1, read as the reverse complement.
TAAATTGTTAAATCAAATAACTTTTCAATCAAACTGAACATTTTTTTGTGTCACTAATTCTAAATATAATTTAAATTAAATCTTGAGCAGAATCTGTTTGCCTCTTTGAATTTGTTTATATTTAATTTAAATATCACAGCCCACTGATTTAACAAATATTCCTCTGTAAGCTTGGCCCGATTATAAGCTTCTGCTCGTGTTTTTGCTTTGATACTGCAATTTAATAGCTTGATGCGATTACAACTGCTAAATCCTTAAAAAAAAAATGTTAAATCATTGCACAATTAGTTTGGCAACCAGTTTGGCAAGAGCGGCAAATGAATTTCGAATTTAACGATCAGGTCGGAAGGTGAGGTTCCCTTTACTTGAATTCACTTTTATGGGGTCTTTCAATCCGATGGAAGTGGACAATAAACGCTCGGCAATAGCTTAATTAAGAGATTAACAGTAGGATTTACTCACTTGCATTGCACTGGCTTTTATTTGCGAATAGTTTCATTTTCAGCGCTTAGTTTTTATTGCAGCTTTATTTATATTTATTTCTCGTCAAATTACTGCACTTTTCGCAACAATTTGAGCTAGTTGAGCGTTGATAAAGAGCTGCGGCAGTCTGTTGAGTGTTTGATTTATGGCTAAATTGACTGCTGACAGGATTGATGAATATTCAAATATATATTTTATGGATATTTAGTTGTTATTTATTCACTTCGAGTGCCAGCGCACATACTATTATTATCCACTCGATAGTTGATCGATTTGATTTCACAGAATGTCCCGTCAATTATTTGGCTACTTAATCTGTATGCAGTTAGCTTAAATATTATTCAGATATTGGTATAATGCACTTTAGTTCTGCTTCTTGCTATAGTTGTTGTCGATATTGTTGCTCGTCCGTTCTGACTGTTATCGAATCGACTGACACGCACTTCCTATTCGCACGATATTTGACAACTTAATGTGCCGAGATCAACAGCTCTGGGCACCTTTATATGGACTCTTGGGTCGGGTCGCTCAGAGCCGACTGAGACCGAGACCGAGACTGAGACTGAGACTGAGACTGAGACTGAGACTGAGACTGAGACGGAGACTCAGTTCCAGATCGAACTTCGTACAACTTACTCGGACGTACCGCCTAGACGTAGCGCTGGCATCCAGCATCAAGCATCAAGCTCGCAAATCTTTACATGAACCGGTCCACTTGCAAGCCTCTGCTGGCGTCGACGCCGACGCTGACTGCGCTGCTGCTGTTACTGCTGCTCAGCATCGACGTCAGCGCCGGTCCCTGAGCGTCAATAGTAATAACAATTTTAAGTCAACAGCGATTAATATTCGCCAAGTACTTACAATTTTGTTTGAAATTTCTTTTATCTCTGTCTCTATTTGGATTGAGTTTTTTAGCAAAGATTTGTTCAATAATAATCAAAATAAAAACGGAATTGTGTAAATAAATAAAAATCAAATTAAATATTATTATTAGTACAAGCAAATATCATGATATATCGAATGGTTTGTATAAATGTAAATATTTGAAAAATAATATAGATAATTGTGATATAGTAGATAATTTAAAGACTCCCATCAGCATATTATTTTGTTCAAAGATTATTATAACCTCACAAATTAATTTAACAAATATAAACAATATTTGAATAAAATATAATCATTAATATCAAACATTTGGACATATGGGGATGATACAAATACGTATAAAGTTCAAATATTATATTAAAAAATATCAATAGTTTTAAAAATATTTACATGTCTTTAAGAATTTTAAAATACTACAGTTTGATAAACATACAAATAAATATTCAAAGTTTTATTTAAGTAAAAATTAATTAAACAAATGTTGAAAGTAAATAAAATATTTTGATATAAGGAAGAAATACAACAGCTACAAAAATATCGAAAACATTTATAAAAACAAAATCTATTCTCTTAAATACTTTTTAATCAAATAATTTTGTCAAAATAAAATATTGTGATAACAGATATGTATAAAAACATATAAGAAATTTCAATGAATTAAATATAATCGAAATATTATCATATATATTATATTGGGCTTATCAACCTTCCAAATTTGAAACAAACAAACAGATCCGCGTTTTTAGCTCAGCTTTCCTCATTCTTATAAATTGATATAACGCATTTATTTTGCATAATTGTGCACTTTATTATTCTAGATTAAAAGCACTAATAATCAGTTGCCCTGCACCTCTTGCATAAATTGATGGGGCATTGATATTTAAGATCCAATTTCTCGTCAGCCGCAAATAATAATCGCTATTAACTGGCAATGCGGATAATGATCTATGACATCAATCTAGATCGTGGACAAAGCAATTGTCACGTGTCGAAGTCAGGTGTCCGAAGCTGTGTTAACAGGTCTCTAATACTAGTTAAGTCCGTCAAACTAGTTAGCAATGACTTAGGGCATGGCTGGGTGGTGATTATTGTCTGACCCAGGCAAAAGTTAAATGCGGTTTTTTTTTTGCTAAATATCGCATGTGTTTATTGCTTTCATTAATGGGGCTAAGTGTGTACTATTTTGTTCTTAATTTTAATAGCTGACATTTATTTAATATTCTCTTTTTAATTTTATGGCGTCTTTTTCTGGTTTTGTTTTCACACATTTCGCTTAGAGCCAGGCCCAAAAATACAGATAATGCGGCCCCCTAACTAGCGGTTGCCATGTTCCAAACAGTAAACTGTTATTTATAGCCAGAGACTCCATAATTATGGCATATTATGGCGTATTAGACGATGGAAGCACCCGTAAATTCTCTGGAAACTTTTACCCGTAGCGCAAACCTAAAAGCTTTTTACCTCCACTAAACTTTGTGCCAAGGATATGACTAACTGGCGGTATTATCTGGAAAATTTGCAATGGAATATGCAATATTCAGCAACAACAACATCAACTATTTGACCAGAACACACAAGTTAACAAGTTTGTTTAATATGCTTGAATTTTAAATACTCTAGAATATTTCTAGTATAATTAGTATGTGGTTAAAAACAACTTGAGAGTGTGATTTATCGGTTTAGACTACGTAAATAAAATATTCATATCGTTATTGATTTTTAAATATTAGTCTTATATTAATCAATGAGATTAATCAAAATAATTAACAATGAATCAATATCAATTATATGCATATCTAAATATTTCTTCCATACATATATTACCCATAATGGACTAATTTTAAATTTATATACTCTAGACTATTACTAGTATAATTATTTAATTAATCTGGAATAATTTGTAATAATTGTAATTTGTAATAATTTGTGATTTATCTATTTAGACTTTGTAAATAAAATATTCATATTGATATTAATTTTTAAATATTAGTTTTATATTAATCAACAAAATTAATTTAAATAAAAATACATACTATATATAAATAAGTAATTATTGTATCCATATATCCATATGTCGGAATATTTATTCCCCGCTAAGTTTTACAAATATTGATGAAGATAGTTGATAATTATAAATAATATCAATGATAATGTTATGTCACTAAATCATACACCAATATATCAATATGGCTAAAAGCTGTTTTAGATAACGGCCATAAACATCGCGAATCCATTATTATTTCAAACATTACGCTCGGGCATACCTTAGTCTTTTTATTACAGGGTAAATACTTAATGATTTGTTGTTATTGTTGACAAGACGTTAAGAACGTGACAATTGTTTGCATATGGAATTAAAAGGTTTTTTTTTTTGCTTTTCTTGTTAACATCCTACTGGACTTGTAAAGTATAGGTTAAAGGAATAGTTTTATGATTCATGCATATGTTTATTTGCATTATAGACACTCGTAACAAAAAACAATAATTTCACATTTCGCAGTTTGACTTGCGTGCTCAGATTTATTTTAATAAGACGAGATATTGTTAATAGTATTTACGAATACTACGAATTGTTACCTCAGCATGCAAATTTAATTCAAGTAGTACTTCTTACCAATTGCCAAATCACGCTATACGTGCTGTGCTGTCAGCTTAGCTTCTTTAAGGCTAGATTTAGCATATTTTGAGAAACAAAATCTTAATTAAATTCAGAAGCTTTTAAATAGGATATTCCGCTTTCGAATCTTATTTATGTGAAGTCACAAAATTCATTTCAAAGTTCAAAATTTTCAAAATTTTGTATTTGTTAGATTTTAATCTTAAGTGATTTAAAAAACATACAAATTTTTACGAGTAATCATATATAACGATATGTATTAAAAAAAAATTGGAAAAATCCCATTTTTCGAAAAGTTTACTACAAAAACTGAAATAGACAACTTGGAAATTTTTATATGCTATATTTTGATCATAAACGACTTGTAATAACAAAATTTTCTTTAACATTTTCATGTTATGGGTAATTTTGTCGCATAAAATCCAGTTATGGAAATCAAATAATTTTGAATAATGATTTTGAGAATTATTCTTCATCGTGTTTGTATTTATTTATAGCGATTTTTTGCCGGGCAACTCTTATGCGTGTGTCTCAAATCGATTTTTAAATAATGGGGAAATAATATGTGGAAGGTATGTAGGGGTTCCCCTGTTGCATGCCTGCAAAAATTATAACTGTACCCGCACTTAGCATGATCGTACAGTTGCCAAATTGGAGACTAGCAAAGCTCAGGCAGTTTAAACTGATTACTTGGCATATATTAGAGCAATTGGCAATGTTTCCACTTGGCTGCCTGCGTCAGATGCAATATTCTAAGACTGTGATACGATCGAGGCTTGGGGCAAGTATTAGAAGTAGTCTTTTCCGTACAACATATGCAGATACAGATAACTGGGAGATCAACAAACGCTTGTTATTGTTTATCTTACAGATGACTAACCCGTATTTTAAGTAGGAGTTCCCCGCCTTACTTTTCATGCTTAGTCAGGGTGAGCCAGAAGTGTTAGACGGAAAGCTTTTTGTAGAGCTGAAGCTGTAAATCCCCTGCCCTCTCTACCTAATGGCAATAAGATTAGAGCAAGTGCTTAGATAAATTAGCCACGGTAGCAAGGAAGTCAAGGCGAATTAGCTGGGACTAAAGGTGAAAGATATTAGCGCTATTGTTCTACGATCCATTTAATCATAGAGGAAAGTTTTGCAGGCAATACATCTGCGATAAGCTTTATTTGCAAATGAGGAACGAACTATGCCAATTATATTTAAATACAATACGACTCAAAGTAATGCATATTTAACGAGTTTACCTGCATTTGCTGCACTCTAAGAAACACACAAAAACAAACACCTATTAAACTCGAACTAGCGCTTTTAATAGCCGCAATACGGAGAAATAATAAATTAATAGCTAGTGATAATTAGCTAGGTCATTTAATGATAATATTATGGTGTTTAGAGAACGAGCTCATGACGTTTGCCGCTGTTATGCTGTTTGATGTAATGTCAGTGGGCACACGTTGCGTATACGTAATGTTTATGCAGATTACGCATACACAGCTTTCAGATTGTGCAATTTCCATGGGGACATTGCCGAATTCAAAGCGGTTTATTCAAATAGAAAGCATTACACTCAGCGAAAAACTAGCTTAGCTTCAGTTATGAATTTCTTTAAACTCAATCAATAGTTTTATATCTTTCAATCTACTTTAATCTTTGCCCCCGTTTGCTTTTTGCGCAGTGTCGCCGCTGTTATGCCAGCTGCAATTAAATGATATTTAAATAATTCTAATTAATGATTGGATCGAATGCGTCTGCCATTTGCATATCCGGTGGGTAATCCTTCGCTTCGCATTCGAATTTTATCATTAATATCTAGCTCTGATAGAATTTCACGGTATCTCGTTAGACAACTGTCAGCATTTGTTAGCCGCCAACTTTCCATTCCAGCTGCTTCAAAAACTTTCACAAACATAATTAGCCTGCATATGAAAATGTACGTATATTTTTCAGGTTTCCCGCTCCCACGCACCTACCACAGGTGAGCAGGGGAAGCCGAGGGATGCAGAGGGAAGCAGAGGGAAGCTCCAATCCTGCTGATAGACTCGGCATTTAGACCATCGTGTGCGTTGCCGTTAGCTATAAATGCCGCTTGTCCCGGGCATTCGGTTAGCATTTGCTCTGCGTATCCACTCAACAATTGTTCTCCGAGAGTTAAATTCGCCTGATTAACTGTCGCCTTTCACCCGGCATTCACATTTGAATCCTGCTGCCACATGCAAGTCGCAGCCGCAGTAAGCTCCACTCAATACTCGGCAGTAAAAAGTGAGTAGAAGAATTAAAAATCTATTTTTGCATATTTCCGTCGACAGCTTCTTAAATAATATTGTGCAGTATTTAACTAATTAAAAGTGAGTAGTAAAATTACAAATATATTTTTGGTAATTCATCAGTTCTCCGAAACAATTGTAAAATATTTTTTTAATACTTTGGTATATTTAATTTAATTTAATTAATAAAAGCGGGTAAAAAATTTAAAATATATATTTAAAAATTGTCATCATCCGCTTTTAAAAAAATTAAACGATTTTTAAAGAATATTTAAAAACATTTAACTAAATAAAAAGTAGGTAGAAAATTGAAAAACATATTTTCTTGTTAATTGTTAATTTTTTAAATAATATTTTGGTGTTTTCTAAAATAAAAGTGAGCAGAAAAATTAAAAATATATTTTAAGATACTTTCGTTCACCGTTATCAGAAAAAATTGTGGAATTTTCAAATAATATTTTAAAATATTTAATTAACGAAAAACTGAGCTAAAACCATTTTTTTAAATAGTCATTAGTAAAAATCTCCAACGGTTGTCAGATTTATTATAAAAACATACATTTCCTCTTTGCACTAAGTTAATAGACCCTTTTTACTTTTTTAAAGTAAAGGGTCTAAACATAAAACAAAGTCGGAAATATGTATATATTTTCAATTTTCATCATTAAGTTCTTAAAATATTCAGTGTTCGGTTGAAAAATTGAAAATATTTTTTGCAATAGTCATCAAAATATAAATAGAGTGCAATTTTATTTCAAGCAATTATACAATTAAAAACATATTACACTGTATTTATTCACAGAGTGGTTAGCTTTCGAGAAGTAATTACAGAATTTAAAAAACTATTTTACTATATATAATTATATGTAAAAACTCTCCCTGCGTTGGGAATGTGTAAATTTTGAAATATTCAACGTTTTGAAACAGCAAAATATAAATCGGGCGCAATTACCTTCGCTAATTAAGTAATATTATAGCACATGCATTTGTCTACACTTTATTCTCCAATTTTCCGATTCTCCGATTCCCCGATTCTCCCGAGGCAATTGACGTTAGACGCACGTAACCTGCGGTTCTTGCCCCCAATCCAACTATCCAACTGTCATTACGATCGACTATTTAGTAGAACGTGGCTCTAGTAAAACCCTCAGAGTGGCTAATCTGTAATCAGGGAGAGAATGCGGCAATAGCTTGCAGTCTAAGCCAATCTCGGCTAACAACAAGGCAATTAGCAATTGCTTATTAATTCACAGACCTGCACTACTAAGTAATTTTCAAGCGAACCAAGCCATATTTATCTCATATCAGCCTCAATTATAGTGTCATAATAGTGTGCAAACTACTTACAGATGATTACACACAATTCCTTAAGAAACCAGTGCAATCGATTTGCAAATCAAGCCAAAGTACTCATTATCCAAGTTACCTAATTCCAGTGTAATCCATGTGACCTATAACTTGGGTCTGATTTGGTTATATCTTGGTTTTCCGCAAATGCTGAAACTTTTTTCAAATTGATTTAATTTTTTATTTCAGTTTTTATTTCCAGACTAATAACCATTTAATTAAGTACTGTAATAAACACCGATCAAATTTTGAACCAGCTTAGATGTTGAGCTATAACTTTTATAGTATATCGCTCCCAGGGAAAACCTTTGTAAGCCTCAACATTAATAACATTTAATATACATACATTCAAAACACATGACCGATCCGATTTTGGAAACATGTTTTTCAATTTAAAGCTAAAATTCTAAATTCGTATTTTTTGTTGCATACCCTCGGGCTGAAAAATTGAATAGAACACTTTAGTTGTCCCGATTTTGTATTTTTCTTATAAACAGAAGTTAAGTTTAAATTTTCACTATGATTTTTGCGATCAGTATCGAAAATAGACTAAGAAATGTTATAGTAGCCCAAAAACATGAATTTCTAAAACAGATTTTGTGCTACTTTTAATTTAATTTTAAATTGCAAATAATTTTTTTAAGCCAAACTCATCATGTCCTACACAATGCGCTGTACTCTGGTCGTCTGCATCGCCCTGGCCCTATTTGCCTCCGGATGTAACGTGGAGGCCTCCAACGCACGGCCTCCGCGGAATAATGACATCAGCACCATGGCGGATGCCCTCAAGTATCTGCAGGATCTTGATGTCTACTATGGAGATAGGGCTAGAGTTAGATTCGGGAAGCGAGGCTCCTTGATGCAGCTGCTGCGAAATCGAATGCTCGAAACCGGCGCCAGCAACAATGAAATTATCAACGACAACAACGGCGGAGAATTGGTAATTAACACTAGAATTAAATGCAAATTATCGGACACCATTTAAAGCTTGCGATTGCAGAGACACGCAGCGGCGGAGGAGGAGGTATATTAATAAACACATCGTATGCGACATCCAATTAGAACTTAACGCGAACCTAGCTAAGTATCAGAAGCTGCTATATGTGGTATAATTTTGGAGCAATAGTTTAAATATCTACGAATACAAATGTACAAACAGTTGAATGTTAAACGCAAGTCAATCATGAATAAAATGGCGCAATGCTAGTATATCCAGCAGTATTTTGGCTTCCTATTATTGGATGGGGACTGCAGCTATATCTATGTATAAGTCGAACTTTTAGAGCAATGAGGAGAAGGGTTTGCTAAAATTGCTTAATCCAAAAATTTTAATGAAAGTTTAAGTTAAATTCATAGTTTCACAGTTCTTACTATAAAAAGGATATGGAAACGATGGAACATCAGTGGAAAAAATTGATCGACCTAAAAGAAAAACTTGAGATATAGTCATATAGTGAGATAAGAATACAGTGCTCAGGTCAGCTATTTCTGGGAAAGTCGTAGTATAGTAACTTTTAAGTTGAAAATTCTGAGCGAGTTCTAAAATAGTCTATTCCTCCTATACTCGATTCCTTCCTATAATCCATCAGTTCGATCTCTGGTACGTGTCTTAATTCTGGAATCTATCTTAGATATTGTTTTTTCCCAAAGTATCTAGTTTTGATCACAACTCCAGTGAGAAAGCTTCCCTGATTGCCGCTTGATTATCAGAAAGGAAGTCAATGTTCCTATTCATTCCTGGTTCATCTCAGCACATCTGTCCAGGGAAACATAGCTCCACTCAAAAAGAGAATTGAAGAGTCTATTAATTTAGCAATTTAACTTTCTTTAAACAGAATAAACAAGTCAACAAACTCAGCAAAGTATTCGCATCAAATCTGTATTAATTTTCGTAGTTCTCCTAGGCCAGTTGTATGTTCTCCACCTCCTTGATGAGATCCATGTGCTTGAATTCATCTGGGCGCTTCGTGAACGTCTCCAGCAGCTTCAGCTTGTTCTCATCCGTCTTGTAGTAGAACATCTGCAGCTCGTTGGCCAGGCACTGCGCCTCCTGGGCGGTCAGCACCTTGGAGTCGTACTCCCCCCGCATCAGCACCACGCCCTTGTCCTGCATCTCGGTATAGTGCACCAGGGTGAGGCACTCGGGGGCGTTCTCGTGATGCACCTGGTAGGCCAGCAGGGGGGTGAAGTGCACCGTGTTGGCGGCAAACTGCAGCATGATGAACTCGAAGCCCTCGCTGCGGGGCAAGGGCAGCAGAAATACCGGATGCTCCTTGGCGCGCGACGTCAGCGTCTCGTACTGATCCGTAGTTAACGTGGCCGCCAGCACGTCCTTGGTCTTGTGGTATTCTATCCAGATCTTAGCTATTTCCTCCGCATTCTTGTCCTCCAGCAGCTCCATCTTCATGATGTCGGAGAGCTTCTTGTGCGGCAGTTCTCCCTCCTCCTTGGCGAGCTTCGCCTTGGGGTTCAACAGCTCCGAATAGGATCTAAAACAAATTCATTTAGTAAATATTCAGATACTCTTTCATAATTACCCAAGAACTATATTTACTAACTTTGAATGCGCATAACTTTACCAAAATTGAACCGATTTTGAAGCGGTGTGGTTTTTTTTATCATTCAAATTCGAAATAAAAACGATTTAATATTTTTCCGAAAATTTTAAGGGGTCCTCCTTAAAAAAATTAACATTTTCGAAAAAAAAAATTATTTTTTTAAATATTGTAAGAATTGGTGCTCTAACGATTGTATTGCAAAATTATGCAGAAAAAACCAAACATGATAGCATTTGGTCGGAAAATGTAGATTTTGGGGCCAATTTTGGTATTATGGGGGGATTATCACGCTTAAACAGCCCTAAACAGCAGATCGGGCTTGCCCGTCTGTATGTTTACCCTGTACCCAGACACACAGACATGGCTATATCGACTGATCAAGTATATATACACTAAGTGGAATCTGAAACTCCTTCTGCCTGTTACAGAGGTTTCACCCATTTTTCAATGATTACAGGGTATACTGAACATCTTCACACCCCTTCTCCTTACCTGGCCTGACTCTTGCCCTCTTTGATGGGGTTTATCACTCGCTCGATGCGATCCAAGAATTCCTCCGCCGACGTCTGCTGCATCTTGGCTATTTTGTCGGCGTACTTGGAGTAGTACGGATTGGACTCCTTCAGCTGCTCCACGGCCTCCTTGGCACGGCTTGAGGACGACATGGCGATGCTGCGCGTTAGTATTAATTGATTATTTTGCAAAATACGTAAACATTTGCGGACGCATGCCATGCCGAACGAGTGCAAATTCTGACGAGTGTTATTATACAACGCACAGCTGAGACTAAACTCGCAGTGTTGGTAAATGCCAAACCAATGAGCAGCAGCGCACAGCTGACTGCGCTTATCGATAAATGTGATTCAAAGTCTGCTTAGTGTTAATAATTTTTATATTTCCACATGTGGTTTGCATTATTAAATAAAGAAATGGAAAATAGAACTGCTGTTAAGCAATTGACGTTGCAAACACTATGTCTTAAATTTGCGGTCCAAAGCCAAGCAAGTCGGTGTTTGATATCGATATCGATGACAAAGCAAAGTTTTCCCTGTGTGCATTTGCTTCACGCACGTACAATCAAGCTCGCTCAATTAAGTTTATTTGCTTATGAACTTAAAAAATAAAGAAAATGCTGCTACTGTAATGAAATAATGAAGTTGCAATTATATTTTGAATTTGCGCGCCAATGCCAAGCAAATCGGTGTTCATCAGCGATGTTTTCGATGCGATATTTTCCGCACAACAACGATACGATAGAGACACCGATGTTTGGCTACGCCTATCGATAGGGCAGTTGCACCACACGGCCAAGTAAGTAATTAATTTGGTTAATCTTGCTATATTTAATGCATATGAAATAAATAAATAACAAATGCTGATACTGTAAAAAAGTATCCTTAATTGATATTTTCGCGCCAAGCTAAGGGCATTTCCAAGAATGGTGCTATCGATAGCAACAGCGATGCTTGGCTGCGTTTATATATTTATGCTTATGTTGTGTTCTTATGTGTATACTTGCTATTGTGCATAGAAGGTAAATAAATAACGTATGCTTTAACATTAATTTTTAACATTTTTTTTAAATTTTCGCGCCAAACTGATGGCATTTCCAAGAATATCGATGAGCAGCAGCGATGTTTCCAAACGATGCATCGATAGCAACAGCGATGTTTTTGCCAACTCGGCTGTGCCATCGCTGAAGTGAGCGCTCTCTTGAAAACCTGTTCTCGGCTTAGTCTCAGCAGAATCTTAAAGCGCGTTGTACGTACGGCGGTGCTCCGGTAAATGTTTTGGGCGTGTGTATATATGCGTGTGTGTGCATATGTAGACCAGACTGGGGCTTTGCTCAGAATCAGAATCGTGTGTCACACTGCGCTTAGTATAGATTTTCTTCAGGTGCTTCGATTGTAGAATTCGAAATACCGATTATTGGCATACTTTAGTTTCATATTCAATTAGATTTCGGAGAAAAACGCCTAGCCCGAGAAATAACGGTCAATTGCATAATTTGGCTTTTTTCCTTGGAATTCAGCAGAACGGGAAACGGCGGCTTTATTTATCTATTGAGCGGAATTGAGGCGAAATGCAAACGGCAGTAGAATAAACATAATAATGACCATACATAAACGGAATGTGCATAACAATTAAAGGGAAACCCAATAAAAACGAAAAAGGCGAAACGGCAAAAAAAAAAAACAAGAAAAGGCAAAATAGGCAAAAATATAAAAAACAAAAAAAACTAAAAATAATATACAATAAGCGCTGCTAAGCTTTGTTGTTGTTGCATCTTCGCCTGTGTTTTTATGCCCTGTTTATTCAGTTGCCTTTTGCTTGTTTTTATAAGTGACATAACGGTATTTATTCTGCCTAAGCGAGCGAGTCTGTGTGTGTGCGTGTGGTGTGTGTGTGTGGGTGGTCTCTGCAAAAGCACAGACACAAAAAGTGCAAAGCCAAGCCGCTGCTGCTGCCGCTGCCGCCGCCTCTGCCGCTGCTTCTGTTATTGCATTGTTGCTGCTTTCCCTCGCTGCGCTCTCGCAGAGAGTCCTGTTAGTGTTGGCCAGTGTCGCCAAAAACAGTCAGATTTTAATTGCAAAATAAAAAAAAATTTTAATTTGTTTAAATAAAAAAGCTAATAATGAAAATGAAATAAAATTAAATTTAAACAAATAAATATTTTTCAATTGATTTATGATAGGCAGCAGAGAACTGTTTTCACAGAGGAGTGGTGGTCAATGTTGCCAAAAATAGCCAGATTTCACTGATGAAAATCTAAAAAAAACTTTTATTTAAATAAAATAAAAAAAAAATAATTAAAACAATATAATATATAATTTCAAATAAATCTATAGGCGAAAATAGAATTCCAGCTAAATTGCCATCGCTGGTGTAGGTGGTTAGCTTAGTGGGAGGGGGGAGTGTGGCTGATTTTGAGCAAAGGGTGGCAACGCTGCCTGCATATAACTTATGCGTGTTTTCGCTTCGTTTCAATTGCAGATATTTATCGCTCTCGCTCGGCACACACACATACATAGAAAGCAACAAATACTGCCAACCCTCGCAACAACAAAAACAAAGACAAGTGCGCGCGTGTTGTTGTTGCCGTCGTTGTAAAAATGCTTGCAGAGTCTGTCTTCAGCACGACGCTGGCAGCGCTGCTGCTGCTCTGCTGCTGCACGCCGCAAGCAGCGGGCGCTGAGCTGGCGGACAAATTACGCGATGATTCGGAACTTTCACAGGTGAGTGCAGAGATGGGAAACCTGAGAATAATGCCAAAGCTAAACAGGCTAAGTAAACAACAATTAAATAAATAGAAATAAAATATTAAAAAGTAGGATTAGTTGTATTTACAGTTGTTCTCACACACACACAGTTACATGCAAACAAACATAAACGCACTTCGGCTAAGCCTTGTCCTTGAGTAGAAAAACCTTGAGCGTAGATAGAGAGAGAGAGAGAGAGAGAGCGTTAAAAATAGAGAGAGCGAAACAGACTCGCGCTTACAGGTAGACGCTGCGTCCTTGACCTTTGCCATTTCTGCACTTGTTGAAAAATCAATGTGACCAGAGCTGCGCTCGCAAATTTTGTTTACTCAAATTTGGAGCAAAAAAAAAAAAAATAAATACTCAAATTAAAACCAAAAAAAATTATAAAAAATATAAAAAATTAAAAAATTACAAATTAAAATTTGGAATAAAATTAAGTTCAGAGTTTTCAGGTTAAACAATTTTAGTTTATTTTAATTAAAAATTAAAATTAAATATTTAATAAAAATAAGAGTAAACAATCAAAAAAAGATAAAGCAGGGAAAAATGCAGAAACAAATAAATCTATTTTAAATTTCCCTCCCAAATACTCCCTGCCCCTGCCCACAACCATCTTGGCATTTGGTATGCATGTTGAGCGCATTATATAAAAATCTAAAAATATAAAAAAAAAAACAAATAAATTATGCATAAGGCAGAAACAACAAAAGATCCGGCCGTTGACGTCGACTAAGCATAACAGTTTTCTATCTTTTTTACACCTTCACACACCAACACACACAACCACACACAACACATAAAAGTGTAAAAAAGTCAGAAGCCATTAAAGGTTGCCAGCCTAAAACAATAACAGAAACCACCAACTATTTCTGCCTCTGTCCGTCCCTCCGTCCACCCGTCCGTCTGTCGTTCTAGTCTGTTAAACATTTAATGCCCAAAATATAGTTGGAGTTAAGCCTCTGCCTGCTGTTCAAACTCGTATTCAAACTAAGCAGAAATTTCACAATTGAAAAGAAAGCGTGTGAGATACTAGGTACATATTAACCTATGTATGAATATAGTATATTCAGCTAAAGTGAGTATGAATCTATTCATTCATATTCATTCTATTGCCAGCTGTAGCTCTATAAAACACATTTGCCACTTGAAACTTCATCAAATGCACCTTAAAAAGCACCGAAGATCTTGCAAGAATATCTATATTAGTTCGATATATTCTTTAAATGTATTTGGTTGCTATAAGACTTAATAGGGAAAAGTAATAAATAAAATTATAAATAAAATTATAATATGCAATATAATATTTATGTAGGAATTAAATACACAAGTAAGTTGAACTTAACAAAAAAAGAAGGAAAACACCATTTGAAGCTCAATAAACCACCAATGTTGGCAACTGTGCACTTTGCAGCTGTTAACTTAAAGTTTCGCTGTTGAAGGTGACTTTTTGCTTGGATTCTGTTAATGCAATTAACAGAGGTGAATGCATGAATGTCTGAAATTAGCTTGGACGCATTTCGAAATATGTATGCAAATAGGAATTGGAATTGAAGCCAGCATATTTTTCAATCGGGTCCCAGAGCCATATAATTACACACTGTACAATTTTCTAGGAAAAGCCATAGAAAAGTAGACCACTTTTCCCTCTGCGTCTCAAGTGAAATTTCAATCGAAAAACTCATTACATTTACATTTCCATTGACATGGTCGTAAGTGTGTGTGTGTGTGTGTGTGTAAGTTGAGTCTGTGTGCGGCAGATCAACCCCATTGAGTGAGGAGCTGACCCCAGACTTCCTGTCCTGCCTCAGTATTTTCATTTTATTCATCATTTTCATTTTAATTTGTAACCTTTGGCTGCAATCGTGCGCTGGTGGGTGGATTGCGTTGCATGGGATTGTGGATTGTGGATGGTGGACGGGATTGTTGTCAACTGCCAGCGACCTAGGCATAGAGATGAAGACACATCGCAAACTCACACTCACACTGACACTGACAAACAGCATCGAATTCAATTAAATTTAATTTAAGATTACAATACTCAGAGCGAGGCGAGAGACGCGTGTTATATGGCATTATGTGAGCTCCAAGCTTCTTCGTGCCGTCCGTACGTGAATGCGCAAATGACCTTAATGGAGCCTATATACATACATTCTTCTGCTCCATACACTCGGAGAAAATTTAGCGCTTAAACGAATTTAATTTCAAGAGCAAGAATTGAATTGAAAGAAAGACTTTATACGGATTACGTATTCTATAGTCTTTGATAGCAATAAATTTCAGGGACCGTAAATAATAGTTGAGTTTCAAAAAGTAGAAACCCAAATAAACCTTCGGGAAGGGTGGTCATATTTTATATTGTAAATTTAAATTTAATTTAAACAATTGAAATCTTAAATAAAATTGGCATTTGAATGCAGGGTTTCGATCTTTGATGCAGAATTTATTATAATTATTCTTAGATAAACAATTTCGATATTGAATGGAAATTTTTGATCTTAAGTGAAAATTGAATTTTTGACAACGAGAATTCTTGATTGAACTATAAAAACTCTTGATTTTTGTGCAGTGTAGATGCATTAGAGATATGGCATGCGATGCAGCTTATGATCTGTTGGCTTCCCCTACTCTTTCTCCACTTCTCAATCAGCAGCTTGTCTTCTGTTGCGATACCAATTAAAACACAACTCGAGCGGGTAGCTGCAATTATGCCCAAAACTCCACCATCTGCATAATTTGTACCAATTAAAATCGAGTAAGGAACATGCATACACAAACACACGCCTGGGTTGATTATACATAATTATTATATAGCTCATGATCATGTATAGGACATCGCTTGTCATATTCCCAATGCGACAAATGCATTAGCTGTAGAGTAGTTGCTCTGTCCTTCCAATATTTTGACCTCTACTGTACACACACACACACACACACCCTCTGCTCGTAGCTCCGTTGAACCTTGGCTAGAAGAAATTTAATGAATTTGACCAAAAACCCAAACACAGACACACAACCAAAATTAAGTCGCAAGCAAAAAATTTGAACTGTCAGCGGTGCTCTCTCTCTGTTCTCTCTTCTCTCTCTCTTTCAGAGCACTGCCAATACGCTCAGGCGCCTTATGCCAGTTAGGGTAAGCTGCAACAAACAAAAACAACAACACCAACTGTTACATGTTTTTTGGCTTAATTTCGTTAATCAATTTTAAACAAGGGTTGAGTCTAGCTGCCCCTCAGTGGGCGTGCCCAGTGTGAGCAGCAGCAGGGGGGCAGGGACAGCAGGTCGGGGGTAGCACTATCTGCATTTTGTTTGCACCGCCGTCTGGCGCTGACTCTGACTCTGACTCATGGTGCCCTTGACTCCATCCCCACTAGACACCACCGAAATCCACGACACAGACACGCGCCAGAGCTGCGTCCCTTTCAGCAGAGGGTTCATTGGCATCACAATTTGATAGCTCATGAAATCAAATGCATTTTCATATCGTCCATCGTTCATGGGATGAACGGAGGGTGCCCCAATCTGTGTCCGGATTCAATAGTCACTTGTCGTGGCGAATTCGCTAATGGCTCGACAATGTGCTCCCGGGGGAAGCAATTACGCTCTTATCACAATGAAATTCATAGCTCGAATATTTGCAAATAGATAGCACAGTTGCCTACACCGCAAGAAAAGCGCATGTCGTTCTTAGGTTGAAATTATTAACAATTTAAACGCTTTCAGTAAAATTCAATAGTTTGAATCGTAACAATAGAAAATTTATACTAGGTTTATTTATTTTATTCATCTCGATCAAGAATTTATTCATATCTTCGTAACGTCAAATGTTGCTAATCAAAACTAACGTTATGGAGCTATCGTACGACAAAATGTAAAACTTTTATAAAAGGTTCTGTCGACATTAGAAATTTAATGGGAATACTTCTGAACTAGCAAGCTCACCTTGCTAATAATGATGTTTAACTTTGGACTCTCTTTACCTCCGATATACCTTCAGAAAGGCTTGGCATAAATGCTTGTGCTATTGATACTCTAGTCGAAAGAGGTTCTTAAATTGTGCTAGACTTGTGCTTTCTATTATTGTTGTGCAATAAAGAACTTTCTCTCCTTCCGATATAAGACTTGTCGTAAATGCTATCCGCTGTTGACATGATATAGCTCACTTACCCGAAGAACAAATGCAATCTAGCGAAGTGGACAGCGAGATAAACGCAAACATTTAACGGACGAAATGGAGAACGGCAAAGGAAAACAGCAGGGAAGGAGGGGGAGAAGAACCGGACAAGCGGGGGTCTCCAATTACTAAAAAAAAATAGTGATGGCGATGCCAATGCCAAGATACGAAAGCAAATGGCAAAAGGGAAAGCGAAACGTAACGAAAGGGAGAGGGACACAGGCAGGTAGCCTTTTAAGTAATTCTGACGTGACGTGACTCATGACGAAAACAGAGCAAAAGAGAGCTATCGAGACTGCTGTTGTCGACAGGACATGAGCACACACACAATCATATATATACGTATATATAGTACATATGTAGAAATTTAGAATAAATTGAGCTGCTCATAAAAACCGACTGAGAATGTGCAGTGGGGCGTGTCGCAGCTGGAAGTGGAAGTGGAAGTGGAAGCGAACTAGGAGTTAGAGTTGGTCATGTCGAGGCTGCTTCCCAGGTTGGGAAGCCGCAAAGTGTGTGCGGTTGCATGTCGCATGTGGCATGCGGCATGTGGCAGGTGGTAGGTGGTAGGTGGTAGATGGCAACTGCAGCGCCTGCCCCTCCCTTTCTACCAAAGGGTCAAGGGCCAATGGACTAGCATTAGTACCTACGGAGTACGCAGTTCCACTGCAACCACTCAATGTCCTTTTTGACAACAAAGCAAACACTCTCAATGGGAAACATAATTACCATCAACTACAACTACACTCGGAGAAAAAACCAAAACAGAAAAAAACCAAGCAGAAAAGGTTACGGAATTCATTTAAATTTAGTGATATTTTACTCATCATCATGTTCACTCTTATGTCAATCCGAAATGTCAATTTGGAAAGGTATTCGAATTTTGCAAAACATTTTTTGGATCGGGAAAGTTTTTAGCTGATTTTCTGAGTTTTGAAGTTCGCAATAATTACTCATACTGCACTGTAGGTTTTTAGTTAATGTTTGAGTAAATACGAATTTTCATATTGCAAATGGCCAGCGCCGTGGTTTACGTAATTGGTTCAATAAACCTTTTCAGGTTGCGCAGTTTTAACCGTTGTTTGATGTTGCCATGGCGTTGGCCTCAAAGTTTCATTAGAGGCAGGTCAAAGCGATTGCCTTTTGGCACATGACAACGCCTACAATAGCCTACACTATGCTACAAAACTTACAAACCCCTCTACACTTGTTTGCCTTTGCAGTTCTACAGTCTGCTGGAACAGAATCAGGTGGCGAATTCAACGCTCTCCCTGCGCTCCTGCACTATTTTTGTGCCCACGAACGAAGCCTTCCAGCGGTACAAGGGACACACTCATGTGCTCTACCATATCAGTAAGTGCATGAATCATGCGAATATTTTACAATTTACAATTTAATTAACCGATTCTCCCACGTTTAGCTACTGCCGCTTTCAACAAAGATCAGCTGGGCACTAGCGTGACATCGGACATGGATGGCAATCCCCCGCTGTACATCACAAAGAACCGCAATGGAGACGTCTATGTGAACAATGCCCGGATTATACCCTCGCTCAGCGTGGAGATAACCAATCGCCTAGGCAAGCGTCAGGTATGCGCATAGTTTGTCATATTTATCGGGAGTATAAATTAGTGAGGACCAAATCAGGAGCATTTACTTTAAAAAAGCACAAAAAGGTCCATTAAGTTAGTGATTAGGATGAAAAGTTGAGTCGATATAGCCATGTCCGTCTGTCTATCCGTCCGTATGAAAATCTCTATACATTACATTTCGATTGGGAAAGAAACAGCGCAGATATGTAACAGACAATTGGCTTGACTGTGCAGAGGGGGTAGTGTTTACTTGTGACCTTGTTCTTTGTTCGAACTGCAAAAAAGGTATACTACTGTTCAAATCAGTTCCTAAAATAAATCAATTAGGTTACCAAGGTTCTTCCGCGGTACTTCCATTATTACGGTTCTTCCGAAAGTCGATGCTTTATGATATGATTATTATGAACAGATGTCTAACCTCTATTAGGCCCATTATTGGTACTCCTAATATAATAATAATGCTAACCTTAATGATGTTTTTTTCATTGTCAGGTCATGCACATTATCGACGAGGTGCTCGAACCTTTAACGGCCAAGTCTTCCCACGCTGAGATCAACAACATCGACGCCTTGAACTTTATACGCGAGGCCGACAAGCTCAACTTGGGCGATAATGGACTGCGCACCTATCGCTCGCAGATGCTGCTGATGAAGAAGGAGTCGCTGTACCAGGCACCAGGTGCTCATACCTTTTTGCTGCCCGTCGACGAGGGTTTTAAGGTTCGACTTGCCACGTAAACCAAGCATATGAATGTATATTAATTAGTTTATCCTACAGCTATCGACACGCAGCAGCTTAGTGGATGCCAAGGTCATCGATGGCCATGTTATACCGAACACTGTCATTTTCACTGCCGCCTCGCAGCACGACGAGCCCAAGACCTCCGCCGCCTTCGAGGATCAGCTCAAGGTTACAGTCAGCTTCTTCAAGCAAAAGGATGGCAAAAGTAAGTCACAAAACAAAACTTAAAGTGTATTGCGAATTACGATTGCATCGATTGCATCGATACCATCCCAGAAGTAGCACAACAGATCTTCTTTGCTTTCGATATCCCAGCTAACACTCCACTACAATTGCTATCAATTGTTTCTTGCAGTGTATGTCAAGTCGAACACCATCATTGGAGACGCTAAGCATCCACAGGGCGTGGTGCTGGCGGAGATCGTGAAGGCGAACATTCCCATACGCAACGGCGTTGTGCATCTGATTCATCGTCCGCTGATGATTATCGACACCACCGTAACGCAGTTTCTGCAGGTAAATGAGCGTAGCACCCAGTTGCAACAGATTGATACAGATACAAAAACACACACATACGACCACACATAGAGAGCTCACACGATCACACAGATACAGATTGGATTAGGCTCTGGCGCTTTGCATTTAGCCGAGATACTCTCGAGTTCTAAGGGTTCTCCTAGATGCAGAGTGTTGATCAGAGCATCGATAGTTACACACACACGCTTCTACTTATGTAGCTCATAAGGCAAGGCTTGAACTAAACTCAAAACCCAGATATACTATATACATACTATATATACATAGCAAACACGCCCAAAGTCTGATTTTGCCTGGAACCAAATTTGCTCAGCCTCTGTAAGGTTTTGCGGTCTGAATTCTCACGCCAAAAGCTTTGCAGAAAATTCATTATCGATTTTAACGATTTGGTTCTATGCAAAATCAAAAGCAAAATTTTATTTTAAAATAATTTTTTGAAGTATAAATTTTATTTTAAAAAAATTTTGGGTGTAATGTAAGTATTGCCAAATGAAAAAATCAAAAATCAAATCAAAACCAAATGCAATCGCAATGTGATTTATGTACATTTTTCAATCCCATCTCAGTTTCCACCAGGGACCGAAAATACTACTTAGTTATGAGTTTTCAAAAACTGAATTCCAAAAAAATCCTAGGTGAAAATCGAGAAAAAGACACAAAACTCGGCAAGAGAATAATCTTTTATTTCCAACAACTGTTTTAGATTTGTAACAATTTAAAATAACATTTTCTTTTTCAAATGGTTTATAAGATATTTCCATGAAATATTTCACTTTTTAATTTTTATCCTACAAACTATAAACCATTTCTTATTTTGAATATTTTTTATAAAATTGTTTTGATCAACAAATAACTTTTACTTTAAAATCTGTATTTTATAAATTAATATTTAAACGGTCCCTGGTTTCGTGCTATAACCATTCAAGAGCTGCAATTTCCAAGGCTTTTCAATTGGCTCTCAAACGATCTCTAAATTCTTGGCTTCTTCAAACTGCAGCTCAAAAACTTGAACCTCAATTCATGTGCATTAGTCTGCCTATGTGGAATCATGAATATCTTTGAGTTTCAGCATTATTTCTTAGACTATCCATTGCATTGGACCCCGGCTCCATTCATAGCTGCTCCTACTCAAGCATCTGCTCAGATTCAGATTCAAATATCAGATATCAGTATTTCCTTCGGCATGCTTCAAACGTAGCTCACAAATTTATTTATTTATTTATTTATTTATTTATTTAAAGTCGACTAAGGCCAGTCGACCAAGAGAAATTAAATTACAAATTAAAATTAAAATACTAAAATTAGAATTAAAATTTAATTTAAAAATATCAGATAAGAAAAGAAAAATCTGGGGAAAAAATATTAAAAAAGATTAAAATATGAAATCAAATTAAAGAAAAAAGAACAAGGTCCAGCATTCGCTGCAAGGATATGGGGAAAACCCAGAAAAACCCAATCAGACCAAGATTAGTGGTTAGTTGTGTTAATCATTGTTACCAAGCTACTACACAGTGTTATGTTGAGTTAGATAATTTAAAATAGCAAACTTAATAGAAGGAATAGAGGTATCTATGTCGAATACACTACAAAGACGGTTGTAGTCAGTGCAGAGTAATCGAAAGGGTTCATGCAAGGAATAGTTAGTAGAGCAAAAATTTAGAGCTAAAGGTGTGAAATAGCGGGTTGGTCGGTGAGGTACAGAGAAATTAATTTTTCCTAACAAGGTAGGTGAGTCAATTTCCCCACGCAACAGCTTTACCATAAATACTACGCCCAACATGGTACGTCGGTTAGCTAAGGAGGGAAGGTTAATTAAGAGCAGTCTACTTCTATAGGGAGGTAAATCAACGCCAGGAACCCAGTTAAGGCCACGAAGAGCGAATAGAAGAAATTTCTTTTGTACGGATTCAATTCTATCCTGGTGTATCGAATACTGTGGCGACCAAACACAAGATCCATACTCCAAAATAGGACGTACAAGAGATGTATAAAGAAGTTTAGTGGTATAGGGGTCATCAAATTCTTTGGACCATCGTTTGATGAATCCAAGAACCCGAAGAGCCTTACTGATGGTGAGCACAATGTGTTTATCGAATTTAAGTTTAGGATCGAGAAGCAGTCCTAAATCATTTACTTCATGAATTCGAGAAAGAGGCATACTGTTCAGCATGTAATCGAAATGTTTGGGCTGGCCTCTGCAAAATGTCATCACCTTACACTTCGAGCAGTTTAAGTAAAGCTGATTGGTCTTACACCAAGATAAAAAAGAATTCAAGTCTGCTTGTAATAATGACTGCGAGGTGATGTCATCGTACGTTAGGCACAGCTTAACATCGTCGGCATACATAAGTATGTAAGAGTGTGACAATACAAATGGAAGATCATTGATAAACAAGTTGAAAAGCAAAGGACCAAGGTGGCTACCTTGAGGAACACCAGACGTTACATATACAGGCTTAGATACACTACTTTTAAAAATAACTTTCTGAGTTCTATTGTTTAAATACTCAGAGATCCAGCAAATAACGTTAGTAGGGAATCCAATAAGATTTAGTTTTTTTAGTAATAGAGAGTGGTTAACAGAATCAAAGGCCTTGCTGAAGTCGGTATAGATGACATCAGTTTGCATTTTTCTTTGGAATCCGCTTATCACAGAAGATGTTAATTCTAATAGGTTAGTGGTAGTAGATCTACGTTTCACAAAACCATGCTGGAAAGGTGAAATAATAGAGCTACATAAGTGTTGTAGTTGAGGTGTAATTAAGCTCTCAAATACTTTAGGAATAGCGGACAACTTGGAAATACCTCTATAATTTTTTACATCGGACTTGGAACCCTGTTTGTGAAGAGGAATTATAAATGATTCCTTCCAAATACTGGGAAAAGCGGAATGATCAATGGATAAAGAGAATAATTTATGTAAGGGATCACTTAAAGCGTCAGCACAGTACCTAAGTACACAAGCTGGCACTCCGTCAGGCCCTGGGGAGAAGACCGGTTTAATTTGATTAAGACTGCTAAGTACCGAACTTTTAGTGATGATTGGCCCAAAGATGCAATTAGACCGTTGTTGATAGTATGGGTAAGGTATATTAAAATCGTTAGAAGACGAGTACGTGGTTTGAAAAAATTCAGCAAACAAGTCGGCAGAGGCCTGATCAGTGGCTGCTTTCATATTTTCAAGGTAAACTGATGGGGGCAAAGAAGATGACTTTCGCTTAGAGTTGACAAAGTTATAGAATTGCCTGGGATCTTGGGCAAATTGTAACTTACAGCGACGCAAATACTCATTATAGCATTGCGAATTTACAATCAGAAAATTAGATTTGGCCACTGCATATCGAGAAAAATCAGATGGTTTGCCTGACTGCTTGTATTTTTTATAAAACCGTGACTTGGAATTCTTTAATCCCGCTAATTCCTTTGTAAACCAAAGGGGTCGCTTGGACCTGACTTTGGCTACTACCGGAACGCAGGAATCAAAAAGAAAATTCAGGACATTATAAAAGAAAGCAACTGCAATATTAATATCAGTACATGAATATAATGGCGACCAATCTGTTTCAAGTATAAGTGTATTAAGCTTCAGAAAATCAGTTCTACGGAAGCAACGCATTTTGCGTGCTGCACCAGTTACTATAATAGGACCAGGCAGGTCTAAAACTAACTCCAAAGTAGGATGAAAGTTATCTTCAGGTGAAACAAGAGGATCAGTGCGACTAATAATGCTACAGGATGGATAAGATGAGAAAATGAGGTCTAGAATACGTTGACTACAGTTTCTAATATGATTTACTTGGATCAGACAAAGTTCTAAAAGTCCTTCTATAAACTCATGCGAGCGCGAAGGGGATAACACACCATGCTCGTCAGACCAGTCAAGCCCCGGTAAGTTGAAGTCGCCCATAACGATAAGGTGATCGTTATCAGAAACAAGAGAAGAAATTGATTGGATAGCGGTAAGGTGATTAAGATAGATAGAAACGTCCGAGTTAGGTGGTACGTAGGAAGAAGTAATAAAGATAGAATAGTTAGCAAAAGTGATCCTAACACCTACAAATTCAATGCCCAGAGCACTAGATGGAGCAATTAGTTCCGAAGACAGGTCAGAGTCAACGGCAATAAGAACTCCACCTCCTACTCTAGATAAGCGATCGCATCTGTAGGTGGTATATCTGCTTGGGAAAATAGAAAGATCTGAAATTTCAGGCTTTAACCAAGTTTCGGTAAGAACTACGACATGAAAATCAAAAGATAAACTATTTACGTACAGCATGCAAAGTTTAGTGTTAAGGCCACGAACATTTTGATACGCTACAGAAAGTGAGGAAGTTAGTTTTTTGAAGCATTAGATGAAGAAGAAGAAGATGTAGATGGAAGAACAGGCAGCGTAATCGGGGGCCGATTTTGCTTCCTTTGAATGTATTCCTTTACAACCAGGTCATTCGGCCAAAATGTGTTGCAACAAATAGTATTAAATGCGTCGGCCGGGACACTGATCTTAAAGGAAGATACATCTCGGGCATATTTAAAAGTGAATTTTTCAACCAAAATATTGGGTGCTTGATTTTTTGCACTAATGTAGGCTTTAATCTCTTCGGACGTAGTGTCCGGCGCAAGGCGGGAAATAAAAATTTGTTTTTTCGGAGGTATTACTCTGAGCGGATTGGATTGAGTGGGTACGGTAGGTACAGTAGGTACAGCCGTTGGTATAACGGGTTCTAGTACGTTAATCTCAGGTAAAATATCGTTTAAAATGTCGTTTCCAGAAGGCACGACAGGCAGCGGAGAAATAAAAGACATTAATTGCGGCTGACTATTGGCTAACACGGGTGTATGTGGTCGAGCCAAAGTAGACGGGATCTGCAACTGATTCCTATCCCGAGACACAGAGACCTTGCGCTGAGTTGCTCCAGCAGGCTCGTTCAATAGCTTATAGCTATTGAAACGCTCCTCCATAGAGTTAAACCCAGCGTTTAACTTTTTGAAAGCCTTCCGCAATTCAAAAAATCCCTCTCTGGTTTGCCTCATAAACGAACGGAAATCAAGCTCCAGATCACGGCACGACTCGCAACACCACTTGAGCCCGGTTTTATTCGCCACATAATCGCGCACCTTTAGCGTGAAACCGGCACATTTAATATGCGCGATGTTATCACACATCCAGCACCCGATGTAGTCCGTATTACTATCAGACGGACACTTGCAATTATTAATGCAACAAACAAACATATTTAACAAACTAATATGCCCGAGATGTATAAAAGGGTATGAAAGGTTACAGTTATAATGCAAAGAGAGCGAACAACAACACAGCAAGCAATGCACAGTTGCAGACAGCGAGAGGCGAGAGCGCACTGAGCGAAGCGTAAAGCAGACAAGAAAATACAAAAACAAACACAGTGGGCGCGTATGTATGTATATACGTGTATGCAATTATGTGCTTTAAATTTGAGCAAAATCAGAATTGAAAGCACAAAATCGCAAAATAAAACAACTACACAAAGTAATTAATATTATTAACACAACACAGCCAACGCACAGATGATAAATAATGCACTTGTTAATTTTTAATTAATTGCATATACTTGTTTTATGACATGAAACTCATGTTTTTCTCGCTGTTTATTTTGTTTTCGTCTTCATTTTCATTTGCATTTTTTCACGACTCTGAGTGTTTAGAGTTTTGTTGTATTTATTTGTTATCCGATCTCCTCGATTCATGCTCATATTCTTACTGACCGCTTGATCTACATTCTGTTCTCGTACATGAAATACAATCCCCACTTATTGCTCACGAATCGAATCGATTGAATCGGTTGTGCAGTCGTTCAAGGTAAACAAATACGATATATACAATTACCTAAATACTGAGTAATCGGTTTCGTAATACTGTTTATTTATATACTCTGATTATCGCATGTTTCAGTTTAAGTTTACCGTGGGAATAACTCCCACAAATATTGTATAGTTTGTACAGACTTGGTAAAAGTATACAATATCCAAAAAATCAAATAAATAACTTTTCAAAAAATATTTGCCATTAATTTATACTATTACCTAAATCTTTTGAGTTGTTAAAAACCGAACGAATGACATTATATTTGTTAACTTGAAGGTTTTTCTATTTTCGACTGCATGCCCAGCTGAATTGTTTTGTATATTGTGAAGCTATAGGTCAGACCTATTGATCCTACAATTGTTCTGTCTGTTTTGAATGAGTAAAATATGATTTATTTACGCTCAGTTTTGTTAAGTGCACGCAAACGTTTGCATAAATTGTACAAATTGTAAAAAACAAAAGTATGCTTGAAAATGCAAATAGAACTTCAAAATTTTATATACTACAAACACTCGTACTCGTTGTTAACTTTTTGCAATGACTCAAAGCAAATGAATATCTCTATAATTCTCCCTAATGTTTTATTCCAAACATATTTATCCAAACTGTGTGGCGGAACTTTGCGGAAAACAAAACAAACCCCGAATAAAACCAAACTCACATTTAATATATAATTGTTGCCATTGCCAAAATGCAACGTTCTTTTTCAATAAATACTACTTCTACACCCGATTTAGTTTCTGAACGTAAGTAACTATATAAGACAACACCAAAACAAAACAAAACATCAACAGTTTTCCCCGTTCCCACTTCGCACTGTCTAGACTTGCTTTTCATCCATGCATTCCATCAAAGTTCAAATAGCGCATACAGGACATACTTTTCTTTTTGTTTCCCATTGGATCAACTTTATTTAATTTATATATGTGTTGTGTCCAAAGAAATCATAAACATAACTATGTTAAGATCGCTGTTTAATGTGTATTCCCGAAAGTGTAAAAACCAATCATACCATAGCTTGAGCGTACCTTCCCCAACTGCAGTAGGAATCCCCTAGATATATGCTATATCTCTTTATTTTACAACTTTTCTAACCTCTTCGTGTTTGTGTTTTAAAGGACAACGGCGAGAACGGAGCTCTGCGCAAATTCTACGAGGTGATCATGGACGCAGGCGGCGCAGTGCTTGAGGGCATCAACAATCTCTCCGAAGTGACCATCTTGGCACCCAGCAACGAGGCCTGGAACATTTCCTCCATCGACAATATTGTCCGGTAAGTTGGCAAAGATATAGCATAGCTAGGGAAAGTATATTCCCATTGTTATCCCATCAAAGTTTGGAGTATTTGCTAATATTACTATATTTATCAAAGAAACTAATAGTACTATGTTTATTGTAAAACTAATAGTTCTATTATATATCTATGCTTTCCAGGGATCGCAAGAGAATGACAGATATACTGAACATGCACATTATCAAGGATCGCTTGAACGTGGAGAAGATTCGCCAGAAGAATGCAAATTTGGTAAGTTTACTGAGTCTTTGATTATTAATAAATATGAAAATCAACCAATTATCTTCCTTCGCTTAGATTGCTCAGGTGCCTACTGTGAACAATCACACCTTCCTCTACTTCAACATCAAGGGCGAGGGCGCCGATGCCGTGGTGACGGTTGAGGGCGGAGGTGTCAATGCCACCGTGTTGCAAGCGGATGTGGCACAGACCAATGGCTATGTGCACATCATTGATCGCGTGTTGGGCGTGCCACACACCACTGTGCTTGGGAAACTGGAGACCGATCCCATGATGAGGTGAGACCAATAAATTTACAGATCTGTTCGGAATTTCCTTTCGAAGTATATTATTTGATTTCGATTAAATACTCTTCGGTGTTTAGCAATTTATATAATATTTAGTTATTGGATCAAAATAAAGACGATTAAGAATTTAGTTTAAGCCAATCGTTTTCTGATCTTCAACACGATTTGAATAGGTCTCATATTTTTTTTTTTAACTGCTTCTAATCGTTACCTATGCTTACAGCGATACGTACAAGATGGGACAGTTCTCGCACTTCAATGATCAGCTGAATAACACGCAGCGTCGTTATACCTTCTTTGTGCCCCGTGACAAGGGCTGGCAGAAGACCGAACTGGA
Organism: Hypselothyrea guttata; assembly: GCA_035045125.1. NCBI lineage: Eukaryota > Metazoa > Arthropoda > Insecta > Diptera > Drosophilidae > Hypselothyrea > Hypselothyrea guttata. The sequence goes on along the minus strand of JAWNNJ010001716.1, from coordinate 762,325 downwards.
CATTCCCTCGGTGCATAAGAAGCTCTTCATGCGCGACTTTGCCTACCATGTGAGTTCTAACAAAATATATATAGTTTAAATCGATATTTTTCAATCCTAATGCATAATATCTTACAATCTTTGCAGTCCAAGAGCTTGCTGGAGCGTCATCTGGTAATTGCGGATCATGTGTACACCATGAAGGATCTGGCGCAGATGTCGCTGACCACCGATCAGGTGGTGCTGCCCACGTTCCGTGACTCGCTTAAGATGAAGGTGGAGGAGGAGGCTGGACGTAAGTAGCGTTATTGGGTGGTAGAAAAAATCATTCTGTGAAATTATTATTAGAAATTAATTTATTGGTATACTAACTCTTAACGCTTCTCTACAATTCCTATCAAAATCTATATCATTTATGTACGAAATAAAAGATCTACATGATGAATATGCTAGTCACGAATGGACTGGTGAGTGTTGTCTTGGTCGTTGTCTTGTCACAGCCATCGCACAAACCCCACCACAGCCATCAGAACTCACCTTTCTCTCTATCGAAGAAGAAGAATAAGAATATGAAACTGACCTTTGCTTGCATTCTCTATTTTAGGTTATGTGATCTTGTGGAACTACAAGAAGATCAACGTGTACCGACCGGACGTGGAGTGCACCAACGGGATTATCCATGTGATCGACTATCCGCTGCTCGAGGAGAAAGATATTGTTGTCAGCGGAGGTAGCTATTTGCAAGAATCAAGCATTTGCATCATGTTGGCCAACCTCATAATGATAACCGTAGCCAAGTTCTTGAACTAAACTAAACAAAACAAACCGCATACATCAACCGCATCTCAACAAATCCAATCCAATGAATCCAAAAACAACTGAAACCGAAACAACAACATGAACAACATGAAAAATGAAATACAGTCAAGAAACAAGAATTGAGAGCAACAAATGATATTTTTGCACCTGTTCATACACATATATAACATATATTCATGCATACATGTATATTCCGTTCACAAACCGATCTGATATAGATATATATATATATATACATATATGTCACAAGGAATCGAAATCACAACAGACACTCGGATTATTCCAATGCTCCCCTCAATCAAGGCCTTATGTATTATATGAGATATATCAAAATCAAATTATCATTAATTTCGATGCCTATGTTTGACACACATACACACATGTCTGCTATAGTTTTTAAGTTTCATTTGAAAAATGTCGCTAAGTTTTAAGTTCGTCTCATTTTAAGTATTTTTGAAGTATGTACATTTTTTGTCAGATGTGTATTTTTAGTTTATGCCTAATTTATGTTGTGTTAAGCGAGTTAATTTATGTATTTAAGTAGAATGCGAATCTCACACACACACACACTCACACTCTCTTACACTTGAAAAAAAAAAGAACAAACAATACATAAAACATGTAACAAAATGCAAAACGATTTCATGGCAAACTTTTGAACAATGTGAACAATTTTATAATAAACGCGAACGAAAGTTTTTCATTTTCGACAAACAGATATCAAATGATTTTAAATTCTAAGCAAAACCTGCTGCTCTTGTGTATTTAGGTTTAATCAATGTATGCTTAAACTAGATATAAATATTAATTTTCATGATATCGATTTATGCCGGTATATATCTATATTTTAGAAGCCATGCTGCACTTGTCTACCGTAGTTGTTAGTTCTGCTATGCATGTAAACGCCCCCTGCCACGCCCACTCACCGGACACACACACTCACTGCCTGTAAACTACATAAAGTACAGTTGCCGCAGGCCTATCGATAGTCGATATTCGCGGCCATTGCGGCAACTGTACCCAAAAACATACTCTAATATGGAGCTGCAAAACCATCGATTATAGATCGATATTATCGATGTTTTCAGCAGTAAACATCGATGTAATCGAATTAACTACTGTCGGGAGTTTGCGATCGATGTGTTTGTTGCTCCACTCTAATACACTCGAAAAAAACAAATGGATTTTGATACAGCATTTTAACATAGCTTCAATATATCAAAAGTTTCCAAGTTTGTATCGTACGTAGCTGTCATGTTAAACTTAAAACTAGTTTAGGAACCGCAGGGCAACTAAAACAAGCGCTAACTGAATAACATAACAAATATACAATATATATATTTTTCTCTTCTTTCCCTCTATATGCTATATAATATACCCATATGATTATATTTCTAGGTTAGATATTGTAACTACTTAGCGTGTGTCCTACTCCCCCCCACAAGCAAACTGTACCGTAAGAAGCATAAGCAAGTACAGTAGACACTAACTAATATCGATATCAACAAAAGACAAAGAACTCACGCCACCAATTGAGAAACTATCTATATCCCCCAAATATTGTACGCCACGCCTATTAAACCCTATACCTAGACTCGTATCATTCCGAACATTATCTTTAGTGGGCAGTTTAGTTTAGCTAATGGAAAAACTGAAACTGAAACTAAGAGAAAAAGAGAAACTCAAACTATGTGAAAAGAATACGCTAATGAAATTGTACTCGTAAGCTTTAAATACTTTGGAATTATTGCATAATTCAAGTAGTTGCGGATGAGCTAGGGATGAATGATATGATAAGGATGCCTTACTAAAGATAAAAAACGCATTACCTTAACCTTTATACAAATTTACTCAGCATAAACAGCTCGCTAGCAAATCAAATTCGAACTCGAACTCGATTCGTAGATGTCTAGAAATGTCGGAGAATAAATGTAAGAGATATATAGCTAAATATCTGGAATGTAAACGCTATTTACACCCATAATGAAAGCATATTTTTCCATAAATCCCAATACAATATCATAACACAGAAATGTTTCTCAAACAAACAATATATATAGAGTCCAGCTTCAACTATAAAAAAAACTGCAGTGCAAACAGATATTATGCCACTTTATTTTATGACGCAACGCTTTTTACAAATATATAATAAATATAAAACTCATAATTGCGTATGTAATAATCGTCAATGAGCGGATAATAACACTAATTTTGTCTAGCATTAGTTAAAAACAATTGCGTAAATTAAATGTACTCAACTAAATGTCAACATGAAAAACTAAAAAGCTTGAGCGAATAAACCATTTAAAACAACATACAAAAAACACTGAACTTTCATTGCGTTTGAATAAACGTTGCAATTTGAATATGAAGTGTTGCAGTGCGGGCGACATCGATAAACTGCCAGCGATAACATGCTCCGCAAATATATCGAATCAATTTGTCATAAGTTAAGCATTTAAATCAATTAAATTGCATGCACACAAGCCGAATAAAATATATATTGAAAATAAATACAAATACAAAACTTGTTTATTCATTTGAAATAATAAATTGAAGAATCGATAAATTTGCATGCCTGCTGCTTGTGTTGAGTCAACATGGAAGTGTTGGCTAACGAATTGCAAACAGCGCACAATAGATGGCGGCACTGAAATTTTTTGCATTTAGTGCAGGAAAAACCGCGTAGGTATTGGTTACAATAATTAATTCGTTATGCATTTAAATAAATTAAGCTAAATTTCACTACAAGTTAAATAAAACATATATTAATAATAAACACAAACTTAAACTTTTTTATTAATTTAAAAGTAATCGATATAAGTTGATTGGTTCGCATGTTTTGTCTAATGCGCAGTATTTACAACAGATGGCGCTGGTAAAATTTGTGCCGTACGTAAAAGGTTTAATTAAATACATTATTATTTTTGGGCATATTTTAAAGCAAAGTGTTTTCACTTATTTGTATGTCATTATCGATAACTGCGTCATCGACAACACCAGACTTGCGAGCAGTTTCCCAGCCCGGGCGAGTGCTAAACCAGCGAGTAAACCTCACGCCAGCGAGAACAAAATAAAAAAAAGCGAAAATTGCAGCCGAGCAGAAAAATAAATGAAAATGTGCAATATGCAGCTTTAAAGCCGTTGAATCGCCAATGAAAACAAGCGCAAGTTGCAAGCAACGCTAAAGCGGAAAAGTACAAATTGAAATCACGCCAAAACGCACGATGAAAAAGCGAAACTCGCGCTGCAACTCGGACAGCCAACAGATGGAAAATGCGGAAAGTCGAGAAAATGATTTGAGCCTGTTGCAGCGACCGCTGCAGACGGCGCACACGGGCACGGGCATCGAGGAGGCGCGCAGGGCCTACGAAAACGGCACCAATGAGGTAAGCTGCCCCTTTCCCCCCAATCCCCCCTGTACACTCGCTGCCTACGTGACCCAAGCGGCCTGAGCAATGGCGTAATGGAAATTCGGATTGGAGTTCCAATTGGAATTCGCATGGAAATCGAATTCCTAGTGGAGTTCTGCATGGAACTCGCATGGAAACTGAATTCTTATTGGAGTTTGGCTTGAAATTCGTATGGAAACCGAATTCTTCTTAGAGTTTTGATGGAAATTCGCATGGAAACTGTATACTAAATTGTAGCTCTAATTTTTAATAACTTTGTGCCCCTTTTTAGGTGCGCCGCCTGCTCAGCGAGGAGTGCAGCCTGATCTATGAGTGCATCGTGTGCAGAAATATGTTCCGCAGCCTGGCCAACTTCATCAGCCACAAGCGCGTTTTTTGCTGCCTCAGCGCACGCAGCTCCAGCCACAACGCGGGCTACACAGTGAGTCCGCCGTAAAGCCCCTCCCAGTGCCCCGCCCACCCGCTATGTATCCAGACTAATTGCCTTCTTCCTTTGCAGGATCAGAACTCCACGCTGATCATACAGGCCAACAGCTCGCAGCAGCAGCAGCAGCAGCAGGATATGGAGCATCTGTTGCGCAGTCGCAGCACCGGCTGCTCCCCCGTGCCCCGCGACGCGCGCCCCTTCCGCAGCATGCGCGACCTTAGCGGCGTCATCGAGCGCCTGCGTCGCGAGAAGGCGCCGCACTCCACGCCCCTTGCCACACGCACACGCCCACAAACACAGCATTCCCCAGTGCTCCAGCTGGAGAGCGTGCCCACCTCCAGCCAGGCTGTCTACCAGACCATCAAGATCGAGCACGACGACAGCATCAAGACGGAGATCAACGAGGTCCATCACATGCTCAACTCCGCCCACACCGTCGTAGGGCCCGACGGCAAGGCCCTCACCACCCATCAGTACGACCGTGCCCCAGGGGGCAGCGACGAGGCCGCCACGCCGGAGCAATCCATCAGCGACGAGGCGGAGACCAACATCTTCTGCGAAATCTGTAAGTAAACGTAGTTTAATCGATAACAATGGGGAATCCGGGGATAAGATTGATGTTAATTGATGGCGATTTTCGTGAATAGATATTCGAAAAAACCTTATAGACTACTATAACATTTGCTGCGAAATCTGTTGGAAAACATATTTGTAATCGATAACAATAGGGAGTTCTGAGATTAGATTCATGTCGATTTTCATGATCAGCATCAGAAATGGTTTGAAAAATGATATTCCAACTCCAAGAACTCAGAAGAGCCTATATTTATAGAATATTATAACATATTTTGCAAAATCTGTAGGGAAACTTGGTTGTAATCGATAAGATTGAGGAATCTTATGATAAGAATGATGTAGATTGATGTTAATGCTCAAATTCAATGAATTTTCAATATCCAATATTGTCTATAGCATATCTAATCATGGTCGATAATTCTATCTATAGGCTCAAATCGAATGAATAGCTTGCAAATATTTTTGTATATAGCCTAAGTGCTTATGATTCATACACTGTTCGCCCCATCAGTTCCAGAGAAGCGAACAGTCTGTTGCCTAGTGTAATTTAATCTAGTCTTGTCTTTAGTTTCATTCTTTATAAATGCTGTACGCATTGCAAAATGGGTAGACAAAGAGTATTATGTATATACAGTAGAATCCGGTTATAGCGACATTCAAGGGACCGACGATTTTACGTCGTTATATCCGGAAGCCGCACTATCCGAAAGGAGCAAAAAAAAAATTATTTTTGTTTATTTTATGGATGCCATGTTCGTAATAGGTTTTAAAATAAAACAAATTAATTTGTTAATCAAAACAAAAAATTGAATACAGTAGAATCCGGTTATAGCGACATTCAGGGGACCGACGATTTTACGTCGTTATATTCGGAGGACAAAATCCATGATTTTGTTTCTTTTTCGTATTGAAAAAACACAAAATCCATGATTTTGTTTGCTTCTTCTAGCATTGTTAGATAAATCAAATTTTCCTCTTTCAAGTTTTTTTTTTGTTCGGCACGTCGCAATATCCGGTTGAATTGTGAAAAATCTCGTCGGTATAAGCGGTTTGACGCTAAAAGCGGAGACGTTCTAAGCGGAGGCCCTTTCATATAAGTTTGTATGGGGACCAACCAAGCCATCGAGTTTTCGACGCAATAACCGGACGGACGCTATAAGCGGCGTCGTTATAACCGGATTCTACTGTATAACTATTATTTACTAATTTTTATTATTAGTTTTTTAAATTTATAATCATTAATTTTTATATTTTATTGATTATTATTTGGAACTAAATCAATATTTATTGTTATTCATTAATATTTTTATTATTTATTTATTATGTAATAATGATTAAGAATTTATTGGCAATATTTTTTCGTTATTTAAAGTATTTTATCACTATTTAGAACTTATTTATTTTTGTATAATTTAATAATTTCAATTTATATTATTTATTATTATTAAATTTATTTATTTTATACATGCTCTAATATTAGTAATTATAATACATATTAGTAATATTTTGAGCTCTCTCAGCTAGCCTTGACTTACGATTCTGATATTTTCTGTTCACTAGGCAACCTGACGTTCCAAACGCACAAGACGCTGGAGCTGCACATCCAGAAGCATCATTCGTCCTCTGCCTTTGTGTTCCAGTGTCCCGCCTGCACGCTGACCTTCCTACAGGCAGCAGCCGTCATACGACATCTATCCAAGGATCACAAGTGAGCTCAAACTTTACACCATTACGTTATCATTTAAAGTTGTAATTGATTTGCTTGATAGGAAACCCACGCGTCGCATACGCATGATGCGCAACTCGATTCTCAAGCGCTGCGTGCAGCAGGGCGAGGTGCAGGCCAAGGGTCCTAGTAGGGAGCTGAAGCGCCTGCAGTTGTCGGACGATGTGGTGGGGCATGCCGCAGAGTCCACAGATGCCAACGGGGAGCAGCGCAAGATAATGTCGCTGTGCATTTACTGCGAGAAATCCTTCGAGCGTCGCGCCGCGCTCTCCACGCATCTGCTGAACTGTCGCGCCAAGCAGAAGGCGTTGGCCAAGCCAGCGACAGCAACAGTTACCAAGACCAAGATAAAGCTGGAGAAGGAGGAGGAGAAGGAGACAGAGACGGCGACTGTGGATGAAATGTTTGCGGATCTATCAACGCAGCTGCCTGCGCTGCAAACCGTCTGCCTGGATCAGCTGAAGCTGCCACAGCACAGCGACAGCAACAGCGATGAGGAGGGCATGCAAAGCGACGACGAGGGGGAGGCGGAGGATGGCGACGAATCGGAGCAGCTGGAGAAGCCGGAGCTGGAGAGCAGCGCGGAGACGCAACCGAAGCTGAAGCAGAAGCGCCATGTGCCCATTGAGAAGCAGCTGCGCTGTCGCTGCAAGATCTGCCACAAGCAATTCAATGCGCTCGGCAATCTGCGTCGTCACATCTCCATGTTCCATTACCGTGCGCGTCGCTTTGGTTGCACGCTGTGCGATTATCGCGCCTTTCGGCGCTACGATATTGTCAATCATCTGGGCTTCGCGCACAAGATTGAGGGCGAGCGGGAGCAGCTGACGGAGCAGTATGTGTCCACGCACGAGTGCGAATACTCCCGGGACGATGTCGATGGCGATATTGTGCTGCTGGACAAGCTGCCCTCCGCGGAGAAGGAGCAGCCGCAGCAAACGGAGTCCAAACCTGCGCCCAAGACCTACGAGAAACGGCAGAAGCGCAAAACCGAGGCGCCGCTGGAGACGCCACCCGCCACACCAGCCGAGGAGCCCGCAGACAAGCGTCGCAGATCCCGCACACAGATCTCTCCCGAATCCGGCGAACGCGGCCACCTGGAGAAGCGTCCCATACGCAAGCGCGTCAAGGCCGTTAACAAGGACTTTGTCTACGATCTGGTTAGCTTCAAGCCGGAGGCAGCTGCCACTCCCCCCGCGGACTCCATGCGCGCCAAGCTGAGACGTCAAACCGTCTCCAGTACTGAGCTGCAGTCCAAGCAGTGGGAGGTCTATATTACAGCGCAGAACAAATCTCTGGTGCAGGGCATTACGCAACGCCTGATGCTGGAGCTGGTGAGCCAGGGACGTGCTGCATCCGCCACGCTGCCCGAGCTGCCGGCGCAGCGACCTCAGATACGCCCGCGCCTCACCTCCTACACGCGTAGCGAGAGCAGTTATTCGGTGACCAGAACGCAGCCTGAGCACAGCGGCGAAAGCTTCATCGAGAAGATCGCCAAGCGCACCGCAGCTGCAGGAAAGGAGGCGACCATCAGCAATCTCTGGCACAAGGTGAACAGCGCCATTGCCCAGCAGCAGCAGCCGGAGGAGCAGGAGGCAGAATCGGATGAGAAATCGGATGCCAAATCGGATGGGAAATCGGATGCGAACGTAGAACTCCACAAGACGCCCAATGGCAAGCCGAGTGCGGTTAGCCAACTGACGCCCCCCTCGCCCCCTCGCAAAGGCAGCGCTGCCTGCTCCAAAACAACGCTGCCCGCTCCCGCTGCTCCAGCCGCCATTGCTGCCCCGCCGCCCCCCATCACCATGGAGTGCCTCAGCAGCTGCGAGCCGCCCATGACTGCGAACACTTCCACGCTCTTTCCAGCGCTCCCGAAGCCCTCGGCCATGCTCCCGCCCAGCAGCACCACGACCAACGGCACCATCCAGTTCACCCTGGACAGCCTGCTGCGTGCTGCGCTCCAAAACTAAGCACAGATCGGAGGGAGAGATCTCTCTAGCTAGAGGAAGGTAGATCTCTCACTAAATGAAGAAGGAGAGTTAAAGGGAAACAAGAGAGACATCTAGCTAATGGAAGGCCGAACACAGATCTATCCGACTAAAGGAAAAACGGAGAGAGATCTACGCACCTAAAAGAAGAGCGCAGAGAGATCTCTCTAGCTTAAGGAGGATAGATCAAGATCTGGAGCGAGATAGATCTAGCTACTGGAAGATAAATCTCCCACTAAATGAAGATAGATCGGTCTAGCAAAAAGAGAAAGAAAGTTAAAAGGAGACAAAAGAAATATCTTGCTAAAAACAGATCTATCGGGTTAAAGGAAGAACGGAGAGGGATCTATTTACCTAAAGGAAGAGCGTAAAGAGACTTCCCTCTAGCTAAAAAAAAGAGTGGAGAAAGATCTATTTACCTAAAGGAAGAACGGAAAATGATCTATTTATCTAAAGGAAGAGCGCAGAGCAAGAATTCCCTCTAGTTAAAGGAAGAGTAGAGAGAGATATCTTCTCGGACTGTTCCGAAACCAAATCTGAGACGGAATAGTTAGGAATAATTAGGTTAGGTGCATTCCGCGTCTTACGGAATAATTGTTAATTTTTAGGCTCTGTTCCGAAGTGCAATTTCGACTCAAAGCGAGCGAAGTAGGTAGTTTCAACTAGGTATGTTGATGCTTTATATATCTAAATATTATTAACAGCTATATTCGGAATTCGTTTTCGAAAAACAAAAAAACTATAATCAAGAGGGATATACTATTTTAATTCTATCTCATTTTGGATTCCAATTAAATAGCTTTTTATAAAGGATATTCCCATGTATATGTTCTCTTGAGCGACATAATGAATTTTATCTTATATTTCGTTAATTTTCCTTGTCGATGTATTCATATTTTTATTTATGTAAATTTTTACCAATATTGCAAAAGAAATCAACATTCCCAGTTTGAACAGTTTGTGAGGCGAAAGTGTAGTTCGGAACAGGGCATTAGTTGCTTTTCTCATGTTAGTTTGCGTCTATTTTAGTGTCCTTATTACTATGTATACTCCCCACGTCTACAAATCCTTCGATGTTGATCTGATCAAACACATAAGCTAGGTATTACACACCAATAACATTTACCATTTAAAGTAAAGCATTATCTGTTAGTAATCATTGCATATTCGGCGATTAGCAATTGTTAGGGCATATTTCGCATAGGGTGTTATAGCAGAAATTGTACACTTGCTGGGATAGAAGAAGAATTTAAGCTAAGCTAAGCTAACGTATGAGTCTGTTCCCAATTCCAATTTCGCCCCCAGAGAATTTGCTGCGGAATTGAAGGTAATTCACGCCTTTCCCTTCAATTTCACGCGAGAGAAATTGGAATTGGGCAGAGTCTTTTTAAGTTAAAGAATCATATTTATACATTTTGTTGTTGTTTATTCCATGTATTATTTATATAGACAATTGATGTCGTACAACATATAGAGAGCCTTAAATCAAATCACCAAATGATAATAAAAATATTTTAATCACCGAAACAATTCAAATGCAATCTTTTAATGCAAGTATATAGGGTGTCGTTAGGTGAACATTGAAGATCTTTAAAAACACAACCTATTTTTAAAAACTAGGTATTTTTATTATATTTATTGCAGTAAAAACTTGTTTAGACTAATTTTGAAGACAATATCAAGCAATTACACTTTAAATTATGAGTTTATAAAAATACTAATTAAGTTACAAAATTTAAAATATTAAATACCTCTGCCAACTTTTAATCGATTTACTTGAATGGAAAAGTTTTGACAAGTTTTTGAAAAGTTTGGTTAATTGAACGCCTTTAAAATCAGATATATGCGTTTTATTACAAAAACGCTATTTTGGATGAAAATTGTACTCTAATACTTTGGGAGGTGCTGGAAAATCGGAGAAAATTAAAAAAATCGGATATTTGGGATATTATTTTAACTTGATTGATATTGTCCCTAAAACTTGTCTAAACAAACTTCATTGGATCGAACTTAATTAATAACTTAGTTTGTTTTTTAAGGTTATGCAATGATTTCCTACCGTTTTGACTATGAGAGTGTGGTTGCAAATAGATATATAGAGCATATATAGCTATATAGGTTCTATAGCTGATTTGGTGGGATGCTGTTGCTGTGGTTGAATCGTTTTGGCTCGGTGCAACAATGGAAATTGTGTCACGGTCAGGAGTCTGGGCGGCAACGGGCGCGACACAAATATCGGAAACCGTGCCACGCTTTGGAGAGCGGGATGGCGAAAGAGAGAGCAAGGAGAACGAGAGAAAGTGATGAGAGAGAGAGAGAGAATGTGTGCTGTTGTAATTGGAAACCGAAAGTGAAAACGCCCAGGCCTTGAAAGAGGCTGCAGGCAGCCACGAAAGGCGGACGACACATTTTCCATAAGAAATGAACTTAAAATTGATTTATTATTGCTGCAGCCAAGGCAGGGCTTGCCAGGGGAAGGGGAGGGAGCGGGGTTTAGCTGGCTGCAGCCTCAAATTAATGCCACTTGCAAAGGCATTACGTCTGAATGGAGAGAGAGGCGCTCGCCTGCAGCTAACGAGGGAGTGGCACTTGGGGGTGGGGGAACCCCCTGCCTGTGCCTTTGTCCTATTTAACCCGACGCTCGGGCACATTCCAGCGCGTCCTTGCCCCACGAACTGTTCAAGTGTGTTCAGGTTGAGCTTGCACACACTAAGGCTATATCCACATTAGCCCCAGAGGCAACATCAACAAAGCTGGAACAAAGGAATCACCAGCTGACGGCCATAAAAGTAAAGCTCCAGCTTCAGCTCTAGCTCGGGTTCTTGTGCTCCTTGGGTATGTTCTGGGGCTTTGTTGCTGAGGGGTGGGGCTAAGGGGGTCGGGGTCAGGGGTCAGGGGCAATGCTGCTGGCACGAGTTAAGCACTTGCAGGTGTGCCATTTATTTATTGAAAGATCTGCCTTGAGTTTGTGCCCCAACAAACTTGAGGCTCCACAACTTGGAGTCAAGAAAGTTTACAACCTTTAAAATGCTTCAAGAATTTTCGCAATTTGCAACATTTTTCATTTGCCAAAATATTTATAAAAACTTACAAGCTGTATGAAAGCTATGCGCAATCAATGTTTAACAAATTTGGCTTTTTTTGTTAATGGAGTAATAAGTACTTCCCCCATGATACCAATATTGAACCTAAATTCCACATTTTTCGACCAAATGCTGTCGTCTTTGGTTTTTGCTGCATAATTTTGCAACACAATTCTTTCACGCACCAAATCGTAAAGTTTTAAAGCAAAAACAATTTTACCAAAAAGAAGAAGCAACCTTAAAAAAAATTTAAAAATTTGTTTCTTTTATTAATCACTTAAATTTGACTTTGGCAGTCAAAAGACTAAATAAAAATCATACCCCTTGAAAATCGGTTGAAACTTGGTAAAGTTATGCGCATTCAAAGTTTAACAAAAATGGCTTATATATAGAATTTATTGGTATAGAATATATAGAATTTATTGTTTAAATGTTATAACGATTACACGATGTTTTTGTTGAAATATCGAAGTAGAAAACTATCGATTGTCTTGCAGCCCTACAGTACACTAAACAATTGCATACTTTTGGGCATCGCACGCAAAGCCTTGCTTCCGCACTCAACGCCAGTCAGCAGGCGACTAATTAATTAGGCGTCAGCGCTGCTCTTTAATACGATATAGGGTCTGATCACCAGCTCTTCTATTCGCTTTCTTTGCACTCGCACGATTTATATGCTCTGCGAGAGCAGCTCAACATCAACTTGAGCGTGCACAAAGAGCGTGCACAGCAAATGCCTGAAGAGTTTAGCTAGAAAGCTCTCACTTACTGACGCTCTCTTAGGAAGAGTTGCATGTGGGTGTGTGTGGGTGTACTTGTGCTTGCATTCGGCTCACTCTCTCGCTCTCTCTCTCTCTCTCTCAATCCCTGTTGGTAACATTGCTCTGCAGTTGGAATGCATTCGAATGGAACATGGAACATTGGAAAGCAATAAAACATTTGCAAGAGATTTACAATTATTTTACAATTTTATTTATATTACAACTCTTCCTGGGTACTTTTATTTTAGGCTTTAATTTATTTTATTAATTTAAAGTGTTTAAGCTCAAGTCGTGGCTTATTTATTACCAAAAGTAACATTTTCAAAACTTGGCAGCTTTGCTAGCGGCAGTTTCATAAACAAGCGCCACCCTAATGCAGCGCATACATACTCATAGTTTATGCATGTGGAAGCTTATACATTATTAAATAGGTGCACCCTGTGCAGGTTGTTAACAGGCTTCAGGACAATATCGCGACTCGTCGCAGCAAAAGAGAGGAAGGAAGGAAAACGAAGGAAGGAGAAGAGGGACAAAGTAAGGCAATTTAGCGCAAGATTTAATCGCATTCCGCGCAATTGTCAATTAAATCACTTGAATAGTGCATTGTAGTTGGATTTTATTACGGCTAATGCTGTTGACGCTAACATAATTCATAAACAACTCTCGAACAGCTGCCCGGGAATTTTGATTAAGCCAATAACAATAATAAACATGTGCTTTGTATGCACAGTGGAAACTCTGCTCAGACTGTACGAACTGTTTATTTACTGGACGTGGAATTTGAATTTGAATTTGAATTTGAATAGTGGGGCAGGGCATTATTAGCGATTATCACTAAGCGAAAAGGACGCCCGCCAGATGCTGCCACTGGCAACCAGTGTTGCCAGAAATGGCCAGATTTAAATTAGAAAATATCCAAAAAATATATATTTCGATATGAATATAAAAGTCAAAGAAAAATGCAAAAAATATAGTAAAAGTAAAAATTAATATTGATTTTATTTTAATATATTAAAATAAAATGTTGAATCCCGCTAAATTTCTCTGCTCCACTCTCTCGCTGTCTCGCTCTGCTGCTGCTCAGACGGTCGATCCCAAAATTTCTCACACTCACACTTCCCAGCACTGAAAGTGAAAGACAAAAGTGACAGACGCTGGCGTCGACAACAAGCCAGGAGCGAAGCGCAGAGAGGGGCGACGACAACTGCAAGCACATACATACACACATATGTGTCTGCCTGTCTGCGTATGTGTGTATATGCGTGAGTGTGCCTGTAACCTACTAACACAGCACAGATACAGAGAGAGGGAGAGAGAGAGCCGCACTCATAGAGCGGGGGAGTGGAAGCACAAAGAGTGAAAAAAGCTTCGGCTTCATCGAAAGTGAGCATGTTGAGTGAAAGTGACGCAGCAGCATTTAGCTCTGCTCCGTTCAGTTAAGCTCACTTTAGTCTGCGCTCAGCTCTGGGCCAGAGTTGCCCATTTAGCTGATTTAATATATAAAATATATAATAATTAATTAACATTATTTATTTTTATTGTTTATATGCATGAAATTATATTTTACTTGTAATTTATTTTTATAACATTTTTTTAGACATTTATTCTTACCGCCAAACTAGCCAATTGTGGCAGCACTGCTCTGGGCTGCCTGCTGTCTGCCTGTCATCTGTTTGGCGGGCCGTTTACCGCCAGAGTGGAATCGGCATTTCGACGCAGCATAGGACGTTGAAGGACAACAGCAGCAGTAGCAGCAGCAGTAGCAGAGGCGGCGGCAGCGGCAGAGGCAGCGCCTGCCTCAATGCTCTCTCTTATGTCTTGGTGTGTGTGTGTGTGTTCGTTGTGTTGTCCTAGTCTTTGAACGAGAGCCGAGGCCGATGCTTCGGCTTCGGCTTGCGCTTCGGCTTAGGCTTGAGCTTCGGCTGCCGAGCCAAGCATCGCCTGGTCGCATCCCGTCATGACGCTTCGCAGCGCGTCGCGTTTGTCAGTCGAGTTGCGGTCGTTGAAGCAGACGCAGGTGCGCTAGCGGACAATCCAAGCTCCAAGCTCCAAGCTCTGAGTGGAAAACACAGTTACTAGCAACAGCAGCAGCAGCAGCAGCAGGAGCCAGCCGCAGAGTCCATCCAACCAATTTTGGTAGAGAAAAAAGTGGCAAAGGGAAACAACAAATCAAAGTTGGTTTTTTTTTTTGTATTGCAAAACTGTTAAGCTGTCACACGTCCGCCCACCCGCTCCTCCCCCTCGGCTATATTGTCTCTATCACTGTGGCTGGCCATTGTGACTGACAGAACGCACATCGAAAAGGATAGAGGATAAAGGACAGAAGACAGAGGATAACGGATAGAGCAGACCGAACGACTTGTATTTCCAGTGCCCGCAAAAGTAGGCAACAGAAAAAACACAATTGGAAATCTAATTAGCGTGAGGCGCTGGGGGCGTGGCACGCACAAGCCCCTTCAATCATCATCATCAGACTATTGACAGCAGCGGCAAAAACTTCAAGCAAATCCCAGCAGCAGCAGCAGCAGCAGCAGCAGGAACAAAAACAACAACAATTAACTCAAAAAAGCAGAGAAAAAACAAAAAAACAACAACGACAAGCAAAGCGAAACGAATCGAAAAGGAAAACGAAAACGAAAGCGACGTCGACGTCGACGTCAAACACTTTCGCGCGCCCTGTGTGTCAGTGTGTGTGTGTGTTTAAGTCTCTCTTTGTGTGCGTGAGAGCGTGTGTGTGTGTTAATGCGTGAATGCTGATAACGGAACACGCGCGTTTTTTGCCAAAAAAAAAACTCACTTTGCCTCTGACATCACTGCGAAGAGGGAGAGAGAGGAGCGAAGAGAGGGAGAGCGAGCGCAGAGCGAAGGCCAAAATCTGCGATCAATTAAAAGCACCAACGACAAGCTGCCAAAAGTTAGTTAATAAAGCCAATAAACATGTTCTCCATGTGCTCCAAAGTGAAACCCCGCAGCGAAGAGACCACCCTAACGCCCGCCACCCTAATGCAGCAGCAGCAGCAGCAGCAACAGCAGCAGCAACAACAGCTGCAGCTGCAGCAACAGCAGCCCTTGGGTAAGTAAGGAGTGAGGGAGATGCAGCTGAAGACAGAGCTTACTGCAGGCACACACACATACATACATACATATGCATGTGTGTGTTTGTGTGAGATGCAGAACTGTCCCCATTTTTTGTTGCTTTCAGCCAAACCCTTGAACTCGTTTTTGTGGCGATTTTCGCTCGTTGCGCTTCGCGCCTCGTTTGCTGCTTGCTGATTTTTCTCAATGAATTCACACACAGACACACACACACACACGCGCACCCATGCATATATGTGCGTGAGAGCATGTATTTGCATCAAGCTCTCTCTCTCTCTCTCTCTATCCATCCCGCTCGTGCTGCGCTCTCACGCTCTGTTTCTCTATCTGTCGCCTGCGGTGGCAGTGTTGCCCATTTAGCGGTTTACAGAAATTTGTTTATAAATCTATTTAAAAGTTTAAAATTTTTATAAATATTATATTTATTTAGTGTATTTTATTGTATTTTTTCATGTTTATTTTAAAATATTTTTTATGCAGTTGACTTTGCCAAGCTAGCAATTTCTGGTACATTTTTGACTAATGTTGCTATTTAAAAAAATCTTGTTTTTAAGAAAAGGATACGGAAATGAAATTAAAAAATGATGCACAAAAAGCCGAAAAGTTATTTTTGAGATTCTGCATGCTTTTCAAAAACAATGGAGATTATAAACTTAAAAAAAAATTTGTAATTGTTCTGTTCTACATCCGATTAATATTGGTTAAAGGTGTTATTGGCAAATATCGATCAAAATAATGACAATATATCTGAGTTATCCCGAAATTTTTGCTTCCAGCAGTTTCGTAATTTTTTTTGTGCCCAGATTTGACGGAAAAAAGGCGAATTTGGCAACACTGTTGTTGACCTGCTCATTATGAACACACACATATTACACTTGCGTATGTATGCAAGTGCAATACGCCCACTTTAGCTTTCTCTCTCTCTCTCTCTCTCTCTCTCTCTGTTGTCATCTCTCTCTTTCTGTCTCTGCTCTTCAAGTGGAATTTAACAACAGCTGCAATCAGTGGCTGCCACTGCCACGCCCATTGGCTTGAGTCGCGTCACGTCAACTGCATTAAACCATTAAGCACTGCCAACACACACACACACATACAAATACACACACGCAACATAATCAGCAGTCAACTTCCCCCACCCCCAGCCCAACCCCAACCCCAACCCCTCGCCCATTGACCTACTGCGTGCCACTCAGGGCATCCACAATTGAAAGTCAGTCTGACGGCTGTCAGCGCCGTTGCCCCATATTCCATATTCCATTCCTGTTGTTGTGTTGTTGTTGCTGTTGTTGCTGTTGTTGCAACGCCCACGTGCATAAATCACGCAAGTGTGCAGCCAGTGTTGCCACTCTTTGACAAAAGCTCATTTCGAGCGCAGTAGAATTGTCTCCAGTGTTGCCAGAATTAGTTGGAAATCATTAAGGACATTCTGCAAACTATATTTTAAATTGAAATTAAAAAAATACATTTCTTTAAATTTTTTTGCCCTGTTTATCCCCATTTTTAATAGGTATATGGTAAAAATATTTATAGAATATAATACGAAGCGTTGCAGCAATGCTGATTCTCCCTTTTTTGTCTGCACTGTCAATAACCGCGCTGTTAGAGAGCGAGTAATGCAAAGTTTGCAATATTGATTCTTTAATAACTTTTGTGTTTCTTAATCGATGTTGATACGCTTTACAGGATAGATAAATATAGTAGTAGAGAGTATATATTCTGAATAACAACTACATATATTCAAAAAATTGTTGTAGTTTTCTGTTTTTATGTACTTTTGGGTACAGGGTATAAGATGCAACTATTGCGCTCTAAATATTGGTGTTAAGGATGTTGAACAAATTCTAAGAGTTGCTTATATGCTCGAAGCACGTGACATTTTTCCGGGTAACAAAGCGACTGGAAACCAGAAGCAAACAGGCAGCCCTGCTGCTGGCATCCCCCTAGACGCTATGAGGAGGGGGTGGAAAAGGGGATAGGCGACCAACAATTATGTACAAGTTGATTTTGCAACCGTGTGTCGAGTCTAAAGTCTGTCCTATCAAGCCCCCATCGTCAGCTGCAGCAGCCACACTCAGACTTCTTTCTTTAAAATTAAGTTGGTAAATTAATTTTTTTTTTGTGCTAGAATTAATGTACAAATCGTACTAGATACAAGAAAACAAACAACGGAATTTAATTACAATTACAAAGGGTAAATAATAATTATGAGTTTAAAAAATTAGGGCTCAAGAAGTTCCCGGAAAGACTGGGAAAAAGGGAATATTCGGGAATAAAACAAACTTTTTTTGAATTCGTTAAAATAAAATATATTCGTATTTAATGCACTAATTATAATCCCGTCCTAAATTAAATTTGTAAGTTCAAAGGTTGATCAATTTGTAGAGACAAATATAATTAATTTAATTTAAGTTTTAATTTGTTTTAAATTTCAATTTAATTTTAGTTTACTTGAACTATAGAGATTGTAGGAAAACTCTTGATTTTCCTCTCAGTGCTGTTGCAATTTCAGCTGCTTTGTCACGTGGATGCACCGTGTGTGTGTGTGTGTTTGTGTGTGTGTGTGTAACTGTGTGTGTGCGTGTAAAATATGCATGCGCTTGTATGCGTGCACTCAAGTGGCACACATCATGTCCGTTGTCCGGTGTCCGTTGTCAGTTGACAGTCTGCTTCCTCTGCTGCTTCCTCTGCTCCCTCCTCCCCTATCACCCTTCATCGCTTTCTTACACAAGCGTCCTTCGGCGACCTCGTTCCCCCTCCATTCTCTTCCGCTCAGCATATCTGCCCCTGCCTCTGCTTCTTACGAGGCATACTCATATTTCCTGCTAGCTCGCTTGCTCTTTGCATATTTGTCTCTGTCTCTCTCTCTCTCTGTCTCTGTCTCTGTCTCTGTCTCTCGGGGTCGCAGTCGACACTTGTCACACTTGAAAAAAACTGTGCAAAATTTATATGAAACCATAGCATAGGAACAGGGATTAATAAAAACTTTTCCACAGCGCAAATAAGTTTTCCCATTTAATAGATGATTCCGTACATATGTATATCTTGCATATGCTCGATTCAATTTCTATAAATATGAAAGCAAGCAATCGAATAATAGATACCCTCCAATACTATTTCAAAAGATTACATATATACTTATAGTATACCCCTTTTTACATAAAAGGAAGTAATCGAATGTAAGATATCCTGTAAGGAATGTAGTAAGTCTGTCAAAATGTTGCCTAGATTTTAGAATGAATATATTTCAAAGCCAGTAATCTTAAACGTTTCTAAGATACATTTTTTGTATTACTAAAGTAATCGAATATTAGATACCCTCCAATGCTATTTCAAGAGATTATATAAAAAGAAAGTAATCGAATGTAAGATACCCTGTAATGAATATAGTAAGTCTAACCAAATTTTGCCCAGATTCTAGAATGAATATATTTTAAAAATTGATCATCTTAAATAATTTTAACATAACTTTTTCGTATGAATATAAAACTAAAGTAATCGAATATTAGATACCGTCTAAAGTCAAATAAATATCGTAAATCTTTTCAAGATTTTATCCAACTTTTGCCGTTTTTCGAGTGCATACATAAAATTTATATAGTTTCTATATATGTAGATATATGTATAATCCCACGCCTGCACTTTGCAAGGGGGTTTTGGGGCAGATGCAAACAGTTTGCCAAGAAATTTTGAGGCAAGCCTTGAGCGCTTTTCAATTGCTGTGTCAGCTTATTGCATTGACAACCTATCAACAGCATACTAAGCTCAATTGTTGTCAGCTGAAGAGCCTGCTGAGTGCGTGGGCAGGTAGGTGGATGGATGGTAATCGAAGGGCCTGCAGAGACCGAATGCTTAAACAAATTCCAGGGACGCCACTTGAATATTGCCTAGATCGCAATGGTAAGAGGGCAGAACATTTCAAGATTATTCTGCAGTTTGTATGGCATAGATTTATGGAATCTTCGGAATTTTGCTCGATTTTACGCTTTGCAGTAAAAATTTAATTAATGAACTTATTGCAAATTGATTTCAAAAGTTCAAGATTTTTTTCAGTTTATATATCAAACAATTTTATATTACCTTTCTAATTAATAAACCTATTGCAATTGATTTTAAAAGTTAAAGATATTTGTTCAGTTTTTATATATGAGAAATTTTTATAATACCTTTCTAATAAAAAAAAAATACACTTGGCCCTCGCTTAACACGAACTCTTTTAGCACTAACTCGGTCTTACACGGTTGCAAATTTGCACCCATTCCCCCTTTAACACGCTAAAAACCTCGTTCTTACACGATTGCAAAATATCGATATGTATTTTTTTACTGCGTTTATCGCGTTAGTGCCTTTGTGCCTGTGTCATACGCATGGGTTACTTGTCGAAAAAGGGAAATCCCACATATAATCTGTCAGAATCCATGTACTGAATCCATGTTTCGCTTAACACGATTTCGCTTAACACGACATATTCTAGGAACGTAACCCCCGTGTTAAGCGAGGGCCAAGTGTATATCATACATTTTTATAATACCTTTCTAAGCAAACCTCTTGTCGGTGGCGTTCGACTTCTGCAATTTTTTCCTTCAAGAACGACACTTAAATGTAGTCTACATCGCAAAGTAAGAATTTCTGTAGGCCAATATATTTCTATAGTTTATATACTATCTTAACTTTAATGCAATCTTAGGAACTATCCTTAGCTTACTGTCGGTGGCATCCGACTGCTTCGGTTGTTTCCTTCACAAACAAATTGCAATTGATTACATTAATGTAATTTAATTCAAAAGGTCAAATGATAGTAAAAGATTTGTGTGTAGTTATTATTTTCCTTTCCTTACTGTCGGTGGCGTCCGACTGCAGCTGTTGCCTTGCTCACGGACAGCTCGTAATTAATGGCATTAATATAATTTATTGCAAAGGCCACGTGCAATCCAATGCATATGAATGATGATTACATTACGCTCCACGCTGCTCCCCATGCCGGGGCTGATTAAATTAATTAATTCGCTAAGCCCGAGATTCATATTTCCCTGCTGCCAACGACAGTTTGCCAATTATTTCTGGGCGCTGCTCCAATCAGCGCAATCAACTCTATGCGAATGTGCGTGAAAGTGCAGGGTATGTCGGTGAGAGCATAGACTGTGTGTGTGGCAGGAACTACAAGTGGAGGGGACGGCATCAAGGACATGTTGAATTGCAACAGTCGGAGAAAAAAATGAGAGAAGTGCAAATTAGAATTTCATGTTCTGGCCATAGTACCCGATAAGCGTGGGAGGGCGACTGCGTTTTCAATTATAAACGGAAGCAGATTAGATGAGTTCCAATTCTACGGTCAACTCAATTTACCCACTCGATACACTCGATTCGTCCCAGTTCGATTCCATTCACTCAACCTGATTTCCATTTCCATTGCAGGCACTGGGGGCAAGCAAATCAAAGGAGGCTATCTGCTGCGCTATAAAAGTGAGTATAAATCGCGAAGTGTTCGTGAGTGGGTCTGAATGCATTCACATTTGGGATTTAAATCCAGTAAGTGAAAATGAAGCGCTTCATGTTCATGAATAAGTGTAAATGCATTCACATTGAAAATTTGAATCGACAAGATTATATTCATATTAAGTGTAAAAAATCTTGTCAAGTAAAATCGATTTTATTTGAAAAACCTCTGCAAATATCAACATTATCGATATAAATCGAAATTTCCTATATCCTTAAATCACATATTTAAATTATATCGAACTTTAGTACAAAAACTAAAAAATATATTGATATAAATCGATATTTCCTATTCACATATTCATTTTAAATCAAACTGGATAAGAAAAAGTTATAAAAATCTCGATATAAATCGATATTTCTTACATCTCAAATGATCATATTCATTTCATATTTAACTTTACTGGACGAAATTATGCAAATACCGATAAATTCGATATAAATCGATACTTTTCACATCCCTATCATCATATCATGTCGAACTTTATTAAAAACAGTTGTGCAAATATCGATATAAATCGATATCTATTACATCTCCTAGTAACATATTCATATTGACATGCTGAAATTAAACACAAATCACTCTTCAATCGAGTTGCGCTAATCTCTATCGATAAATCTAAACAGAACAAATGCTGTGGAATCGCTGGGCCGAGGAGTGGGTCATACTGTACGATGACTCAACGATGGCTTGGTTCACGGAGCCAGGTCGGTCGTCGCCATCGGGGAAGATATTGGTCAAGGAGGCGCCCGAGATGCTGGCGATTGCCCATTGGACTGGGCAGATACCACGTCGTCCTCCGCTGCCGGATGGCGTCAGCGTTTCACAGTTAATTGCGCTCGGCTCACGGCGTAAACGCTCCAAGGTCTACTGGATGCTGGCCAAATCGGAGCAGGAGGTGAGCGATTGGATTGATGCCATAACCAAGACTCTGCCGCCGCCGCCCCAAATCGAGCTGGTGGTGGACAAACCACATCTGATGAACGTATTGAGGCGTCCACTGGTGCGGATTAGACGTAAGTACAGCCAGAGCAGAGGGAAAAAGTGTTGGCAAAATTTCGACACTATCGATTATATCGACTATCGATAATATTCTGTTAGCATGTGAGAAATACTTGGCATATTATTCAAAAACATATTTTTTGCAAATCCAGAGACCCATTAAAAGTATATAGTTTTGATTCGCAAATAAAATTTATCAACTTTTCAATTTATGACAAAAGCAAGAGAGCCCTGTTTTACAAATTGCGATTTTCCTGAGTATCCTTCGAATGGTATATTATTTCTTTAGCTATTTTTGATGCTAATCACAAAAATCGTAGTGAGAATTGGAGAATGGTTTTCGTTTTAGACAAAAATGAGACCGTCTTGCAACTTAAGGGTTGTGTAAAAATTATTAGCCCTAAGGTATGCAACACATTTTTTTTACACTTTTTAAATTCTTTGTGATAGATTAATCGCTTACTTAACATTAAAATTGAAGCTTTTTTTGTGTAACTTTAAAATTTTAGTCGACTCTTAATATTAACTAAATAATTAAATAAATAACTAAATAAGTGTCGATAATATCGCGATGGTTTTGCCAACACTAGAGCTAAGAAAATGCCGATTTTATTGAATTTTTCTTTAATTTAGCCGCCACCAACTCGGAGGTGAAGCAGCGCAAGTCGGCGTCCAGCTCCACATCGAGCAGCAGGCACCATCGAGGCACCTCGGCGGCCCTGACGACACAGCGGCTGCTTTACAGCCAGAATCCGTTGGTCAAGAGCGACGCAGCAGTCGCTATACTGAGCAAGAAGCCGGACTCGAAGGCGTCGCTGGCATGTGCGCTGCCCTGGGGGCATGGCTGGGGCTGGGCGACGCTGCCCAATGGGGTCTGGAGCGGAGGTCTGACATGGTCGCAGTGTGAGGACACGTTCACACTACACGCACTGCCCACCACGCACTGCACCAATCTGATCGATACCTCGTGCAGTGGCGCCGTGTATCACACGGACATTGGGGGATTTGATTTCCACTCGACGGGCGTGGACGATCTCGGGGGCGAGGATTTTGACTATGCCATGGACTGTGGCGATTTCATATTTTAAGGCCGTTACGTTGCCCTCCCAAGCAGCAGCAGTTGAACCCACCCAAAAGCGCACCAGAGCACATATCTCTGGTGTTGCATCCAAAGATAAACGTAAACTTAGTGTTAATCGAACCGCTTTTGTAGTAGCCTGTCTGGTTTGTGTTAGGCCTAGCAGTTAGCATAGACAGTGGAAGCTCTATCATGGCACTCCGGACGTAAGTAAAACTATTCCTTCCAAAATTAGTTGACTAACAAGTAGCTAGAGTCTGCTTTCGTAATATAATTTAAGCACTCTCTTTTCCATACTACAAACACTTGTAACACAACTTTCCCCTGCTATTGTCTGTTAAGCACACATTGCGCATACGCCCGGTTGCTCTAATTATGTTTAATAGTGTTAGGGCGTGTGCTAGGATGCCAATTAATTCAATTAGCAACTAATGTGTGCTCGAATTTCCAACTCTTACCGAAAGTGTTAAGGTGTGTGTTGAAATTGCAAATGTTAAAGAAAATGTAGTGAAAGTTGACACACGCGCACTCAAACTGAAGATGCTTCTGAAAGTAGGCAACAAAGAGAGCAGAGATAGAGAGCGAGCGAGAAAAATATATGTATAGTGTAAGCTTAAGTGAATTTTTATGAATTTTATAAAATGAATTCGCAAACAATTTTGGATTTGTCAATGCAAAGATGGCAATTGTGTTAAGGTACGCTTTTAGTGTGCGACATTTTTAAAGGATTTTTACAGCGCAGCTAATTAAGTCGTATAAATTAATAACTGTTATTTGTAATTTGTAAACTGTAATTTGTAAACCGTAATTTGTAAACCGTAATTTGTAATTTGTAATTGTATAGAACATGCTGGATATGTTCACGTACAGCATTTTTATAGTTTAGTATACACATATACCCAACTCGTACTCGAACTCGAACGGAAGTTTTGCTAAAAAGCGTAAGGGCAGAATACATGCAAGAGGAAAACCAGGTTTATAACAAGTTTACTTGAATATATATATATATAGCAAAATAAATAACATACATATTAGTGAGTCCCTAATTCTAAAAAACATAGCAAATAGAGGGTAGAAGTTAGCAGTTAGAATATCCCGAGCACACCAAAGCCAAAACAAGTAAATTACACAAAGACCCACCCACGTACTGATAAAGTAAATCGTAATTCTAATTAAATATGAAGAATAACAGAAGTTTAAAAAATAAAATGAAATTATTGGGGCATTAAAGAAAGGGAGAATATGCATTATGTATCCACCGTTTAGAATGATTGCACCTGAAACAATTCAAAACTGTTTTCGAGTATCTAAAATATTTCGAAATGTGTGCCAAAGATTCTTCAAATTATAAATATATAAATATACTCTATTGTAAATGTGCTTTCATTCCGAATAACGATACCATTTCAACCAGCTCATTGCATAATTGTTAATTATAGACAGCAAAAAAACAAAAACAAAATAAAATTCAGATATGTGAAAAAATAAAGATCTTCAACATTTTTGTGCGTACCAACGCCAAAATGAGAAAACGCCGCTACGGAAACCTTAAACAAGAAAATGTTTAGTAATTAAACGCTAGCATAAGTACAAACCTAGTACACCCCATGTGCTGCTCAAGTACAGGGTATAACAGGCAGAGGAGACTCTCTCTAATTGTTTCATAGTGTTGAATCTAAACGTATAGAGTTAAACAGTGCAGGTTTTCACTAAAAAAAAATTAAAAATACCAAAAAAATACGAATAAAAATGCCGCAGAAGTTATGAAGAATTCGATGTAATACGGGTAAACAGTTAAAATCCCTGCCTCCGTCATTATGAACACCGTATGCCCTTAATGTAGACCCAATAAGTGTGTATTATGCATGTATAGTTAACTATATTTATATACAAATGAGAGTTCAGCGATTCGATAGATCGATTAATCGATCAAACAGCCGCAGAAACCGTAATCTTAATCTGAAACCCTTGCAGCCTTAGTTAAAACATAAACCAAATACAAATATATATATATAAATATAAATATATACACATAGCGATAAATGTAATAAATGTAATAAATGTTCGTTGAATGTAATCGGTAATCGATAATCGGTAATCGGCAATCGGTAATCGAGAGCAAGGCAAAACCCCATGAATATAATGTAGACTAAAAGACTTAAGCAATTGTCGTATAGACGTTAAATTAGAGCGCATTGAATGTTGGCTTACAAATGTTTAGAAATGATTCTTTATAAGTAGCTAAAGGCGTAACTGATCGATAGAATTACATATATACATACACACATATATATACATATACAGCAGGAGTACGAGTTTATCGATTAGTCTGATGTATAATCCCAACAAAGCTAACGCAAATGTATTGAATGTAAGTAAATGTTAGAAAAGCGCTAAACAATATCGCATATATCGCATGATATTCAACAATATGAAAACCAAAGAAACCAATTAATTAACACTAAACGTAAAACTAAAAGTAAAAGTAAAGATAAAAGTAAAACCAACCTCGACAATCACGGATAACAAGTTGAAGGCAGATGAAAGAGACATCAGAGACATATTACAAATAAGCTTTGCATCGCATACCGTTTTGCTTAGCGAACGTAATAGTTATCGTAATTGTTATCGGAATTGTAATCGATAGAAGGGGAGTTCATGGTGGCAACTGTACCAGCAGCACCAAGCCGCAAATATCGCACAAAAACTCCAAAATAAATCGCCTATTGCAAAGCTCTAAAGTCAGGCATTCAACTACTATATAGAAATACGAAATTTCAGTTGCCCAAAGCATATTTTCGAAACACTTTACGAACTAACTACACAACTTCAAACAGATCCATCAAAAATTTAGTATATTTTTTGAAAAACTTTATTTTGCTGCACATTAATAACCAAGTTAAGATTAGCCAAAACCAAACTGTAGCAGATGGAAGCAAAGAAAACTGGAAACAGGAGCCAGGAACTAGAAACGGCAAAGGCAACGTTCCCAGAACATTAAGTATACGACACCTTGGCCAGTTTCCGGTTCCGGTTTCGGTTCAGGTTCCGCCTAGTGCATAGCATAAGTGTTAGAATAACTGTCGTTGAAATTGATGTTGCCGTTGATGTTGATGTTGATGTTGATGTTGATATTGATGTTGATATTGATGTTGATATTGATATTGATATTCAAACCATAATGTAATAGAAATTGTGTGTGTATTGTAACGGCTTCGATTGTAACTGCAACTCTAAATGTATTCGAATTCGCATTTTTTTGATTTTTGGCAAATTGCGAAACGCATTTCGAAGTCACACTAGCCAACATAAGCAACCAAATTATCAATGTTAACACTCTAAATGCCATACGAACCCACAAGAACAAACAATAAATGAAAGCAAAGCGCTTGTACTCCTTCTCCTCAAATCGGAGATCGTATAAAATAATTTCAATTCAAATACTATTAAATTAAATGTTGGAAAGATATTTGTAACAAAGTCAAGATCGCAGTTATACACTATGCAACAAAGTTACAGAATGAACTAAGTAAAATAGCTGAAAGTAAAAAGAATTCAGTCCGAATAAATTCAATAAAAAAATTTGCAATCTTAAGGAAAAATGCTAAAAAAGAGAATAATAGTTTTAATTTATACCTAGGAAAATTAATTAATATGAATTCAAGTTAATTATTTGATTTTAAAGTTTAATTAAACGTGAATCTGGAATTGTTACAAACTTGTAAAAAGTTTTGTCTTCAATATCTTCTATTCTAGAAGACATATTCTTGAATTCATATCAAATTTATAAATTTTGTTTTAATATTTCTTGCCTAAAATGTTTACTGTGTTGCATAGTGTAATAATTGCTTGAAGCCATTCGATTAATGATGGTTAACAGCACATATAGTATGTATGGAAATGATGTTGCAAGAAATTAAACCTAAAACAAAGATGATGATAATAATTCGCTCCAAAACAAAAAGCTAAATATATACATATAACGCAATGTGCGCACTTATTAGGTTTCAAAACCGCAGTAAAGCTAAACAAATGAATATGAAAAGTACGAATATGAATAATCATGGTATATAAACACAACAATGAATAAAGCGCCTACCAAACTTCGGCATGCCGAAGCCTAAATACCCTAGCAGAGATCAGCGGAATAATACACAAATAAAAAAATGTTTATTCTTAATTTGGATTGACACTTTGATTTTACTTCATGAAGTAACTTCAACGTGTAAATACGATCTTGTTGTCATTTTATACTCTTTGTTTAATTTAAATTCTATAAAAAGTCGTTGCGACTCTGCTGGAGGTTAGGGTATGGCCAACTTCGAGTTTAATAATATGATTAATTATGATTTAGCTGCAGCTGATGCGAGTGGCTGAAATTAACGCTGCTAGAAAAGTAATCGATGCCAATTTTCACAGCGTACTCGATACTCCATGGCTTCCAACTGAATGTGAGTCAAAGATTTGATAAGAAGTTTAAACTGCAACTGAAACGAAAACGAAAACATCTGCAAGCGCCAGCAATAACAAATAACAAAACAAAAAACAAATATTACGAACATGAAACAGATAATAACAATAAACGAAACAATAGAGTACAGCGTACAGTGTAAAGCGAAATCAGCAAACGCAATGAGCGTTGATAAATACATGTTTTTGTGGAACGAAGCACGCACATTTTGGTTTTATTTCCCCCCGCCTCATCTCTCTTTCAGCTGTTGGTTGTGGCCCCGCCCCCTCCGCACATGCCAATGTTCTGTTCAATTAGACAACTTGAACTGCAGTGTTGCCAATTTTCATTAAAAGCAAAAAGCTTGTTGATGGTAAAAAAAAAGCTAAACAATTTGGCAAACAACGCACAGTTCTTTGGATTTTTCCAGAATTTCAAGCAATTGAGTTCTCAATCTCAAGAATTTCAAAAGGTTTTACCGAAATTCATTTTTATACATGTTTGTTGTCTCATCACTATTATGCACGGAAATAAAAAATTTCTTAAGATTTTGGCTCAAGCTAGTTCTAAATCTGCCAAGTCAAACGACACAGAAATTTGAGAAACTTATTTTGTCGCAATTTTTTGACGCATTAAAGAGGAAAAACTACGCCCTATAGAGTTGCTACAATTTAAAGAAAAACCTTTCTGTTGTTTTGTTCAGATCAGTCGGATGCATTCGACTGATCTTCTAAATTCCTACTGCGTATCTAGTTCGTCAACTATAATAACAATTATTCTATAATAAGTAATTAATTGATTAAATTAAAGCACAAATATCCAATATTCCGATTTGACGGGAAAAAAGCCAATTGGACAACACTGTTCGTCTTCGCCAGCAGAAGTTAGACGAAGTGACATCGTCATCGACAGATCAGTGCACTGACTCCAACAGCCTTGTCGCTCTCTTGCTCCATACACGCTCTCTCTCTCTCTCAGTCTCTTTGTGCGCTCGTTCGCTTTTGGCGCTGACGTTCGCTGGCTTTGTGCTTCACCGCAATCTTGTCGCTCAGTCAGCGCGCTAACTTCTGAGCAGACGGTTCAAGCCGGCGGAGCTACGGTTTTTAAAATAAATTTGTGTTTTTTACTTTTTTCACACACGGGCACACGCGACGTATGCGTAATTGCACTCCCGTTGTCAGTCGTTGTCGTCGTCCTTCGTCCTATTTTCACTGAAAAGTTCAGCTGCTTTTTATGTGTCAATAAACTGTGTGTCGTGGCTTGACCGGGCGACCTCTGTCCCGCCCCTCCCACACTCCAGCCGGCCCCCCTGCGCCCTCCTCGCCAACAGTTACAGCAGGTAAGTGCCTTAGCTCCCATGATATGCAAATCGAAGCACTTGAAGCCAGCACACAAAACTCACACAAAACTCTTAAGCATCGCACACACACAGATCCAAGCGTGTGCCAAAAAATAAACATAAATTAATAGCTCTGTGTTTCGACACCACTGCATGCATACACTGCAAAAATAATAGCAAAATATCATTATTTTGTTTAAATTAACTATTTTTTTTTACTATTTAAATGAATCATACAGTCGGCAAGACTACAGTCGACTGCAATTGATAATTGATCATCAGGTGCTGACAGCAGAAAAATATATATTTTCATTCAAGGATTTACAGTGAAAAAAAGCTTCTAAAATTGGCTTTTAGTTCGTACATAAATAAATCAAAAATTTGCGGTGTCAAAAGTTCATAAAGAAAACAAATTTGTATAAAAAAAAATGATATTCTTCAATAAAACGCGTTTTTCAAATCCCTATATCGATTTTCATTAACTTTAAAGATTTAAATAAATTACTATTCGTACTTTTTATTTTTTATTAATTTCCATTTATTTTAAATAGTTTTCAAATTTCTTCTTAATATTATGGGAAAGGCAACGAGAAACTATACTTTCAGCTGTCGCTGAATTGTAGGTTGCGTCCTACTGCTGTTCGTGGGTTTTTTATAAGTCATGCTATAGCTGCTAGGGGCTAGACTTCCTTCCTTCTACACCTTCTGAAAAAGTTGATTCGTTCATGCAGTGGGCTCTGGTTCTGGTCAGTTGACATTTCGAGCTTAAAGCACAAACTACATACATACTCTAGATATTTAAATCAAATATACTATAAATTACACTTAAAAAAATACGAGTTATGTTTGGCTCGATTGTTAATAGTTTATTGAAATTAATTAAATTTAAAGTTAATACATGTAGCAGAAATCAGTACAAGCCAAGTTATCGATAAAAATCTATAGATATAGACATAAATATATATAGCTATATTTAGTGTTAAACGCAGTACATTTTGGTAAGCATATAATCATGATAATAAAATAAATTCAATTCAATTAGTTTGCTCATTGAGCTGACCATTTTTGGCAACAACTAAAGTTGGCGAAAAAACCCACGCAGCCCTCCCTGTCCCCCGCCCCTACAGCTACAACTGCAGCTCAGACTGCGACGCCCACACACAACGTGTTGAGCAACAGTTGGGCAACTGTTATAAGTCGCGCGCCTTGTTTATATCGTCTGACGCCTCCTGGCGACATTTATTCAAATGCTCATTTCTCATATTTCTGTTTCATATTTCTGTTTTCTCTTTCTGCTTGTTTTTACAGCTATTTGTAGTCAGCAGCCAACAACAACAACAACAACAACAACAGCAGCAGCCACTCTTGTCTGACTCATCGCAGAGTCTAAGCCGGCTCTCCTCCAAGACGCTGTTTTGCTGTCTCGCGTCATCGTCGCGCCGACTGCGCTGCCTACGCACGCACACACGCTCAGCACGAGAGCTGAGGCGAGAGAGCCGAATCAGCTGCTTCAAGTGCAAGCCGAAGTGGGGAGCCACACCACAAGCGAAAGAGAGAGTTAAGCCGAGAGAGAGCCCAGTCAGCTGCTGCAAGCGCAAGCCGAAGGAGGGAGCCACACACAAAGTTGGAGTAAAAGAGCCCGACTTAAGTTTAAGCTCTTGCTCTCTTGAGCCCAGTCAGCTGCTTCAAGTCTTAGCCGAAAGGGGGCGCCACACACCGACTTGATTTAATGATGGCGTCACAAAACTCCCAGCAGCCAATCTCAAGGCTTGGACAAATGCAGGTGAGTTTGCACAGCAAGTGTGACCAGACTAAGTCAATTTCAGTAGAACGAAGCAGAGTGTGGGCGTCAGTGTTGACAGAAATAGCCAGATTTTTAATATAAAATATTAAAAAAAAAAACAAAAATATATAATCAATATTTTTTATATCAAAAATAATTATAAACTTTCAAACAGAAATAATATTCTAAAACCCGCTACGCTGGCAACGCTGGTGGGCGTCAGCGCAGACAAATTTCCGCAGTGCTCCATATAAGGTTATAGTTCGTTCAGACCGAGATCTCGTCTATCGTTCGCATTTGCCCAAAATTAATATTAAGCTAATTAATATTGGCTTTCGGCTCATATTTGGTAATGGGCACGAGAGTTCAGTCTGTCATCCATTGTTTATGTTTTAGTAGCAGTTTTAATAACATATTATCAATCTGCATAATATATACGTATGATTAATATCCGCTTAACGCGCGCTAATTGCTGTAAGCGCACTTGCCAGCTTATTATTTATAGGCCCCATCAGAGTGTCAACTGCTCGATATTTGTTTAGCTTTCGCGGAAGTCGGCCCACTGTCTGTGCGACGTCTGCGTCTCCTACCTGCCACTGCTCCCCCTCCCCTTACAGCACAAGGAGCGGCAAGAACATCAGCTAAACAAGTTTGAAAATTGTTGCTCGAGATTTATATCGCCGATTCGGGGCGTTAACCGTAGTTGGGGACAGTTCTATGACCAGGTGTTGGAGAGGTGCCGGAGGGTAGGGAGAGGGAATGTCAAGCTACCCCCGCAGGTTTTGTCACCTTCGTCTCTTTGTCATTGTGCAACAAATGCCGCCTGCTCTTAGGTCTGCTCTTACACAACTACCCTGTAGAGCTTAAATAGGGTATGCACTCATAGTATATATATTTCATAATAACTCGGGAGATTTGTTAAAATTTACAAATTATTCATATTTTTCGAAATTTTTCTTTTAAAGAAACTTGCATCGTAACTAAAATGTAGAGTAGCGGACTTTTCTCTGAAATTTGTGATTTAGAATTCATTGTAATTAATATTATTATTTGTATAAAAATAACAATAATACGCTCAGAAAGAAATTCTATTCTTAAAATAAGTAAGTAAAAAAAAATACATGAATCAAACGTATTCTTAGGTTTCTAATTAGACCCTTTACTTTAAAAAAGTAAAAAGGGTCTATTAGTTTAGTGCAAAGAGGAAATGTGTGTAACACCCAGAAGGAGGCGTGGCAGACCCCACAAAGTATATATATTCTTGATCAGGACGACAAGCCGAGTCGATATAGCCATGTCCGTCTGTCCGTCTGTCCGTCTGTCTGTCTGTCCGTCCGTCTGTATGAACACCTAGATCTCAGCAACTATAAGAGCTAGAGACACCATATTTGGGACTTAGGTTCCCCTATTCAGCAAGCAGCACGAGTTTGTTTTAAATTTTGGATACCTCCCCCCCTTCCCCCGTAAACCGCAAAAAGCTGCTGTAGCCACAGTTTTAAAGCTATTGTTTTGTAATTTGGTATGTAACTAGCTTATGACATTCTCTATCGACGCTGTGAATTTCGTTTTGATCGGATAAGAAACAGCGAATATATGCGACAGAGAATTTGCCGCACTAGGCAGAGGGGGGGTGGTGTGCCTTGCATACGCGGATAGCTTAGTGTGTGTGCGTCTGATTGTGTTTGTATGTACATATAGACAAAGTAAAGGGTCTCCTACGGTCGGTTACGTCCGACTGTAGCCTCAGTCCCACTGATCTGCCCCGTCCCTATATTTATTTCTTGAAATAAATAATAGAAATTTTGAACTGTTTATTCTTATACAAGAAAAGTAATAAAGATATTATGTAATAAGAAGAAATTGGAAGATGTAACGGGATTGAATTTGGATAGATTTAAGTTTAGTTTACTGCAAATCCAAATAGATTTTAAAGAATGTTGAACTTACTTAAACTATCCGAAAGTCCATTTCATGAAGATTACTTGAATTAACTGGGGTCTAGCTTAGATCAGTGAATTCCATATAACACAAATATGAACTCCAAATAAAAAATTTTGGAATTTATTCTATGATTGTACAAAAAAAATAATATCATAGTTAATTATATAGACAAAGCTATAATAATATTGAAATTTTAGAATTAGAGAGCGATTAAAATTAATGCGAACTGAAAGAATAGGAAATGAGAGTAAGCAGTTTAGTTCTGAATAAACGTTAAAATGTTCAAAATATATAGGGTATATTGGGTTATAGCTAAACCAAAGCCAGGTAGTTGTTGTTAGCCCTGTTCCATGGCAACCTGCTAGGGAGTAATCGCAATGCAGCCATTGATTTTTGTTGTTATTGGCATGCACTGGCAACAAGAAGCAACAATAACAACAAACAAACAAACAACAAACAACAAGCGGCAGACAAAGAGGCAGTCCACGTTGATTTCTCAAGTGTCGAGCATAGTGTATAAAAAATAATAATAAAAAATTCTACTGCCCAATGGCTGCCCACTGATTGGCGCCTCGCAGGAGCAGCGGGATTAGGAGGAGCCAGCGAGGATTAGGGAGGATTGTCGGCGGCATGCCCACGAGTCGTTCCAACTACTTCGCCTCCCCGGCGAGTCGCGTGGCACGCGGGTTTATGTACTGGCGGCAGGTGAGCGGGGCACAGATTGGATTGGGTCGGGGCAGTGAGTGAGGGAGGGGAGAGGGGGAATGGCTCCTCAGTTGCACAGCGGGAAAATGCTGTTCTCAATTTAAGTGCGAATAAAAAAGAATTTAGGAATTCCCTATCTTAACAAACAATGCTAGAAACAAGAATGATTACAAATCTCAAAATAAGAATAATAACTTTAAGAAATAGTATTTCATAATTAAAAACAAGTGTATAAAACCTTAAAATAATATTTACTAGATTTTTATTAAAACAAACATTTTAAAAGTATCAATTGCGAACTCAATATTAAAATTTAGCAAAAATTTTCAACTAAGAATTCGAATTTTACAATTTAAAGATCTTGAAATAAGTAATTCCCAATCTGTATCAAAATGAGAGTAAAAGTTCTAGTTTTATGAGTAAATAGTTCTAATGAATTCAGTTGAAATATTTTCAAATTTATACCAAATTGTTAAATCTTAAAATAAGAATAAAAACTCCATAAATTAGTATTTAACAATATAATTAGCCAAAAGTTAAAAAAAAATTAAATTTATACCAAATTTTTTAGTGTGTAAAATCGTAAAAAAAAAGAAAAACCAGATGAAATCAAAAAGACCTAATGAGCAGAAAAATTCTAGTTTTAATAAAATGTAATTATGTTTTTAAGCTTTCATAAACTTGAACTTAGAACAAGTTCTACTGCCTTAACTTTGTTAAGGCTCTTTGCTCTTTGTCGATTTTTCCTCAATGTCTCGAACTCTTGATTTTTTCTCTCAGTGTGGGCAGTGGGGCGTGGGATAGATAAACAAACCACCCAAGCGACCACGCATACATTCAGTTAATTACCTCTCGGGGGGAAATGGACATGCTAATGTCCAGTCCAATGTCCAATGTCCGACGTCCGATTCCTGTCGGAGAGGCGGAGAGTTCAGTCGACACGCGTGCTTTCAACGTGCAACATGTCGCAGCTGCAGCAGGCAGAGACAGCGACAGAGATAGATAGAGAGACAGAGACAGAGGCATTTGATAATAATGTGGGCGGATATTATGACTTTGGGCCAGAGTCCTTAGCCCACGATCACATAATGCCGCTCAAACTGAACGAATCGTGGGCGGCCAGGCGACTTATGGAGGCGCTGAGTCATCTGCCCCCCAACGCCACCAGCAACTCGGCACCCGTAAGCGTTTACGGCGTACAAAGTGCGCCATCTTTGAGGTCAGTACGTAAACATTGCGTAGCTTTCAAAATAAACAAGCGATTTTCAAAAACAAGCTATTTCTAATTAGTTCAATGCAGTGCAATTTGTTTAGACTGATTTTCATTTGATTTTTGATATTAATATTTGTAAAAACCCTATTCTTTAGGAGTAAATATATACAATTGTATATATAAATTGAAATATTACACATCACTATGGTGCAAATTACTACACATAACAGTAATAGTATACCATAAAATATAGTATAATAAAAATTTTTATATTTTCACAAAAAAAAAAAAAAAAACTGATTTTCAAAGGAATTAAATATATATTTTATATATCTTCATATATATTCCTTTATTCTTTACTTATACCATCAACTCTGACATTTCAATGAACATTTTGATCCAAAATCTCGCTTTTAATTGAATAAAAATCAAAAGTACTACTAAAAAGTACTTCTACTTATTCCATTAGCTCAGGCAGTATATTGATAATTTTAATACGAATTCCTAATTCTTTTTCGTAAAATATTCAGTTATTATAAAAGTATTGAACTAAATTAAAGTAACTTGTTTTTGAAAATAGATTGTCTATAAAATTATGCAATGTTTACATATTGAAATAAAAGGTGAAGCACCCTGTACACAAGTGATATATATATACACTCAGAAAAATAAAGAAGTATTGCTGATGCACAATATAAAAAATATAATCCTGAAATTTAAGTGCAAGTTCAAATAAAATCGTAAATATATTCAGATTCGTTGAAGCAAACGAATTGAGTTAAAATTAACTACAAATCAATATTAAATTAAGTACGAATTGTAACTTATCTTAAACTGAAATGTTTATAAAAAAAGATATAAGAATTTTAAGATTTCTTGCCGTATTCCGTTGTTAGATTAAGAACTGCTGGCTTATTAAACTTTTATAATCGCATATTCTTGCTTCAAGAACGGCAACGGTTGATATTTTTCTCTCAGTGTATTAATTCGTTTTTGTTTTTTTCCACTTGAAGATGCGCTTCCAGCAAAAGACGCACGCGGAGCAGGAGCTGCGACGTCAGGAACTCAATCATAAGGCGGCAGCTGCCACCGTCCACGCCCCCTCCGCTGCCACGGCTGCAGTTGCCCCCCGCACCGCCTCCAGCCGCATCATAGGCAACGGCAAGGTGCGTCAGATGTTCGACGAACGTCGTCGGGGCGCCGGCATCGATCGGAGTAATCCTCTGAGGCCCATTGCCGAGCAGCAGCAGCAGCAGCAACTGGTTAAGGGCGTCTCTGGCATCAGCATCAAGGACAAGCCCAGCACTTCCCTAAGGCAACTGACCAGCGACAGCAACAACAACAACACCAGCAACAACAACACAACCAGTAACAACAGCAACAACAACTCGAATCGCTTGAAGCCCGTGATCACCCGCAAGACACCGCCAAGTAGCCAGAAGACAGCTCCACATTTGGTCAACTCATCGCCGCCAATCAGCTCCAGACCCAGAAAAACTCCAACTCCCGCTCCCGCTCCAGCTGCTCCCTCAGTTCGTCGAGCGGCGGTGCCAACCACACCTCCAAGGCAGGCTAAAACCAATCCTCCAGCTGTGCGTCTGGTAAGTCTAAGGAAAACCTAAAAAAAATATAGTATTTTAGACTGCCCATGCAAGCAGGTTTTAGTTAACAGCGCTACACTCGGAAAAAACAGGCATATATAAGCATAATAGTAAATACTTGCTAATTTTGTGTCGAATATTAAGCAATTTTTGATAGCAGTGTCTTACAAAAATGAGTATTCGGGAGAGAGTGTCAAAAGAGTCAAAACAGGAAATTATAAGAGCTAAAACAACCATTTTGCGAATTAGGTAGGTGAATATCATACGCAGATTAAGTTAATTTCCAATCTTGAATGTCACTCCCCTTTTAAACCTCAATTAATTAAATCCGACTAACAAACGTAATATTGAAAATAGAAGATTATTCTTCATAATATATGCTCTCTACAATATTGTTTAACTATTCTAAAAAGCACATTGGAATTGGTAAATAAACACAAAAGTTATTACAGAAACAATATTGTAAGTTTTGCATCGCATATTTGAAATATTCTAAAAATATATTTAAATTTTTTTTTAAATATATTATAAATTTTAAAATAGTGTTAAGGTATATTTTGGGAATAGGATATTATATTCTATTCAGTCGGGCGTGACCAACGGATTAGCTCCGTCCTTCCTGATTTTAATTGATTTTTTTTATATATTTTTTCTTAGTTAAAAAAAATTGCTTAAATACAATATACTTATAGTACTAATTTGCTTGTTTGAATTGATTTAGTATTGAAAATTCAAGAGTTTCCAGTTGCTTTTCTCTGAGTGTATGTGCTTAGTAACCCTCTGTAAATCTGTTACAAATTTAGTGATAAATTTGGATAATGGATGTTTTTTGAAATTGCATTTTCTAGTTAGATTTGTTTTACACTTCATTCCTTTCTGTTGTTTATACTATATTTACCTATGACTTTATGCAATTTCAGGTGCCAGCCAAATCGCCAGTTGCAAAAATTCCAATGGTAAATCTGAGGTATATAGTATATATATGCTGTTTCTAATACCGATCTGATTTCAGAGCCAGCCTCCGCCGGAGGGCACCAGCAGCTGCCGCCACTGTGGCCGGCACTTCAACACGGATCGGCTGGGGAAGCATGAGGAGGTTTGCCAGCGCACGATGAGCACCAAGCGGAAGATCTTCGATGCCTCCAAGCAGCGCTCGAGGGGCACGGAGAACGAGAAATACGCCAAGCGCCTGAACCAGAGTCAGAGTCAGAATCAGAATAGGGCGCGTGCCTCCTACAGCAGCGCCGCACAGGTGAAGGGACTGTCGACGGGGGTGAAGAAGAACAACTGGAGGAAGCAGCACGAGGAGTTCATTCAGTCGATCAGGGCCGCCAAGCAGGTGCAGCAGCATTTGGCGCGGGGCGGCAATATTCGGGACCTGCCGCCGCCGCCCCCCTCCGAGAATCCCGACTACATTCAGTGCCCCTACTGCAACAGGCGCTTCAACCAGCAGGCGGCAGAGCGGCACATTCCACGCTGCGAGACCATGATACACAACAAGCCTCGTCCTGGGGCAGTGGTGAAAAAGCGTTAGGAGAAGGCGGAGGCGTAGGCGGAAGCGGATATTGGCCATTTTTTGATAACATGTGATAACAGAGTTGAGTGGAATTCGAATTGATAAAAATAAACAGCATTAAATACAAGACACAGTAGTAGGATTGAAAGTATTTGGTATTGTCAACCTTGCCCTTCTCAACCGTCAAGTCGGTTGCGTCCGACTATAGCCCTTCCGAATCGTTTTACTTATCGAATAAGTTTAAATACAATGTAACTGAAGTTTCATATTGTATTTTATAAGTTGATTTCAATTGTTGCTCTACACTAGATTGCCTGGATTAGCATTATCAATCTTGCTAAATTGGGGATTTTCCGTGAATCTGAAATTTTTTTAAAAGCATTTGTAGGAAAAATTTCAAATTTCAGGAAGCTAGACTTTTATTTAAAATTTTTTTAATTTGACAAAACAACATTAAATACAATAAAAAAAAACAATTGCAAAATTTTCTATTTTGTAGAGTATTTAAAAAACAATTAAATTTAATCAAAATGTTAACTTTCATTTCCATTCAATATTTGTGCGTCCAATAGTTAAATTAAGCGAAAATTGCTATTAAGGAATAGAAAAAATTATTATTTTATTCAATTGCAACACTTGAAAAAGCAGATAAAAATAAAAAAGATTAGACAGTTAACTTGTGCCAAAATCTCTAAAGAATGAACCAATGAACCGTAAAAAGCCCACTTTTTCGAAGAGCATCACCCTTTGGGTGGTTTAATGTTTGTTATCACAAAATTAACAAAACTTTCATTAACGAGATGTTTAGTTGGATTACAATATATATCTCCTAATCTAAGGTTTACATAATAAATCATAATATGGCGAAATTCAACCTAATCTAAGGATAACATACGGAAACACCAGCTCTCAAGTGTACAAAAGCCCACCTGTATATACATATGTCTATATTTTCATTTCCAATTAATATGTACGTATGTACATGCGTACTTTCAATAATCTTAACTTATCTTTGGCGTATTTGTCCATGTCTCGCTATGTCTTGCTTAAGCACTGTTCCCACGCTTATAGAATTATGATAAATTATTTTTTAATATAATTTATTTTGTTACACTTAAGATTTTACCGCATTTCTTTCTGAAGAGTTTAAATCCGAATGCGTATATAAGAGGTATTTAAAAAATTCACGATTAATCAATGGTAATAGAAAAACATCAATGTTTACATCCATAGAGTAACTGTTAAACAACATTCTGTTAAATAACACGATCCGATCCGGGTTGAAAAGCTTCCACCGATAACGACGACAGGGGGCGGACATTTCGGCTCTTTATCAGGGAATTGCACATCGATTGTTGAATATCGTGAAAAAAACATCGATACATCGTCGATGCATCGACCAACCTCTAGAATTTTGTGCGTTTTACAAAAGTAATTTTTTATTTAAGAAAATTTTCACAAGTTAAGAACAAGAGATGGATAAACACACAAAGCTCGCGATGACAGCTGAACGTCCGTCGGGTAAAGACTCGATACTCTTCAATGGCTGGTCCATCAGCTACGAGAAGTCGCACATACTGAAGAGCATGTGCAGCATTAACGGCAGCAAGGGCTGCCACGAGGGGGACGAGAATCGCTGCGATCTCTGCCACTATCAGCACTCGCTGCGCCTGCCCCATCTGCCCGACATGGTGTTCCACAAGAACAAGCTCGTGCTGCAGCACCAGGATGGGGCACTGATGGAGTTTAAGCCGATGGAGGCGCTCGCCATGGTCGGACAGGGCAGCGACCTGCCCCTGCCCGAGGTCGCCTGCGCCTCAGAGTGGCGTCAGACGCGCTTGGAGCAGAATATGGAACAGAAACTCAAGCCGTTCGACTGGACGTTCACGTCCTCCTATCAGGGCAGCCTCAACGACAAGTTCCGCAGCGAGGTCACCGAACAGACGCTCAACAAGGCGAAGCTAATGCAGCGGGAGAACATCCTGTTCTATCACGATCTCACGCTCTACGAGGACGAGCTGCACGATCACGGCATCTCCGTGATGAGCGTGCGCATCCGTGTAATGCCCTCCGGTTTCTTTGTGCTGCTGCGTCACTTTCTGCGCATCGATGGCGTCCTGATGCGCATGCATGACACGCGCTTCCACAGCGAGATTGAGCATGACTATATCCTCAGGGAGTTCACACACCGCGAGGCGCCCTGCTCCGAGCTGCAGAGCTGCCTTGCCTCATGGACGAATGCGGATGAGATGCACAATTTGCTGCCCGTGAAGACCCAGGAACTGCACAAGTTGTACTTCAAGTGATAAATGATCTATTCGGCGATCGCTACAACAACTGCTAACTGAAATAGGTTTACAAACTCTCATGTATTCCGCGTATAATGCAATTGGATTCATTGGATTCTTTTGCTATGTGCGCTACACACAAACATTTATTTATTATTATTATTGTTTATTATTACCTATTATACATAATTATAATATCATAACTAATATTTAAAATTTAAACATTTATTTTATTCTATCATTAACACAAATTTATGCGCTCTTGCAAACATTGCAAAAACGTTCAGCAAGCATATTAATAATCGTTAACAGAATTCTGTTAGACGCTCAGCGCACATTTAACAGTGGACGTCAGTCCTTTTCTGTCATGGTGTGTGTGTGTATGCATGTGATAGAAAAACGCTGGCCGCAAAATGCACAGATTTCGTCGATTTCGCTGGGATTGACACCAGGCGAACAGAACTGAGCGCAAGTTTATTGTTATTGTTGTGCTCTCCGTTGTTTTCTTTTGCTCTTCATTTCTCTCTTATTACTCGTGTGCATACATATGTATGTATGTATGTTTATGTCTGTGTTTTAGTTTGCCAGCCAATGAAGTAGAAAAGTGAATTGCAGGAAAGAACTTTAAATTCCTAAGCATTTTTCTGGCTTTTTTTTTAGAAAGTTATAGATTTATTTCCTTGCTTTTCCTCCAAAAAAATTACCCATTTTTGCTATGAAATCATTTTATTATACCCTGTGCCCATTGAAGAATGGGAAGACAGGGTTAATAACTATGTCAGAATGTATGTGACAGGCAGAAGGAGGCGTGGCAGACCCCACAAAGTATATATATTCTTGATCAGGGAGACGAGCTAAGTCGATTTAGCGATGTCCGTCTGTCTGTCCGTCCGTCTGGATGAGTGCGTAGATCTCAGCAACTATAAAAGCTAGAGCAGCCGTTTTGGTCTCTTTTGAAAGGTATGTACCATACGCAGATCAAGTTTATTTCAAATCGTGAATGCCACGACCCTGCCGCCTACAACGAATGAAATAAAATACATTTGCCAATTTAAAAGGCACTGAAATATTTACATTAATTCTCTCTTCAGTAGTTGGTAGTTCTAGATCATACGCAGATGAGGTTTTTTTCAAATTGTTGATGCCACGCCCCCTTTACGCCTTAATCGATAAAAACCGAATAACAAGCGTAATATTGAACATAGAACGTTGAAACTCGGAATATATACTTGTGTATGGTAGTTACCTATCCTGAAAAGCGCATTAAAATCGGTCAATAAACACAAGAGATATGAACGAAACAATATTACAGGCGTTACTCCGCTTGCCCTTCAGCAGCGCGGCCGGTAAAGCATGGCATACACAAAATGGAAGAAGAAGAATTGCTGCTACGCTCCGTGTGATAATTTAAAAAAATTATATTTAAAATATTTTTTTCTGTATTTGCGAGCGCGCAGCGCGAGCTTTGGCACAGGGTATAAGACAGTCGGGCCCGTCCGACTGATCTGCTCCGCCCATTCTGGTTTTCAGAAAGGTTTGGCTTTATTTCCTTGATTTTCTTCTAAAAAATTACCCATTTTTCAGATGGATAAAAGGTATATATAATAATTGGCAACATAGCTTTGCAATTTGAAAAGAATCTGCATTTGTATTTCACGCGTCTCGTAAATTAAAGTGTATTATTCATGTAAACTAAAAACTAATAAACCTTCGACTCCTTCAATCGGAAAGTATTTCCACGTCATTGCTGCTCGTGTCCAGCTGGCTGGGGGCATCCAGCTGGCTCTGGGCGCCTTGGGAGCTGGTCTTCTCACGCTCAATGATCGCCTTGACCACTTCGGCCGCCTCGAATATCTTGAGCCCCTCCAGCATGTAGGCGAAGTTGTCCAGCGTGGCATCGTCATCATGCGAGATCCAATTGTTCAGCATCTTGGTGCAGGCGACGCCTGCGACGGGATTCTCCATCTCCAGCGAGAGCAGCTCGTCGTTGCTGAAGCCGATCTTCTTGCCCACCTTCATCCAGTTCTCGCCAATCAGCGGACTGATCTCCTCGATGTGCGCGTCGGTGACCATGCGAGGCTTCTCATGAGCCGGCGTTTCATCGGCATCCTCGACCACCGGCTCGGTGTCCTCCACCTCCAGATCCTGCTCCGGCTCCGTCTCCTGCAGCGCAACCGCCTCGTTCTCCTGCTCCGACTGGCTGTTGGCTGCCAATCCGTTGTTGTGCTCCGCAGTGTGATTGGCGGCGAGGTTCGTCTGACGCTGCAGCTCCTTCTCGCGTATCAGACGCTTGCGCACCACCTCCAGATAGTCGGAGATCTTGCAGGATGGCTGCGAGACAAAGGTGAAGAAGTGCGGCGTCTGGCGGGCCAGCAGACGCAGCGCACGCCACTCGAAGGCGGGATCGTTGCGGGCGTGCGGCGTCTCCAGATACGTCTCCAGCTGGGGCAGAAAGTTGCGCTGTTCGCTCTTGCAGGCCTGCAGATTATCCGGCGAATGATTCCACAGACGGGTTAGCGTGTCGCTGCAAAGAAACAAACCCAGATGAGGATCGTGTAGGGAGCTAGGCGCTGCTGATGACTCACTTGCCCAGATAGAACTTGCCCTGGCGCGTCGCCTCCCGCAGGCATTCGCCCAGCGGTCGCTTGCGCTTGAGCGTTGTGGGTGCCGCATCCTGTTCGGTGGGTTCCGGCTCCTCGGGCTTCTTGAACTCCTTGCAGCCGTCGTTCTTCCAGTTGTTCCACATCTCCTCCCGCTGCAGCATGTGCTGCACGGTGCGTGCGAAGCGCCTGCCGTACGGCGGCGTCTCCTCCAGCAGCTTGTACACGCGCTGCTCCGTCTCCTTTATGAAGTCCGCCTGGGCGGTGGTTAAAGTGTAGGCGTCGCTGCAGATATATTATAGATCATAAATCAATATGGTATATTATTAATCATTTTGCGAGTACAAATTGGTTTATTCTGAAAGCATTTCGGTTTTTTTTTTAACTCATAACTATTACTCTGGTCGACAAAATTTAGTAAAGCTGCGGCCCTTTAAGCTTTAAGGTTTAAGTTTTGAAGTTTAAGTTTTTTAACCGATTCTGAAGTGTTTTGGAGCGCCGAGCTCTAAATTAGACACAAATATCTTTGCTGTTTCTTATCCGATCGTATCGCAATTTGATAGAGAGCAGAGTTGATAGAGATATTAGTCTATTGCTTTAAAACTATAGCAGCAGTAACAGGAACGATCTGCTAACTAAATAGGAGAACCCAAATCCCGAATATGTTGTCTCTAGCTCTTATAGTTGCTGATATCTAGATGTTAATAGGGACGGACAGAACGACATGGCTAACTCGACTCTCGTCATCCTGATCAAGAATATATATCAAGTCCTTCCCGCGTAAAAATCGTAAGCGACAAAAGCAAATTTTACAGGAGAATGTTTTTTTCGCAAGAACGCAATTAAAATGTGCAGCAAATGTGGTGCTTACGATATATTTGTCGGGCTGATATCTCAGTAAATACGTTGAATTAGATTATAAATTTTTTTGTGTGGATGAGTTGAATAATTATGTATGTTATTGCATCAAAAACCGAAAATCGAAAAAATTTTGGTTACGATTTTTTTGTGGGAAGGGCTCGATATCCTTTGTAGGGTCTGTCACGCCTTCATCAGCCTGTTTTCTACATTCATCCAAAGTTATCAATGGGTATAAAATTGATCGAACTAGTTGCCACTTGGAATATTTAATTCAAAGCGTAAGCTCGTTTCATACTTACTTTTTGAACTTGACGGAGACCTGCAGATACTGGAACAGTATGAGGAACTGCACCAGCACGGCACGGCGGAAGTTGGAGTCGGACAGCTGGAGCGCCAGCAGCTTGGGATTGGTCAGATACTTGGCAAAGAAGTGATGCTCCTTGCGCACAGCCTGGGAATTGACAAGCTCCACAGCCGCGTCGTCCGCATCCAGCTCCATGGCCTCGCTCCCTCCATTGGCTTCCATGCTGTTGGGACGCACATCCTCCAGCTTGAAGCTGGCAAACGATTGCAGAATTGTCTCTGCGTGCTAAGTGAATGATAATATTAGTGATAAATGAAGTAATTTCTATTTGAGAGCGCTCTCTAGCTACCATTTGGAACATCTTCCACTGCGCCTTGTTGTAGCATTGATTGGGATCGCGAAAGAAGTCCTGCAGGGACCAGAAC
This sequence comes from Hypselothyrea guttata, assembly GCA_035045125.1. Classification (NCBI taxonomy): domain Eukaryota; kingdom Metazoa; phylum Arthropoda; class Insecta; order Diptera; family Drosophilidae; genus Hypselothyrea; species Hypselothyrea guttata. Next base: position 717,857 of record JAWNNJ010001716.1, on the reverse strand, counting down.
TTGCAGTACAGATCGTAGTCGATCTTCAGCGGTATGTCCTCCGCTGTGTCCTCCAGCTCCTTGTCGGTGTCATCGTGATCCTTGCTGTCCAAGCCATACTCGGTGGTGTTCTCCAGATTGAACTCTGAGACGATGTTCAGGCCAGAGCGCTCCGAGAAGGGAAAGAACTTGGACAGAAAGAGCAAGATGCGTCCACAGAATACGGTGTTCTGTGCGCGCGACAGACGGCGCAACAAATCGTTGCACATGCGCAGCAGATTGTTCTTGCAGGAGGCAAAGAAGATCTCCTCCTTCCACACCTCCACCAGCTGCTCCACCACCTTGAAGATCTGCTCGCTCTTGCTCAGCGTGACCACATCGAAGATGTCCCCAAGCAGCACCACCGGAATGGTATTGGAGACAATCTCCGCACGCACCGCATCAACCGAAAGACGCACCAGGATGCCAATTATCTCCACATCATCGTTTAGACGCCGCATCAGCACCTGGCGGAAGGCCTGATCCATTGGCGAGCGCTTGTCGTGCTCCGTGTTGGCGCTGAAGCCGTTGTACTGCTGGATCAGCAGCTGCACGCTACGCTGCGCTATGGCATCCTCCAGCGCTTGCTGCAAGTTTAATTATTTAATTGAAATTGCACAAAAATAAAATAAGAAAATATTGCCGGCTCACCTCGAAGGCCGCTTCCAGCGCAAAGAAATTGGCGGACTTTGTGCCCTCTGCGCCGTCACCTGCGGCAGCTGCGCCTGCTGTGCTCATACTTGTTAAGCGATTGAAAAGCAATTGCTTAACTTAAATTAAACAAATTAATTTCTTTCGACTTTGTTGAAGCGAGAATTAACAATGCAGCAATAAAACGAAACGGCGCTGCCAACTCGACTTTTAGTAATCATGTAAAACAGGCCGGCATACGAACTCAAACATGTTGGAGAGGTTTGTTATCGATAACAATAGTTGCGCTTGGTCGCCTATTTGCAGATAAACTTGACGTTTACTTTTTGCTTGTGCAAAATATGTATAAACTTTCTCTTATAAGTATTTAGTGCCATTTTACTAAATGCTGCACACTGTAGGCCCCGTCAGTACGCCAACTCAAACCCAGTTCGAAGCGCCAGCAAACAAACTGCAACATGTGCGACACGTTAAGCGTTATCGATAACACATAGTACACTAAGGCGCGCATTTGAAAACACATCGTCAGAGATTTGCTTTTCGTTTGCGTTTAATGTTTATTAACTTTCTCGGAAAATCATACAAGTAGTATATAACACTATGTCACTAATTGCAGCTTATACAATATATAAGTGTTGCAGTTGCAAGCATTAATTATACATATTATTATTGCTTGGTTTGTCTGTGTCTAAATTTGTTGTTCTTTGTTCTTTATTTGTTGTTTGTTGTTTGTTGTTAGCTTTGGTTTCATTTATTAGATGCTGTGTTAACAGGCGTGGTGTAAATTATTGAAACTACTAAAAACTAATTACTCATAATTGTTCCATTTTGGTTAGATTTAAAATACTATGCTGTATAAGGAAATTTCACTTGATATAATAATATAATTGCATTCGCTTAGAACCTAGAGTAATTGATCAAATACAATACAATATAGTATAATTTGCGTTTGGAGTTAAATATAGATAAAATTGTGGTGTAATTTAGGCTTGAGGAAGTATCTAAAATTCGATTCAGCAGCGATTTAGCTTGAAGAACTTGTTCACACTTGTCCAAATGTTACAATACGATCTAACTAATGGCACAAAACACGCCTTAGTGTTTCAGTAATTGTAATATCATGTTCTCTATAGTATAGTTAAGTATATAATATATAGTGTTTTAGTATGTTACTTTGTTTAAAAATAGCAGAATAATAATTTAATTGAATTGTTCAACTAGGAAGAGTTTAAGTTTAACTTGTAAGTTGCCCTTATTGCTTAGATTTCGTTTCGTTAATGTTATAGTCGACGAGGTACAAAGTTGAATATATATATAGCATATATCTCTATATATATTTGAAAATTATATATGTTTGTTGTTGTTGTTGTTGTTGTTGTTGTTGTTGTAAGCATAATGAGGTACGTATGTATCAACAATTATTCATTATCTGCTCTAATTGAAATCATGTCTCAAACAATGGAATCCCAATTCGAATGCGAACTTTTACTTTTAAGAACATTTCACCGAAAGTGCAGCATAATTGTGTTTCATTCGTATTATTCGTATTCATATTCGTATTCGTAATCGTATTCGTATTAACTTAACGCTAAATACCACAGTCGATGTATGCACTAAGTCTATGTACACGTGTCTCCCCCTATGTACATATCGTTTAATTCATCTATTACTCTATATATACTATATATATTCACTTAGATTTATTGTTACTGTTACAGCACGCGCTCATCTGCATATACACGGTATATTCGAGTTGCAAACTTTTGAATGAAGCATTTTGCAAACGGTTTCTAGTTGCATTTGGCAACTGCCACGGCAGCTGCCTGCTCCTGCTCCTGCCCCTGCCCCTTGCCCTTGCTCTTGGCATTGCCCTTGCCCATGACCTTGCACCTGCCACCGAGGGGCACGCGCTCCGGATAGGGTTTCCTGAGCAGCAGCACCGAGAGCAGCAGCGGAAGCAGCGGCAGCAGCCAATAAGCGGGTCATAGCTCCATGTGCAGCATCGTCGCCTCCGTGGCATTCACCAGCGAGTTGCACGTCTGCGTGGACATCCATTCAAAGTCCTTGATGGTCGCCTAGTTGGTTGGGATGTCATTAGTTAAATATTCATTGGTATGCCAGCAAGTAGAGCTGCTAGGCTATCGTTGGTCAATTCGATATTATCGCTGTTTTCAGCACTGTCCGATATATTGATGATAATGCCCCTTGATACCAATATTGGCCCTAGAATCTACATTTTTCCACCAAATGCTGTCATATTTTGTTTTCTCTGCATCATTTTGCAATACAAATCCTTAAAGCATCAATTCTAGCAATTTTAAAACAAAAAATTTTTTCCTAAAAATTTCCTATTTTTTAAGGGAAACCCCTTAAAATTTTCGCAAAAATTTCAATTTTTTTTGTTTGTGATTTAATGCCCAACTTTTAATTTTAAACTCAAGTGCTTAAGAAAAAACCACACCGCTTGAAAATCGGTTAAGATTTGTTAAAGTTATAAGCATTCAAAATTCAACAAAAATGGCTTTTGTCCTTTAAGGAGTAATCATCCTCACATGCTACCAATATAGGCCCCAAAATCTACATTTTTCGACCAAATGCTGTCATATTTGGTTTTCTATGCATAATTTTGCAATGCAATTCGTTTAAGCATACATTTTTACAAATTAAAAAAAAAAATTTTTTTCCGATCATTTAATATTTTTTAAGGGGAGAGACTTAAAAATTTGCTAAAAAATTTAATTTTATTTTTCTTTGGTTTGTTACTCAAATAATAATTTCGTACTCAAATGATTAGATAAAAACCACACCGCTTGAAAATCAGTTAAATTTTGGTAAAGTTATGCGCGTTCAAAGTTTAACAAAAATGCCTTTTTTTGTTTAAGGCGTGATAATCCCTCTACACCTCTCGAAACCTTGGTAAAACCTTCAATATAAAACCTTCTACATAAAGTCTTAGCAGTCAAAATTCTTTGGCCGATTTTCGAACTACCAATAATATCGATATTGCCCTCGCTTATTTTGCCAATACTTCTTCACACTTACCTTGTGCATGGAGTAGACTGCGACCACGACCAGGACATGCATGATGTTGTGGGAATTCAAGTAGAAATCCACAAGTCCGGGGAACCACTTCTCGGGTATGCGCATGGCACCTATGGCGCCACCTAGTATGGACACCCCATCCTACAAAAGAGACCCAAAGATTAGCAAGGGGGAAGAGACTTGGAAAGGAGGTTTTTGTTGTGTTGGTTGTGGTTGTTAGCGTACGTCTTAATCCTACACTTTATCCATATGGGCAATTCCAAAATTTAAAAAATAGATGTGAAAACGTCGAATGTTTAAAAGAGTTCTTGCTTCTTCTTCTTACACAAACAAAATAAAGCAAGTAAAACAGTTGACAGTAAAAATTGAGAGATTTATTGTCTTTTTCATTAATTAAAATAAAACTAAATTAAAAACAAAATGGATTTTGCTAGAAGTACGAAATTAATAAAATCTAATGTTTTTGGCGTTGATGAAGTTTTTGGTGGAAAGGCCCATTTGCACATAAGTGTAAATACATTGGGAATATGAATATATATAGAAGGCATATATGCACATATCACTTACAACTTCAACCTGCACACGCCCCAGCCCCAGGCCAGCCAAAAAAACACGTATTTGATGAGAACAATGACAAGTTAGTCAATCGGAATGCCTACGACATACGCACCTGTAGGTAGACATGGGACAGGGCCATGTGACTGCCGCCCACCATGCCCCGGATCCGGAAAAAGGTCAGCACGGAGCGCATGGCAAAGGGCAGCGCAAAGCAGAGGCGACGCTGCCAGGGAGAACCAGCCGTAAGAGCCTGAAAACATATACTGAAATCTTCTTCTTTTATTAGAAACTCTCCGTCTATTTACCTTGTAGAGGCCCCAGAGCGAGAGCAGACAGTAGGAGACGATGATGAACCATTTGAGAAACGGAGTAAAGCACAACGTGGTGGCCGTAACCAGAGGCAGAGCTCCTGAAATTGAGAGAGGGGAAGCAAAAATTAAATCACATATGTAAAACAGAAGAGAGAAGCCAGGAAAATTGAATCTGAGCTATATTTTATATTTTAAACAGAGGAGAGAAAACTTGCCTATATTAAGAGATATAGTATATTTTAAGCAGGGTTGCAAATCGGAATTATACCGAACCGGTTTCTAAACTCAAATCTGAGTTGGTTTAGTTTGAACCAAATCCCAAGCCAGCCATTATCAAAAGAACCATTTAGAAACTATTTTTTTATGGTTCAAAAAGTTGTTAATTAATTGCCCAATTTCTTTCTTTTGTTTCTTTTTTATAGAAATAACTTTACAACTTTTCACTTGGAAATATGAGGTCCTCTATTTGAGATGTATGCTAAAAAAAATACATCCCTACAACTAAGCTTAATTATAATTTATCTCTTCAAACAATAATTTACGAACCGAAACCAAAAGCAAACTTTGAATATGCCGAACCGTATAATCAGACCATTTCTAAATCGTTAAAATCTCCGACTAAATTTCGTGTTTTAGAGAGAGAGATAGAGCGTCAGTTCTGCGTCTGGTCATCGAATTATTTTGGTCTTATCAGTGTTGAGCCACGTCTCTCAGCTCAGTTGAAGAACGACAATCGCACGTAGCACAACAGATGACGATGGCGATAGAGATGGCGATGATGATGCGGAAGTGGGCTGACATTTCCCTGCTCTGCCTGCTTGGACTCGTCATGGCCTCCTTGCCAGCTGCTATTGATGGCGGGGTGTACGAGGGACTGAGCATAAATACGCCGTTGGCCCATGAAATAATGCGACAGGCGAAGTCCGCCGGAATGCGTGCCTACATGAACCAAAGCGTGAATCCGTGCGATGAATTCTATGGCTACGCCTGCGGCAACTTTGCGCAAATCAATCCGGCTCAGGAGACAATCAGCACGGACTTTCAACGCACGCTAAACGCCGGATATCAGCGTCGAGTGCGCCAGCTGCTAAGTGAGCCCAAGCTCAGCACGGACAGCCCGACGGAGACGAGGGTCAAGTACTTCTACGAGTCGTGCCTGGATGCCAGTGAGGAGCAGTGGAAGCAACGTGCACAATTACTGAAACTCTACAAGGAACTCGGAGGTCTCCCAGCCATAGAGGGCAATGCCTGGAACGAATCACAGTTCGATGCGATTGAGATGATGGCAAAGCTATTGAATCGCTTTGGCAAGGTTACCCTGCTGAACGTACAGGTGACCCCCGGATTGGCTAATAGGTGAGTCATATCTTTTCTGAAGCTATTTGCGATGCTAATCCGAGAAATATGCCAATTTCGAGAAAATCGCCATACTTTCAATATCTCAGCCCTAGAGTATGCAACAAAAATGTGCCTTTAGATATTTGGCTCTAAGTTTCTTAGCTGTCTGTTCAAAATCGTATCGGTTTGGTGTTCTGAATAGATATTGAATATATCTAACTCTGATTTATACAAAGGTTTTCCCTGAAGCCGATGTGTAAAAAGTTAAACCATCATTTCTAAGATGGTTGAGGTTAAAACCTTTTCATAATGTTATCAAAAACATGCGCTCACTTATTATATTCCAAATTCTAAAATATAGTTACTAAATTACATAAGTTTGGTGTTTTTAAATGCTTATAATTGGGACTAAAAACGGTAAAAGAAACGTTTATAAATAAGATTAATAAATTGAAAGTTATTAAGCTATTTACGTAGAAGCTACCAAAAAAACAACCAAAGTATTTGTCCAATATTGAAGCGGTTGAAAGTTCAGGAAAGCTGATAGTTAGCCCTAATATAGATAGCAAATTCTTATATTGTTAAATCGAATGTTATTAATGCATTTCCTTCGACTATAGCCAAACCAACCGCTTGTATCTTGGCCAAAGAGACGACCTGCCCAGCAGCAAGGCGTTGGCGCTGCATCTGAGCCAGCAGCTGAAACTGCAGCGGCAACTGGAGCAACTGTTGGGCCTGAGCGAGCTGCGTGCGCGGGAAACCGCCAGGGAAATCGCAGAGCTGAACTTGGAGCTGGCCAGGGGTATGGTGGAGCCACAGGACCAACTGCCGCCGGCACAGATGAATCGCCTGAGAATGCTGGACGAGATGAGCGAAAGCTACGGGCCTAGTCTAAATCTCAGTCGCTTCGTTAGACTCTGGCTGCAGCACGACTACAGTTTGCCCGTCTATGAGCACGTCGAGAGCTATCTCTGGCAGCTTAAGAAGCTGCTAACGCGCACTCCCAAACGCGTGCTGGCCAACTTTATGCTCAGCTCGCTGCTCAGCGACTTTGACACGGAGCCGTGTGCGCAAAAGACCAGCAGATACTTTTCGGAGTTTGTGGATCATCTGGTGTATCGATCGCTGGAGCAGCAGAATCCGCATATACCGGGCAGCCTGCGTCAGCTCTGGCAGCAGCTCAAGGAGGCCTTTGGCAACATGCTGAGGAGCAGTTGGCTGGACGAAGGGACACTCCAAGAGGCGCTGGCCAAGCTAAAGGCCATGAGCTTTCACGTCCTGGGTGCTGCGGATGCAGACAACTTCGAGGGCTACTACGAGAGCTTGATTATTAGCACGGCGGATTACTTTGGCAATCTCAGACGGTTGTTGGAGTTACGCGGTCTGCGGCTACGCCAGGACTTGCAACGTGCACCCAATCCCAATGGTCAACAACGCAACGATGTTGCGCTCTCTCCCTACTATATATCGGAGTTGAATCGCGTCGTCATACCCGCCAGCTACATGCAGCATCGCTATCTGTTCGATGAGGTCTACCCGATGGCGCTCAAGTACGGCACAGTGGGCTTTCTGCTTGCCCATGAGTTGGCCCACGGTTTTGACGATCTCTCGAGGGGCTTTGATGCGCTGGGCAGCCTGCGGAATTGGTGGGGCAAGAATGCCACAGCGCAGTTCGAGCAGCGTAAGCAGTGCATGGTGCAACAGTTTCACAGCTATGTTTACAATGGTCAGAGGTTGCCCAAGTTGCAGCTACAATCCGAGAACATTGCGGACAATGTGGGCGTGCGAATTGCCCATGCCGCCTACCTGAATTGGCTCAAGCAACTGACGTCCCCGGTGGCGGAGTCGGAGGCGCTGCCTCGCATCTCGCAGACCCCGGAGCAGCTTTTCTTTTTGGGTTTGGGTCAGATGTGGTGCTCCGATCTGCTGCCCCAGTGGAGGCAAACGATGCTCGTGAGCGACAAACATGCACCGAACGAGGTGCGCGTGAATGCCATCATGGCCAACTTTGAGGCGTTCGGAGCGGCCTTCGAGTGCGGTCAAGACGAGCCAATGAATCCCAGCGAGAAGTGCGTTATCTACTGAGTAGATTAGCTAAGCGACTTCCTCGACTCGAAAACAACATATGTAAATACACTCAATAGTAATGCCAATTCTACTGCGTATTTTCCTCTCAATCTCACGCTCTCTGAAGAGCTCTTCTCTCTGCTATTACTTACCAAAACTCTGGCTCACCCAGATGCCAACCATGTCCAGCTTGAGCAGCGTATAGTACACGTTCTCGCCCTTCTCGATGTTCATGAACAGATGGTAGACGAAACTTCCGCACCAGGGCGCGACGGAACCGAAGACGTGACAGAAGGAAAGGAACTTGTAGCCGCTGTCCCAAGGCATCAGACCCGGCACAATGGCCAGTATATAAATTATTGGTAAAGCTGCAAGCAAAGAGCATAGCTAATTATTAGTTTATAGAATAAATATAGAATAACTAATGGACGGTTGCCTAGGGTAGGCTCAGATTTACAAGTTGCAGTTACTTCATGAACTTTTTTTTATAACCCGTGTGGATTCAAATACAAATTGCATTTATAACAAGTTTGAACAAAACACAGTTGCAGTTCGCAAACAAAAAACATTATGAAGCAACTTTATGAGCAACGTGTAAACTTAGATCCATTAGGGATAGTCTTTTTTATAAGGTATCATAACTTTATGGGAACCACTTCAAATATCTTACTGCACAAAAGTTGAATTTTGTAGCTTAGTCTAATCGTATAAGAGTCGAGGCGACACTCTCGCCGTCCTGATAACAGTTTGACCTACACCAGTAGCAAGCGCCGTAGAGGGGGAACAAAGGGAGGGAATAGCAAGCTGATAAGTTGGACTGCTGAGGCCAGTTTCAGAGTCAGTTGAATTTGAGTGGATCATGGGAAAGATGTCTAACTGGGGCTTAAGTTTGGTGTTATTCGGCATACTGGCAGCGATGCTCAGCTGCCGGACAGTAGCTGCTCCGGCGGATGATATGACCACGGCGTATGCGACGCAGATCATACGCCAATCGAAGGTGGCGGAGATGAAGGCAATGCTGAACACAGGCATCGCACCATGCGACAATTTCTACAAATATGCCTGCGGTAATTGGCATCGACACAATCCGGCTCAACTATTCCGGAATATTATAACGGATACGTTTCGGTTGCTATCGGCGGGCTTCGATCGTCGACTGCAGCGTCTACTGCATTCGGGAAAAATGAAGTCCGAACTGGAGGAGAAGCTACAGAATTTCTATCAATCCTGCGTGCAATTGAAACAGGACGACCCTCACTACAAGTTGGCCCTTAAGCACGTCATCGAGGAGTACGGAGAGATGCCCGTGCTGGTAGGAGACAGCTGGAATGCCGCCAGCTTCAACTGGTGGAAGACTGTGGCTCAGATTCAGCACAAATATGGCAAATCGCTGATTCTAGAGGTAGTTGTGATGGCCGACATTAAGAACAAAACGATGAACCGCGTCTACCTGTCTCAGCCGGACAGCGAAGAGCTGGGCAACTCGCACTTTGTAAGCATTATCCAGGATGTTGGCACACAGCACGACCTGATGAAATATCTCGGCATCAGCACAAAATTGGCTAAGGAAACCGCTAAGCAAATTAACGGTTTCCACCGTCAACTTGTTCAGGACTATGCCAGCAGCTCCAGCACATCTTTCGAGGATAATCTGGTCCTGCATAAGTTGTCGGATCTGCAGGAAAAGTACGAGTCACATTTAAACTTTACCGAGTATCTGGAACTGGTACTCGGACAGGGCAATGCGCCCGACGAGATCTACGTCTATGGCGATTTCTTGGACAGCATCTTCCATACGGTACAGGACAAATCTAAAGCGACAATTGCCAACTATTTGCTGTGGCATCTGGTGCAGGAATACCTGATTGATGCGAAACCCGAAGAGCAGACCAAATGGTGTACGGAGAGGTCGAAGAAGCACTTTGGCAAGCTGGCGGATCACATGATCTACGAACGTTACCGAAGCCCCGAATCCGAGGCGGATGTCTTCCAGGTATGGGCAGAGATCAAGGGAACCTTCCGATCTCACTTGGCCGGCGATAAACTTGACTGGATTGCCAACCAGACACGGCAGCTGGCCATCGAGAAGCTGGACAAGATGCAGCTCAATATCAAATCCTACGACAACGAAGATTTCGAATCACTTTACGCCAATACGACGGTAGATAGGCTGAACTACGTATCGAATGTGCAGCAACTGATGCAGGTGGAGGGAAGACGCCTTGTGAAGAGGTTGCATCAGCCACCCTCCACTTTGGAACCCACGGAAGTGCTTAGCTTTACACCTGCTTACAACATCATGGAGAACAACATAAGCATTCCGGTGGCCCTGTTGCAACCGCATTATTTCTGGGATTCCAAGTACCCACAGGCGCTCAAATATGCCACATTGGGTTACCTGCTGGCACACGAGATGGTCCATGGCTTCGATGACGAGGGCCGGAGCTACGATGCCGATGGCAAACTGGCACCGTGGTGGGACGAAAAATCCCGTTACGAGTTCGAAGAGAAACGCAAGTGCTTCCAGGCGCAGTACCACGCCTACAATTATGGCGGTTCTCGGCTACCCGAGAGCGTCGACCAATCGGAGAATATTGCTGACAATGCCGGCATTAAACTGGCCTTTCTGGCCTATCAACGCTGGTTGGAGCAACAGTCTCCGGAGGCACTGCAGCAGGAGACGTTGGCAGGCCTGGAGCTGAACAGTCGCCAGCTGTTTTTTGTGGCCTTCGCTCAACTCTGGTGCGACGATGTGCAGTCGTTGTTCAAAACAACCGTGGTGGAGTCGGATAATCATGCTCCGAGCATGTACCGTGTCATTGGCTCCTTGTCCAACTTTCAGGAGTTTCCCTGGGTCTTCAACTGCTCGCAGCAGGCGCCCATGGATCCGGAGTACAAGTGTGCCATCTACTAGAGATAAGACAATCTGAATCAGAAGTGCAAAACTAAAACTGTTTGAGAAAAGGTTTTACTTCCAAAATGTTGGAAACCAAACGTTTTCCATTTAATGGTTTAGAATTGAAATAAATATTTGCCTATTTAAATAACAATGAGTATAATCTCAAAAAAACAAAATATTGAATTTTAAATTGATTCCATTATAATTTTATTCAAGACTTCGGATAAGATATTTGACCGATTCATTTGTTTCAAGCTTAGTTCAAGCTTATTGAATACATTTGACATTTTTGGGTGGGCTTGAAGTCAACCCATTTCGGAGCAGGAATTTAGATTTAAAAACCGGTTCAAACCAGGTTTATATTTCTGATAATATTAGTTCAAGCTTATGGAGTACATGTGACATTTCTGGGTGGGATTCATGCGGGTGTTCCTGCCACAGCCGAAGGCGCTGGCGAACGCGACAAAGTTGGAGAGGGCGCCCTGGATGCGCAACGGATTGGGCGTGCTGGAGGCGAGCAGCGATTGCTTATCCCGGAACTGCTCATTGGCATCGGTGCACCACAGCTGGGCGTAGCCGACGAAGAAGAGCTGCTGCGGACTGAGGCTCAGCTGGGGCAGACGCTCCGAGGAGATGGCGGAGGGTGCCAGCTGCTGCAGATAGTTGTGATAGGCCAACCAGGACAGTTGTACGGCCGTATTATCCGCGACATTCTCGTTCTGCAGATCCGTCGGAGGCAGATACTCGCCAGCATAGCGCAGGCGTTCGTATTGGTGCTTGAAGCAGAAGTTGCGCTTTTTGTGCTCCGCCAGCGTCTGAGCATCCCAACCTACACGGGAGTCCAGCAGATGTGCCAGCTGCTGGGCAATCAAGGAACCCAAGCTGCCGTACCGCAGGGCACGCGGATAAAAGCGGGACCAGAGAAAGTTGGGCTGCAGCAAAGAGACTGGAAGAATAAGCATGTTCTGAGCTGCATCGTAATGCGCTGAGGCGGGAGTTTTGAAACTATAGCTCTCCATATTTATTTCCAATTCATGGTTGTAGCTTAGCAGCTCACGCAGATTGTAGATGTAATTCTGAGAATCCAGCTGCAGCTGCTCGTAGCGCTGCGTAAAGTTCAGCTCCTTGTGTGCGTTGATCAGCAGCCGCGTGGCATTCAGCTGCTCCAGCAGCTTGGATCTGGTTTCGGCTGCCATCCAAGTCAGCTGCGAGCTCTGCAGCAGGCTGCGAAAACTCTGCTTCAGCTCCTGCCAGATGCCATCGATGTCGTTGAGCGCAGCGGCATTTCCGTAGTGCCTAAAGGCCATTTGCTGCAGCAACTCCGGAAACAATTCCCGGCTGCTCTCCAGACACTGAGGCACTGCGGAATCTCCACGCTCGTAAAAGAAGCGCTGCAGCAGCTTGTAGAATACATAATTGGCCAGCTGATGAGGGGGGGTTTCCTGCACAACCTTCGCCAGATGCGTCTGATAGCTGGGCACATGCTCGTAGAGCAGCTGCGCGGGATCAAGCGTGCGATTTAGCGCCAGCTCCACATAGAGCGTTAGATTGTAGGCATCTTTATAGGCAGCAGCTAGCTCCTCGGCGGAGCGAGGCTGAGCTAGAGTGCCTATAGAACGACTGGACATACCCTTGGAGAGATATGACTCCAGTTCAAAAATACCCTGTGCTGTTTTAGCTGCCTGCTTGGAGTTCCAGCCCAGCTCCTCTTGCAGCTGCTTGGCAATCTCCGCCTGGGACTGCGTTATAAACTGCTTGGGCTGTCCCACATAGATTCGCGTTTGACTTCGGTTCTGTGCATCCGGCAGCTGCTGCAGCTGCAGCAAAATATCCAAGCCGTACTTGAGCTTGATCTGCGCCACAGTTGTCAGCCAGTTGAAGTCGGGACTTGGCTCTGTTCCCGGCATGCGTCCGAACTCCGCCTCGATCTCCAGCAGCTGCTCCTGGTAGCGCACCATGGACTGCTGGCGCTGCAGCAGGCAGCTGGCATAGAACTGCTTCAGCTTGAGCACAGCTGGATCATCGCTCTCCTCATCCGCTGGCTGCTCCAGCAGCTTCTGCTGTTTGTGCTGATAGCTTTGAGCCAAAAGTTGTTGATAGTTGGTCTCTCGTGGCTGTGCAGCGTTGGCCGGATTGATTTTGGGCCAGTTGCCGCAGCTGTAGCTGTAGAAATCCTCACAGGCGTCCAGCTCGGATTGCATATAACTGCGCATCTCGGCGGATTTGGACAACCTCATTACACGCTGCACGTAGGCGCTGTCGTTGTGCTGCGAGATGAGCTGCTCCTCCAGCTGCCTGTGCGTGTCCAGCTTCAGCTGACCTTCCCCCCAGTCCCATCCCCAGCTCAGACCAAGCAGAGCGGAAGTAACGCACCAAATGCCAACAGATTTCATCGCTGAATATCACAAAGTGTAGCAACCTTCCGCAACGCACTTTGCCGTAGTTTCTCAGCTTCAACTCAAACTGAGACTAAACCACACAGTACAGCAACTGAGTGGGAGACTGAGCTTTTTCTTATCAACTTGACTTGACTCTGGTCATTGGTCCGACGCCAGCATACGAATAAGCCAGAGCCGTAGAGAGGAGTACGTGATTAGGCCACAGCTCACGTTGTCGATTTCCAATACAATAAATATTTTAATTGCCAATGGCATAAGCTTCTATTCACATTCATAAAAAAGCGCATTGTGAATAAAATTAAATAAAATATTTAATATTCAACTGGGGCAGTGCAAATGCTTTTCAACACCTCGCATCCTTTGCGTAGAGTCGCAATAATCGAATTAAACAGCTTTGTCCTAAAGCTTTATACAAAAATGAAATTTGTAAATTCAAATTCAAAGCATTCAACAACCATGTTTCACTGCATGGTGACGCTTCTTACTTATATAGGGTATAGGGTATACAGTCGAGCTTGGCTGTATGTCGAGCGAAGATCGGAGTGATTATACTTCCAATATACTAATATTGGCTCTAATATCTAAATTGTTCGACCAAAATCCGTCGTCTTTGGTTTTTATGCATAATGTTCCAATACAATTCTTTAAAATGTCAATTCTTACTATTTCAACATAAAAAATTTTCCCGCCAATTTTCGAATTGAGGTTCTCTTATGCAAACAATAATATATTTGCTACGATAACCTGACGTGATCACTCAAAAGCTCCGGTTTCTCTTGTTAATCACAATAAGCTCTCTCCTCATAGTACAAACCATCGACGTTCACGTACAGCATTCAGTAAGTTGTAGTTTAAGATTTGGAATTTGCCGCAATCAGTGTCAAAAAGTGCATAGAATGGAACGGTTGGCTTGTACTCTATGGTCCATACTGTATGGATTACTATTGTTGCCCTGCAGCTGGGCTGCTCCGAACCAACCTGGTGGAGGCAACTATCGTCAGGCAAAAGCAGCAGAAATTCACAGCTTTATGAATAAGAGCGTCGATCCTTGTCACAATTTCTACGAATTCGCATGCGGCAATTTTAGACAGCTTCATAAAGCGAGTAAAAGTAAGGAAAGCACAGGCTTCTTTGAGACCTTAGATGAAGCTTTGAAGGAGAAGATAATACAGGTGCTTACGGATGAAAACAAGATAGACAAACAGAAGGAAACTGAGGAGGATAAGGCAGTGAAACGTTTCTACAAATCCTGCATTAATGAGAAAGAAATCGATGATAAGTACCGAGAAGGCCTAAAGCTACTGATAAGAAATTTCGGTTCTATGCCAGTTTTAGTGGGCAACAACTGGAACGAGTCGGAATTTGACTGGCTGGAAACAATATCAAAACTTTCGCATCATTATGGGTTTCGTATAATATTCGGTGTCTATATTTCTAGGGATTATGCGAACAACAAGGTTAATGCTGTGTCTATTGGCGAACAGTACTTTCCACTTGACACTCAGGACTCATACCTGGATGACGACACAGCGAACCTGCGGAAATCCCATGCAGATACAATGGCGAAAAACCTGCAAAAGTTTTTGGGCATAGAGAGGAGTGTGGCAGTCACAACGGCATCGGAGCTTTTAAGCTTTGAAGTGGACCTAGCAAAGGGTATGTTGAATAGAACTAATGACTTAGTGGACAGCGAGTTATCCCAGCTGATGACCATAGAGGAACTGCAGGAAATGTACGCACCCGTTCTGGATATAGAGCGACTCGTCAACATATCACTGGGAACGCGGGTGTCAAAAGTATACAACTACAATGCCCAATACCAGGAAAATCTAATCAGAGTGATCCGAAGCACATCTAACAGAACTCTGGCCAATTACATATTCTATCAACTCATAGATAAATTTACCTTTGCTATGGATAACAACGAGACTAGCAGAGAGCAAGCGTGTATTGCATCGATTAAAGAGTATTTCTCAAAGAACTTGGATAGCATGGTCTATCGTCAGTTCGACATTAACGCCACCGCGTTTGATTACAAGCTTATTTGGAAAGAAATTCAGTCAACTTTTGAGCAACAGCTGCGTTTTGACGAATCCCTTGGGTGGATAACCAATCAGATTCGAGAATTGGCTATAGAGAAAATAAAAACAACTAGTTTTCAACTGCATCTTTATTCAAACGAGCAGCTAAAAGAAGAATTCAAGTATCTCGATCTACACGAGGAAGGATTTCTCACAAATCTTTGCAGTATTCATCGTGCGGCTGCTATAGCATTAAGAGATCAACTTAACAAACCTGCCAAACCCGAGGACAAGGGTAGTATACTTAGCTTCAGTCCATTCAACAAGATCCGGGAAAACACCATTACTCTACCAGTGGCTTTTCTCCTGCCATTCTATATTTCTGATATCCGGTATCCAAATGCTATAAATTTTGGTGGATTAGGTGGACTTATTGGTCATGAGCTAATCCACAGTTTGGACAACGAGGGGCGCAAGTACGACAAGGTGGGAAACATCATCAACTGGTGGGACAATAAATCTACAGAGGAATTCAAGATTCGCCAGCACTGTTTTATGGATCAGTACAGTAACTTCACCTATTTTGGAAAACATCTACCGGCAACATCCAACCAAGCTGAGAATATTGCAGACAATGGGGGCGTACGTCTGGCCTATACCGCCTATGTCAACTGGCTGAATACCCAAAAGGAGGAACAACTGTCCCAGGAGAAGATGAAGTCCCTCAATTACACCAGTCGACAGCTTTTCTTCATTGCCTATTCTCAAATATGGTGCAACGACATGCATCCAGATCTTCGGGACTTGCAGGTTGTAGCTGACGCACATTCACCGGGAGAGTTTCGAGTCGTTGGTCCACTGTCCAACTTTGACGAATTTGCGAAGGAGTTTCAATGTGCACCTGGCACGCCCATGAATCCCAGAACTAAATGCCGAATATACTAAATAAGTTTATATTTGTTATGCTCCATTATCAATTCGATTGCCGGCCAAAATAAATAAGTAAAATTTGATTTTGCTGACCCAAAAGGTTATACACAGCGAAAATGATTTTGACTTTAATAAAATGTTAAAATCTATTTTTTTGGACCTACACTAACTATTTTAAAACTGTAAGCTTTTCCAAGTTCAGTGCCATAAAGTGGAATATTTAATCAAAGTCCGTTTTTTTTTTTTTTTGGTATTTTTTTCTCTCAGTTCACTCACAAAATAATTCCGGCTCGTTATTGACCTCAGACACTCTGCTTGCTATCAGTCGTCATTCGGCAATTCAATAGAAGCGTTAAAAAATACACGTCTTCCGCATGAATAAATTACGGATACTATTACTCGGATGGACAATGTTGCCTTGAAGTTGGGCTGTCGAACAGGATCTGACTTCCATAGATCAGAATACTGACACTTTCAAAGCCCTATATCAACAGGCAAAGGCTGCGGAAATGCGCAGTTTTATGAATGTGAAGATCGATCCGTGCGATGATTTCTACGGATTTGCGTGTGGAAATTGGAAAGAGAACGACGGCAACGCAATCACTGGATTTATTGAACGTATGTACAAAAGTTTACGCCAAAAAGACAAATACGTTATTCGTCACGTCAATAAAGATGATAAATTCAGTATTGTGCAGAGTATTGTGAGAAATTTCCATAGATCTTGTTATGGAATAAAAGAAATTGATAATTCATATCGAGAAGAAGTGGAAAAAGTGATTCAAACAGGTAGAATGTATGTTGAAGGCAGAAGAAGGTGTGGCCTAACCCATTTTTTTATATATGTTCTTGATCATGGTGACGAGCTGAGTCGATAAAGCCCTGTCTGTCTGTCTGTCTGTCCGTTTGTCTGTATGAACGCTGAGATTTTGGAAACTATAAGATCTAGAGCAGCCATTTTTGGTATGCAGCTAGGTGAATTCAATACGCAAATCATGTTTATTTCAAATCTTGGATGCCACGCCCACTTTACGCCCAAAATCAATAAAACCCACATAACATCGTATTTCCTAAACAAGCGTAATATTTTTAGACTAAAGTACGTTATGCCTTTTCAGAATGCAAAGAGCACACTTGGATAACTATCAATATGCCTGGCCTCCCTCGCTTGTGAGGTCAAAGCAATCTATTTGTGGTACTCGCCGACTGCACTTGGCTTTGACCGTGACTGTTAATGTCATTGAGGAGAAGGGATCGATAAATGAGCAACAACCACCGGAGAAGTGATGGAAGTAGTAGTAGAAGAAGGGTGGAAGTACACTCAGAGAAAAAAATCAAACCATTCTTACTTGATTCAAGCCAGAAGCGGATCAAGAGGGTCGTGTTAACCAGAACTTATTTGATTTAAGTAAAAACTTACTTAACGTAAGTAAGCCTAATGTAATGCAGAGATTATTAATTCGGATTGTTTTAATCCAAGGAAATCAAAAAAGACTCTGGCTGCTTTTTTCTAAGTGTAGGTACAGTTGTCACTTACCGTGTGTGAGAATGTTGATGGTCTCGTTGTGCCAGTAGAACAGGCTGAGCAGGCAGCCCCTAAAGGTCTGCAGTGGGCGGTAACCCTTGAGGACATACGGATTGAACTGCAAATACTTGGGCATGTCCTGCCAATGAAGCAGCTGGTCGGCAGTCGCGATTGCAGCTGCTGAAGCTGCGGTTGATGTTGCTGCTGCAGCTGATGTTGCAGCTGTGGCTGTTGCTGTTGCTGTTGCTGCTGCTGCTGCTGACTGTTGCTGCTGGTGTGTGGTTGGTGCTGTAAGCAAGGCAGACGTTGGCGTAGTGGAAGCGTTTGTGGAAGACGTTGATGTAGCGGAAATTAATGAAACGTTCGACGAGCTGCTCTCCGTCGCCTCCTTGGCATCCAAGCCCCCAGCCGCCTCCGTGCCACGCCCAGGCGTCGCTGGCGGTGTCGCTGACATGGACTCCACTGTGCTGCACAGTGGTTGACAGCCGCCAATGTCCGCCAGCTCAGTGCATGTTGGAGACGGAATCGCTGGCGACTGCACAGTGGTCGCTGCTATCAGGGCGTAGTTGGTTGGAGGCTTTGTCTTCGGCTTCGTTGGCGGCTTATTCAGCAGCTTCGCTCCCTCCGGTTTCAGGTCGACAACAACGGCAGCAGCAGCGGCGGCAGCGGTATCCATGGCACAACTCTCTCCACTGGGATGGGCGCTCTCTCTCTAGCTCTAAGAAGGCAGCAGCAGCAGCTGAATACGGGAGAATCAATTGTAGCATTGGTTAAAATCAGTATTTAGTTCTATTTCACGGGAATTTGCATCAAAATTTCACTGGCTAAACTTTTAATTTAATATATGTATGTATATTAGATTTCTACTAGAATATCAATTGTATTTGTACATTAATCTCGTTGAGTATTGTATGAAAACGAAATCTATTTAAACATTTGTTTAATTTAACCGATATTCCGAAATTATTTTGCTTTAAAGTTCAAACCGAATATTACAAAATAAACCGGTTGAAATCAAACCGACCGATTAAATTAAAACAAATTTTAATTTATTATTAACTGAGAATCATATGCATATACATAATGACTTTCACACCTAATAATAACTCTTGAATACCCTGCGTGCTAACCTGAAAAGCGCATTGAAATCGGTTAATCAACACAGAAGATATTTAAGAAGCAATATTGCAGTCTTTGCTTCACTGCAAGAGCATGGTACAAACAAAAAACTAAGAAGAAATATTGCTGCTGCGCTTCGTTTGATTTTTGTAAATATTTTATAATAGGGTGCTGGGTATTTTACAGTCGAGTGCGTCCGACTGATAGCCTACTTCCTTACTATCCGTTTTTAATTCAATTCATTCAATAATAGCTAAAACTATACTCAAAGCACAACCAAAACCCAACGTAAACCATGTTGAACCATACAATTTCGAACCAAAACCATTGATTTAACGGTTCTACGTTCAGTTCTACGCATATGCCATATTTTTCCTTATGTTCAGTCTGCTAAAATTAACCCTTAAAACCGGTTGAACTTTGAAAAGTTTGGAAATTCTTGATGGGACTAGCGGAATTCCTTTCATGAATTATAAAACAAGAAATGCAGGGTCATAAACATCCTCAACTCTCTCTCTCTCACACACACACACACACTCTCATAAACACGAGTCATAAATAGGCATAGAACGGGGTTTTATGTGTTACGTATACGCCGTAGTGTCCGGAGCCAAAAAGCACGTGCTTACGTACGGAAAAGAGACCAGGACAATGTCAACACACAGCTGCCTCGTGACCCAAAAAAAGATATTCTACGTATGTATTGCGACCATACACACACATACACTTTAGGCATAGTTGTGTGGGCCAGCATGAAGGTAGCCAAAATTTAATGTAATTTTTTTTTCTGTTTTTTTTTTTTTTTTGTGAATCACGCGACTTTGGAGCAGGCCCGGCCTTAAGTAAAAATCGATATGTTATACTCACTTCTGGCGTGGACATGAGGCTGTTCGGAGCGTAATCGAAGTTGGAGTTAAAGTTAAAAAAAAAGTTCCGAAAAAGGCAGCGAAAAATGTTCGTTGCTTTGAATTTAGCGTTTTGGGCGGGCGTGAACACGTTTTGGACAATTTGTATTATTTAACTGCTGCTATGAACTCTCTCTAGATATTCGATTAATTCTATTTATGTAACAATTTCGACGTAGGCGCCGCATGCCGTTGTCGCAAACTTTCACTCGATTAATTATGAAGCCATTGGGCTGCGTTTATCTCAAATTCCCCGTTAATATTTAATACATAATTCCTGGCTCTTCTCGTAGGCTGGAAGCAGGAAGAACCGAGCGCACTTGGCGTGTTGGCGTCTTGGCGTACGCACGTCAATATCTGACTGATGCTCAAGATGCCGTTATACCACCGTTATACCGTGTATTGTTATGCAATTCAATTGCCCAGTATTTCGGATTCAATTTGAACGTGCGCGCGCAGCATATGGTGGCCACTGTTGCCACACGCGCGTGCTCAAAAAGGCACCAACGCAGTAAAACACCATTTTTAGCACAACTCTGCAGCATTGAATTATTTTTAATATTATTTTCATTAAAATTTTGGTATAACTATTTAAATTTTTTATATTAAATGAGTTTTGAGTTTATTTTATTTATATTTTTTATATAAATCAACAAATAACTTTTACTTTGTAATTTTTATTTCATAAATTAGCTTTATCTTTTTTTTTATGGAGCTCTCAAAAGGTGGCAGCACTGCTGGCAGTGCTCGCCAGCCCTGGCGTGCCAAAACGAGCAAGTCGCTAGGTGGCAACGCCAGGTGGTCAGCTGCGGACGCGCTTCGCTTAATCGTAATTCAATTTCCTTAAACGTATTGATTACAGCTGAAAGCTGTCAACTATTGTTTATAAACCCAAGCAGGCGTGCAAAGCCAGATAAACAATGTGCCCCATATTGAAATGCCAACGTAGTGCGAGCCCCGAGCTGCCCAACAACAACCGACGCTAAACGCGAAAATTGCGCCAAAAATTAGACAAAAAAACTGACGCTTGCCTTTAAGGCTAGAAGAACAGAAAGAATAGAAGAATTGCGTTGGGATCTCGTGTTTTATCACTAATGTTCACGACTATATCAAACAAGGCGAATCAAACCTGGCAATTGCTAAACAAGATTGTGGCAGGCGCTTGGCATAATTTCGGTGTGCCTCCCCGCGCGCCCCTTGCCCAGCTCAATCAGCCCCTGGAACACCGCAAAGAGGAAGAAGAAGAGGTGAGATAATTACACATGCCCACACATGCATACGCGTACTTGTGTGTGTATGAGTGTGCGTCCGAGTGTGCATGGGTGTGCGTGTGTGTGTTAAGCCATTGCGGCTAACTAGTGCTGGCAAATATTTGTAGTCAAAAGAGGCTAGAATTCAAGTAGAAAGTGGCTAAAAACTATATTAAGCTTAACGACTAAAATAAAAACAAAAAAACAGTGATTTGTTAAAAAAAAAGCGCATGATGTTAATATAATAAAGTTAATGTGGCGATTTTTTTTTTAAATATATTAGAAGTGAAATATTATTCTTCTTTAAAGGTATCTAGTTTTTCAAGAAATAGTAATAATTTATAAATTGAAAATTTATTTTAAAACAAAAAAAAAGCGGCTGACCAATTGTGAAAGTGGCTAGAATTAGCGACAAAGTGGCTAAGCTGTCAGCACTGTTGCGGCATTTGCCTTGCAAACAAAACATACGCATGAAAAACAGCAGCTGTGGCGTTGCCAGCTTTTATTTTTATTTATTTATTTTTATTTATTTTATTAAAACTAAACCATAGATAAAATTTAAGATTGAGTTTTTTGAGCATAAAAATATTAAATTAGCATTTTTTAGTAATTGCATATTGCAAATGCAGCATTTCTGGCAACACTGCTGGCAATTATTTGCGACGAGTTGGCAGCGCGCTTGCTGAAACAAGATGGCATCGCCAAGCAGCGTGGTGAATTCGCAACCAAGTCGCAAGTGACGTGAGGTGTGTTGTGGAAAAAACACGATTTTCACAAACAGAGAATCTTAAATTTTAACTTTAAATAAAAATAATACGGCGGAAATAGCAACGTCTACAATAGTCCGCATAGTTGGAAACCAAGCACTTGGCCATAATGCAGCTGAATGCGGCTCTCTAGGCAACACAGACAAGACGCTGTGTGAAAAGCAACAACAACAACAACGGCAACAATACAAAAAAAATAATAAGAAAGTCGATAAAGAGACAAATACAAAGTCAAATCAATTGTCACGCAATCCAGAAAACGCAGTGATTAACAATAAAAAGCAGGCAAAGCTAATACAAATTGTCGCAAGGTATTTCCCAAAAGTTCACAAAGTACAGACAAGCGCACGCACACAAACATACGTACGCAGCAGTGTTGCCATTTTAGCTTATTTATGGCGAGGTCCAACCTTTTCAAATTGCAAATAACTTGTAGAATTTTTTAAATGTTAGTACCTAAAAAATTTAGTCGATTTCAATAGAATAACCTTGTTTTAATTAAATGAAATACAATTTTTTTTTATGTTTCTTAGTTTTATTTGTAGCCTATTAATTTTCCCAATTAAGTTTTTTTTTTTTAATTTGTAAAAAATGTTTAATATGCACCTTTAAACAAAATCTTGTTATTAACTTTAATTTTTTGGTTAGTATCGTAGCAAATAAATTATCACAACTGTTTATCAGGTTAATGTATATTAACAAATAAATCAAAATTTAGCTACGACTAATTTATCTTGATGTTGCATAAAATATAATTATTTTTATATTTTTTTTTAAGTTTTATCCCATTATTTTAACTTCTTTGCTGAATTAGCTATTTGTAGCCACTAAATTTCCCCAATTTAGCTTGTTTGTAAAATGCTGGCAACACTGATACACACAAACAAGCATACCTATATACACACACATACCTTTGCTTTGATTGTGATACTATGACGTTGCATATAGAGTATATAATATGATCGTAGGCATTGAATACTGTTGCAAATGAATTGTTATTTATCGAGCGACTCTTGCAGATGCCACGGACACGACGACGCCATCACTCGAGGGATCGCTCCTCAGCCGGCACCCGAGACAAGCGGAGACGACTCGACACTGGCGAAATATCGCCACCCTTAGCCGTAGCACCGTCGCCGTAAGTGAACAAGCACACACACAGATACAGTGCACGCTCGATAGAGTGAACTAGTTTATTTCCGTCTAATGTGGTTCACTGTATCGAGTGTGCACTGCATGTGTCCAATACCTAAGCAATTGTTGCACTTTGCTACATTCTATGTACTGTATGCTTCTCATCTTTTTATAAATAGGCCCCGTATTACCAAGACCCATCACACCAGATCTGCAGCGAAGCGTCGGAGGCATGAATTGGATGCGACTGCCCCACATGTAATAAAGGAGCCCACGTGAGTAACTTCTGCAAAAAATAAAACCTCTAGCTTCGATAGCGATATTTGCGATTCACTATCGATTAATCGAGGCAAACAATTTTGACCCGTAAAACTATAATTTTTGAGGCGTTGGCAGGGGATCAAAAAGTATAAATATTTTCAGTGAATTTAAACGTACTAGGTACATGTATTGCTCTAATTATAGTACATTCGATTGTTTCTGTGGAAATGCACGAATTTTTATTATTGCAAATTTCCGTTTGTAAACTTTTATTGAAATTTGGTTCGGTTTACATAGGTGCAGCGAGTATTCGCAGAATATGGGTTGCTAAATATTGTATGATCTACTTTGAAAAGATTATTTCTTGTATTATCTTCCTTTTATCCTAAATTAGAAAATTATAGTCATTGGATAATGTTATTAGTTACTAATTACTACTGTATCCCCTACTTAAAGCTAGAGTTGCTCCAATTAGAGTTGTAGAACTATCGAAAGCGCTATCGGGAGCTATCATTCCAGCTCCCACTATCGATAGTTAGCGGTTTTCCCATCACCAAATTTAATTTTATAAAATTATATTTAATGTGAACCGAACTGATTTTCCTTTGCTCAAAATGCAAAACGTGACAAAAAGGTGCGAAATGGTGAACCAGACATAAAGAAGTACAGAAAAAAAATATAGGGGCGGGGCAGATCAGTGGGACGGAGGCTACAGTCGGACGTAACCGACCGTAGGAGACCCTTTACTTTGATGTACACATACAAAGTCAATCAGACGCACACATACTAAGCTACCCGCGTATGCAAGGCACACCACCCCCCCTCAGCCTTGTGCGGCAAATTGTCTGTGGCATATGTTCGCTGTTTCTTATCCGATCGAAACAAAATTCACAGCGTCGATAGAGAATGTCATGAACTAGTTCAATACCAAATTACAAATCAATAGCTTTAAAACTGTGGCTGCAGTAGATTTTTACGGTTTGCGGGGGAAGGGGGGGAGGTATCCAAAATCTAAAACCAACTCGTGCTGCTTACTGATTTGGAGAATCTAAATCCCGAATATGGTGTCTGTAGCTCTTACAGTTGCTGAGATCTAGGTGTTCATACAGACGGACGGACAGACGGACATGGCTATATCGACTCGTCTTGTCGTCCTGATCAAGAATATATATACTTTGTGGGCTCTGCCACGCTTCCTTCTGGGTGTTACACACATATCATCTTTGCACTAAACTAATAGACCCTTTTCACTTTTTTAAAGTAAAGGGTGTAATAACTCTTAAACCAAAACTTGTTGATAAAGTAGACATTATGTGGTGGACGGGACTATAGCTCACTATCAAAAAATTACAAAATATCTAGCAATGGGGTTTTAGTATTATTAGTATAATTACTATAGGGAAAACATACCGAAAACTGTAATATCCATTGTGTGTTCTACCAAGAGATCTGTTGAGGATGCCAACAACACTCAGTAGAAACCTAAACTGACTTCTCGGTCTGTATGAGGCATGAGGCATGAGGCTTTCTTTTGCTGTGGCTTTCGGGCTGACTAAAGTCTTGTGCCCACGCAGGAAGCTTCTCCGCTTATTGAATGCCTTTTAAAAGCTCGTTAACGCACCAGGGACTACTTGGTGTGCCAGAAAGACGAGATGAGTTTTGACCAAATCGGGTGACAGGCAGGTGAAACTTTTGTTCCCTGGATTCCCCTCTCCCTTTTTGGACTCTCGGCTGTGCTTACTGTAGATTTGGGCGGTGATGCGATTTCTTTGTGGCTGGCAACTGCAATTAACCCGCTTCAGTTTGTGTCTGGCGTGGGCGTTGAGTCCTGCTTTGTTGCATTTCCTTGCTGCAGCTGCAAGTTGGGTTTAATTTACGCGCCTGCGTATTTAAGATACATTTGCATATTACTCAAAACAACACTCGACAACTGAGGCGCGACACAATGCTTATTTATTTATTTATTTTTAGACCCTTTACTTTAAAAAAGTAAAAAGGGTCTATTAGTTTAGTGCAAAGAGGAAATGTATGTAACAGGCAGAAGGAGGCGTGGCAGACCCCATAAAGTATATATATTCTTGATCAGGACGACAAGCCTAGTCGATATAGCCATGTCCGTCTGTCCGTCTGTCTGTCCGTCCGTCTGTATGAACACCTAGTTCTCAGCAACTATAAGAGCTAGAGACACCATATTTGGGACTTAGGTTCCCCTATTCAGCAAGCAGCACGAGTTTGTTTTAAATTTTGGATACCTCCCCCCCTTCCCCCGTAAACCGCAAAAAGCTGCTGTAGCCACAGTTTTAAAGCTATTGTTTTGTAATTTGGTATGTAACTAGCTTATGGCATTCTCTATCGACGCTGTAAATTTCATTTTGATCGGATAAGAAACAGCGAAAATATGGAACGGACAATTTGCCGCACTAGGCAGAGGGGGGGTGGTGTGCGTTGCATACGCGGGTAGCTTAGTGTGTGTGCGTCTGATTGTGTTTGTATGTACATATACTCAAAGTAAAGGGTCTCCTACGGTCGGTTACGTCCGACTGTAGTCTCCGTCCCACTGATCTGCCCCGTCCATATATTTTTTTTATTATAAACTTGGCCTGGCCTTTTTTGGCATGGCCTCATGGCCTCCGCTCTCAGCACTCAGCTCTCAACTCGGCTAAATATCTTGGCTGCGTTTGTAATTTATCTGTTATTGCGGCAACGGCGTGTCGCTTTCTTTGTCGTAAACTTCTTGAAGTCATGTGCAACAGTCGCCTTGTTTATTAACCTTTCGCATTTCGCAATAACGAAACCCGCTCCCCGGGTAATCATCGGCAACAGTTTTAGCCTCAGCTCCAGCTCCAGCCCCAGATTAATTGCCAAGGCTTACTCATTATTCATCGGGCTGCTTGCAACGCGGAAGTGTCAACAACAAAAGCGTCGCTTAAAAAATAACAACAAATTTCAGAGATGAAAATCAAATGCCTAAATAAGAGAAAAGCAAACCAAACAAAAAAGTACTCCTCGTATATCTTGAACACACATCAGAAGTCAATAGCCCCCTCGGAGTGGGGTTTAAAATTAAACAAAAGCCTAAAATTAAACATTATTTTTGAAACTGGCGAAATTATGAAACTAAAAATTCAATAAAGCCTGCAGTCGAGCGCAACCGACACTAGAATACCCTGCAGTAATGACTGATGCAGATTATAGAATTTTATTGATGCTTTTCAGTAAATTGTTAAGGTTAAAATAAAGCTATTTTTTAAATATCTTTTATTATATAGTGGCAATATCTGAGAGCGAGTGGAACAAATCATGCAATATGGTTTCATTTATAACTTTTATATTTACCAACCGATTTGAATGCGCTTCGAAGTTTGAATGAATATAATGGTAGAGAGTGTATATATTCAATAACAACTTTCTATGTTCAATATAACGCCTGTTATACGCCTGTTAGTTCTACGGGTTTATTCGAACGACTTTGCGATTTTTATGGTACAACTTAAATTCGAATTTTCTTTTAATTTTTAATTTCAATCTTTTACTTAATCTATAATCAAAAACAAATTTATTAACCCTGTTTTTATTCATTTTGTATGGGTACAGGGTATCTAAATTATTATCGTTGCGATTAGAGCTGCAAAACTACCGATGTTACCATCGATAGTATCGATGTTTTTAAAATGGTCCGATGTATCGATGTTTACAATTGAACATCGATATATCGGATGGTTCACTGTATAGTGACGCTTCAAGCTTCAAACCAAATTAATGTTAACCTTTTTTTGTTTTTTTTTTTTGCTATAACACAAAATTTTCGATGTTTTAACGATATATCGATGTTTTTTTTGGAAAGCATCGAGGGTTTGAAACATCGAGGTTTTGAAACATCGAGGTTTTGAAACATCGAAGTTCAAAACTATCGATGTACCCACTATCGATAGTTTTGCAGCCCTAGTTGCGATCCCTTTTACAGGGTATTAAAAACTTGGCAGCTTTTTTGTGCACCTCTTCTTCCCCTTTCCACACCCCTTGGTTTAAGGCCCATTTTGTGTTTCGGCGCGTATAAATTACGCTCAGCTGTCGAATGTTGTTGTCGCGTTTCCGCTATTTATTGTTACTTTTGTAATTTTTGTAATTTTTTATTTATTCGATTGCATATTTACAATTTCAATTGTTGTGTGTGTGTGTGTGTGTGTGTGTGACAATTGCATACGCACAGCGAATTCAATGCGCACTGCGGCGAATTCAATATAGCTTGATCGCAGCGTAGAAACTGGAAACGCTGACGTCGACGTCGACGTAGGCAGCGACAGCGACGTAGCCGACACTTGTTCGCTGCGAACTTGTCGACTTTAAGCTCAGTCGCAACGACAACTTGCAAGCGAGAGGTGTTCGCTTCGCTTCGCTCCGCTTCGGTCGACGCCGCCGCAGCCTCAACAACAACAACAACAACAACAACACCACAGCAGTAATAAAACAACAACAAGTGTCTATCAAAGAAATGTAATATGCAAAAAGAGCAAAAAAGAATTAAGAATTCCATTAATTTCTCTATGCGAAGTGAACAAAGTGCGCGCGTGTTTCAATATTTCAACTTAATCCTGCAAGCGGCGTTGCCAGATAGTCGGATTTCAATTAAAAAGTTGCTAAATAAATATAAAAAATAAATAATAAAATAAATTTAGAAATAATTATATATTTTGCTAACCAAATTTATGAACAAAAATATAATTCTAAAACTTGGCTGGCAACGCTGCCTGCACAGTGGAATCCATTGCTGCACCGTGGTTTTTATTGAAATTGTGCAATTTAGCAGAGCACGCATATGAAATATGAAATATATAGCTTTATTTCCATGCTGTGCACACACCAAACAAGACAAGAAACGTTGACTTGGTTGGGTTTACTAACTTTGATAAGATATCACGACGACGTATAGACGCCTACACACACATAGATACATAGCATACACTCTCTTATATATAGTATATACGCTAAACCGAACTAATTCTTATCGACTGAGCAACAGCATTTGGCAAGCTGATCGCAGGCAGGCAGACAGACCGGAAGTACAAGGGATTCCCGAGCGTTACGATACGCGTTATTTTGATATCTCAACTCTGAACGTATTACTCACGTCGGCCTGTTTTCTTTTGAATCAGAGACGACAGAGGCAATAACAACTTGTTGCTCTTTTATTTGGTTTCGTTTCCTTTTCGCTACAGCTGAAGCTACACTCGGAAAAATTAACAACGATTTGTTTCATTATACAATTCGAGTGAATAAAATCGGAATATAAAACTGTATCAGTTAAAATTATTGAAGATGCGGGATTGGAATAAAATTAATTGCAGAGAATAATTAAATTAAGTAGGAATCGCAAGCTTAAAAGTTAATTTAATTAGAACTGAGAAACGAGTATTTTAAGAAAGAAGAATTTTCGACTAAAATTAAAAGTTTTCTAAAGTTTTGACACTCTAAATTCTTGATACGAAATCTCTTGACTTTTCTCTCAGTGCAGGAGAAACTGGTCGGAGCAGGGAGGACTTGTTGTGGCACTTTCTACCAAAGTTTTTCAAATTGCATAAAATGAAACTGGTTAAATGAGGGACGGGCGGGGAAGGGGGGTTGAGCCTCTGCTACCAATGAACTTGTCAATTGGATTTGGTTTTTATTTTGGCTGTAGTTGCAGTTTTTGCTGACGGCTGAAATCGCAGTTAGGTTCAGGGTTATTTTCTCGGCTAATTCAATTTTTGCAAGTGCAACAACAACAACAACAACAAGAAGCAACAACAAATGCGGCCAGTGCGAAGTCGCACAAATGCAAGTGGAAGGTGGACGGTGGGGGGGTGGAACGTGGAACGTGTGTGTGGCACACGGGGCACCTTCAAGTGACTTGGAACATGAGCAAAAAAAAAAACACAAAATATAATAGAATTTATAAGTCAATGAGAACGTGTTAATTAGACGAAAAGTGCTTGAAGCTAATTTATTAAGGCGTGGGTGGGGAGGGTGGAAGGGGTAGGGGAGGGCGGTGTGTGCGCAGCATTTAAGATTTTAATTGAACAAAATTGCGGTCTATTTGAAATGCTGCAGATGCAAAAAGCGAAAATAGATAAAACTAAAGATAAGCGAAGAGAATTAAGCAACGTTGAAAGTAAAGGAAAATAGCAAAAAAAAAAAAAAAAGTTAAAATTGTAATCCCAAGAACTGCGGAATTATTAAATTTATTAAAGAGAAGCAGTGTTAAAAATTAATAAAAAAAAAAACAAAAAATAATAATTAAAATACAAATATCTTTAAATTTAAAAGAAAAACCAATAAAATAAAATTAATTAATTAATTAAAATAAAATAAATCTGATTAACGACGAGAAATCAGCATTAAAAATTTTAATTCAACCGAATTGCGGTTTATTTGAAATGTTGCAGATGCAAAAAGCAAAGAGATAAGCGTTGAAAGTAAATGAGAATAGCAAATAAAAATCCGTTTAAATTTGAACGCCAAGAACCACGAACTGCTCGAAATAAATGAAATAAAATAAAACTAAAGTTAAGTTAATACCGATAAACAACGAGAAATCAAGCTAACAAAATGCCGATCGTCGGACAACAGTATGCCAACGGATTCCGTCCGTACAGCTCCTTCCGCGTGCCACGCAGCAGTTGTAGCAACAACAACAACAACAATCTCAACAACGGCAACAACAACAATGCGCCTTTAAGCAGCAGCAACGGCACAACAACAACAACAACGAGAGCAACAGCAACAACAACACCAGCTGCTGGAAACAAAATTAACTCTGCCTGCAGCTCATCCACCTGCTCCTCCTCCTCATCACTCAACCAGGGCTGCGGCTTTAGCAGACAGCAGCCCTGGCGCAGCAGCTTCTGCAGCGCCAATCGCCAGAAGTTGCCCAAGACACAGCAGCAGCAGCAACAACAGCAGCAGCAGCAGCAGCAACAACAGTCACAACGACAACTAAAACCTTTGACGCCAAAGCTGATTAGGCGCATTGAGAACGCCTGCTCCTCAGCCCCCGCCAACTCCAATTCCCGCTACGGCAAGCCCCGTGCCCCAGAGCCGCCCGCTGCCCCCGCGCGCAAGCAGCACGCCGGCAACCTGCAGGCTCCGAAGCGTGCCTATCAGGCAACCAGTGGAGGACGCTGCGCCAAGGAGAACTGTCCGGCACGCTCCTCCAAGAATTATCCAGCGCCGCTGCCTCCGGTGCCGCGCAAGCAATGCAATGATCTCAAGGCCACGCCCTTGGCGCAGCGGCGCCAGCTGCCGGCCACGCCCAAGCTCAGTCTGCGGCGCAGGGAGGCGGCGGCGGCGGACAACTCGACGGGCTCCAGCGATTCGCATGATTCGCCCAAGCTAAAAAAGGCCTATTCGAAGAAGTTTCCCCAGGGTTTGCCCTTTGAGGATGAGTTTTACGGACGTAATCGTTCCTTCTCACAATCCTCCAGCAATTACAGTTTCTACAGCTCGGCCGGTTTGCCAGCTGACGAGGATGCGGATGCGGATAATGGCGATGAGTTTCAACGCAAACCCGCAACGGATGAGGCGCTCTATGTGGACTTCTCCAAGGTGGTGCACAGTCATACGCAGCAGCGTCAATATATACCCGCCAGCAGCTGGATCCGCGCCTCCCCCGCCACCCCCGATGAGCTGCAGACCCTCACGCCCGCCCAGCAGCGACGCAAGAGCGCCAAGTACGCACGTTCCATGCAGGATTACCTCTATAGCAATGACTCGAAAGAGACGACGACAATGACAACAACGACAACGAAGACGAAGCAACGACTTGCGGTATTGGATGAACCCGAGGATGGTTACTACAGCTACGCCGCTGGCACACCCGAGCCACCGACCCCGACCACGCCCATCGCCAAGACGGACATCTACGTGGCAGCTGCATCGTGGGCTCCCAAGCCGCTCTATCCCGACCGCGTTCTGCTGCCCTGCATCGACAACAACAACAACAACAGCAGCAGCAACAACAACAATAAGAACCTCAGAGTGAAGCAGCAGCAAACGCGACGTCGCTCCGAGCGCTTGGGGTCCACGACGTGTGAGTATAAGTGAGTATCATGAGTTGCCAAAGCCTCTAAAAAAAAAGGATTAATAAACTTGAAAAAGTAAACGGATAGCTTTTTTGTAAAGGACAAAAAGACATAGAAAGCAAATGTGTGGAATGAGGAAAAATACACGCAATTGTTCTTAGCATATGAGAAAGAGCACTCACATATACGAGCTTGCTCAACCCATAAGAAAGAGCAATTGCAAATACAGGAGAGTCACGAGAGCAACGTCATTATAGGCATTTCGCAAAATATTTCCAATTAAAAATATCAAGCTGTGGCCATAAATAAGCTAAAATAGCAACACTGCTGTTCAGCAAACAGAATGCGGAAACTAGAGCTGAACTCAAGTCGAGGAGAGTCAAGAGCTGACCAGCAGCTGCTCCTCAGTCCATCTGTCTGTCCGTCCGTCCGTCAGTCTGTCGATCTGTCAGTCGAAATGAACTGCTGACTAAGCGTTCGGTTCTGTTCTGTTGTCGTTCTGTCAGCACTTAATATTTAAGTCGTTGCTCAAGATCTCTCTGCCAAATTTGGTCAAGCATGCCGCCCCTACTTATGAAATTTATGGAACGTAGTCCGAGCTCAACTCATTAGGCAAACTAAGCGCCAGTTCAGCTCGTTTGGGCAACTTAGCAACTCAAAAGACTCTCAGTGTTCTTTCTACGTGCCGGCGGCAATTGCCTCTCGACCTCCCTACGTTCCACACTCGAGAGTTGAGGCACACTTGATTGAGGCAAACGGTTTGTTCGGTTTATGGCCTCATTACATGCTCAATACCTCAAAAGGATGGCTTGTGGGCTAACGAACCCGAGCGTCATCTTTAAGAGTTGGATAGGATATATAACTGTATTCACTTGGATTTTTTTTTGTCGGTACTTTTAAATTGATAGGGAACAAAAACAAATTCGAAGCGAAATATGTAGGAAGACGGTTTTAAAGGTGTAGAACTATCGAGAGCGCTATCGGCACTATCGAGGTTTGAGCGTTATCGAACTACCCTCGATAGCAAACCTTTTACTTTAATTGTAATTTGTAATTGACCATTTAGTTTTGATATCTCTAATAATAGTTGAGTCGGAAGAGCTGACCAGACTTGATGAAGAAGGCATTACAATACAATTTTTTGGTGGCTTTGAAATCATCATTATCTTTGACTATCGATGGCGCCGACTATCGATAGTACTTCATCTCTAAGCGTTCTGGTTGATATTTGTGTAGAGGCTTGAGAATTTCGTCTACGCCCGGCCTATGTTTAGCAAATTGCTTTACTCGCTTCTGTTTTGCTCTCGAGCTTTTATCTGACGTTTATCGCGCGCTCCAAAACAAAACCGGACCTGTCTCCATAGACCATATATATCGTAATCGATGCGACTACCGCCGGCAGCAACAACAAGAAGAGCATTGAAGTTGACTTGAGTTGTGAGTTCTGAGTTGTCTATTCTCGGACAGTTCCGACTTTTGCAAGGCAGTCCAAACTACATGCAACATCCCTGTCTTCCACACTCCTCTCCCCTCTCTTCATAGCTGGGGAAATGTTGATGTGAAATGTTTTATTTGTTTTGGATTTGTGTTCGCTTATTGACTTCCTATACAAATGCAAACAGCCGAAAGGTGATTGACTACAACAGCAACAACAATAACAAAATCAGCAAATATAATATTATCGATGCAATATCGACGAAATCGCGCATACAGTGGAACAATTCAGGCAAGAACTGTACAGAGTATATTAGCTGCTTTGACGTTGTGATTTATTGTGGCATTAATTAGGCTGCCTCCTTATCGGCTGTCCACTGTAATTCATAAAATTTGATTGCTTCCTTTTTTGAATTGTTTACTGCTAACAAACTGAGGGCAACGCCGTCCATTTGCGAATATATTTTTCATTTTTATTTTGATTTTTATTTCGTTGGCGATTTTGGCTTGGCTGTTAACTGTTTGTTTCTCTGTCCAGTGCATCGTTGAGAGTGTAGAGGGGAGAGTGTAGAGTGTGACGAGTGTAGAGAGCTAAGTGTGTAGAGTGTACATTACATTACGTTCGTTGAACCGCAGCAGACGTGTGGCGATCTCTGTTTGCGCACTTTGTGGACAGTCTGCAGACATGTCCAGACTTGTCGAGACTTGTGAGTGCGCTGACTCAACGCCTGCTCTTCTCCTCCCCTCCCCTCCCCTCACTCCACCTCTTTTATTTGCAGTGCTTTTTGTTGTATGTACTCAATGTCTGTTTGCGCAGACGCAACCATTGACCTTGGTGCGATGGGCAAAACGAAGGCAACGGCGACGGCGAAGGCAACGGCGACGGCGAATTCAAAGGCTCGCCGCGACGCCCTCGTTTCGCTTTGTCGCCCAAGATCAATTTACATAATGCCGTTACTCATGCGCCCCATGTGCTCAATTCACTTTATTCTTTGTATCACTTTGTTGCCTTTGTATTTACAATATTTGTAACGGCACTTTATTTTGTCATTCAGCGCAGTAGCAACAACAACAGCAACAACAGCAACAACAACAACAAAAGTAATGTTGTCATCGATTTGCTTTTGGTTCCAAGTCAAGCCAAAAAATTCCGGTTTCTCATTATGTTTCATATCAAAAATACTGACCTCTACTTGAATCTCAACTGGAAAGAAACAACAAAGAATTTCACAGAACACAGTTGAACATACAGGGTGTTCCAGGCAAATAATGATTCCTCCAAGTCTGCTAGAATTTGCATAACCATATCTTTATAACCTTTACTTTAAAAAAGGAAAAAGGGTTTAGTGCAAAGAGGAAATGTGTGTAACACCCAGAAGGAGGCGTGGCAGACCCCACAAAGTATATATATTCTTGATCAGGACGACAAGACGAGTCGATATAGCCATGTCCGTCTGTCTGTCTGTCCGTCCGTATGAACACCTAGATCTCAGCAACTATAAGAGCTAGAGACACCATATTCGGGATTTAGATTCACCTATTTCGCGAGCAGCACGAGTTTGTTTTAGATTTTGAATACCTCCCCCCCTTCCCCCGCAAACCGCAAAAAGCTACTGTAGCCACAGTTTTAAAGCTATTGATTTGTAATTTGGTACGTAACTACCTTATATTCTCTATTTGCCCTGTGAATTTCTTTTCGTTCGGATAAGAAACAGCGAAAATATGGAACGGACAATTTGCCGCACTAGGCAGAGGGGGGGTGGTCTGCCTTGCATACGCGTGAAGGTTAGTGTGTGTGCCTTTGACTGTGTTTGTACATGCGTAAAGTTAAAGTAAAGGGTCTTCTACTGTCGGTTACGTCCGACTGTAGCCTCCGTCCCACTGATCTGCCCCGTCCATATTTTCCTTTATCAGACTGTCGTCCATTTGCAACTCAGCTGGAATACGTGATAAACTAGGAATTACGCAGATCAAATATAGTAATTACAGGGTGTCTCAATCAAGGAATGATTCTACCAAGTTTGCTGGAATTTTATAAATAAATTTGAATACTCTTTGTTACACTTTAGCGCATTTGATAATAATAGATTGTGAACCTTTTCCTGGTTGGGCACAACAATAGACCTCCAAACCGTTGCTAGGAATTCTCTGTGGTTTCTTTATGGTTTTCCGACTTTTCTAATTTTATTAAGCCACTGAGCGCTAGCTTGTGACGCATGGTGCACGCAGTTCGCAGTTGAATTGAAGCACGAAATCGAACAATAATAACAAATTATTAACGCGTTTTATTATACATTTTCCAAGGAAGTGCGAAAGGGGCGCGGGGCGGGGCTGAGGGGCGGAGAAGTGTACATAGTACATAAATAAAAAATGCGATACACATATGTGTACGGTTTTGCTTAATGTATTTATGGCATTTTCAGGGTCAGTATAAAGCAACTGAAAAATATATATAATAATTTCTCAAAGCACAAATGTTTGTTGCGGCTGTTGGTGGGTTTAGAGTATCTCAATCTGTATCTGTATCCGAGCGCTTGTATCTGTATCTGCATCTGTATCTGTGTCTTAACTGTGCTCTATGTAAATCATGCGAAAACTGGTTTTCGAAATGATTAATTTCATAACTTAATAGCACAGGCAAGACTCAAGACTATTGACAAAAGAAACAATTCTCACCTGGCGCTCGATCGCAGACCATTTACATAGCATACAAATAATATGGGGATTTTATGGACTGCAGGATTAGCTGCAATTGCCTGAGATCATAAAGCAACCAAAACAAGTCGCAGTTTAATTGGTGAAGGGGCTCTAGGCTAATTAAATGTTGTTACGTATCGGTCAAGGACAAGAATACAAACTTAAACCGGACAAACATGAATGTTTACTCCGACTAATTCAAACACTTCTCTTCCGCCTATAAGCTGCACTTGTGAAAACTTTAGGTAAATTGCCAAAAGAATCAGTCACAAGTCGGCTAGCTTCAAAGGGCTAAAGCTGGGGGGAATTATCTATCCAAATCTAGGTGTGATTGATTGCAATTCAAATAAAACCATTTCCCATATATCACATAGTCTTGTTATGGTCTGGTCTAGTTTTAGTTTAAATGTGCTCACATTAATAATGAAGTATCATAACAAAATCATTGCCTCAAGGCGGGCAATTATCTCAGTCTCCGTCTCAGTCTCGGTCTCGGTCTGAGACTTAAGACCTAATACATTCCGCCCAAAATCGGTCAGCTATAGCTACTTATTGTGTGTGAGCTTGGCTTTTGCGTCAAGTGTGAACACAAGTCTCCATATTGACGAAACATCATTAATATCAAATTAAAGATCGCCATAAATGTTGTTCTAATTTGCACGCGTCGCGTCATTAATCAAAATTCAGTTCACAAACATCACAGAACACATCTAGAAGAATTAATTCGCATATGACTATTACGACAAGTGGGTAGATTCAGCAGTTTCCGAGATTATTAGGTCTATATATTTAAAGTCCAACTTCAACTATAACAGCTTAAAACAGAAAAAGTTTTTTTGAAATAAAATATTTATGATATATTTCATCAAAGACATTGATGATAAGAAATGTAAATATCATATTATTTGTCAATGATAATTAAAAATTTATTACCAAATAGCACGCAATTTCCGATATATCATCAAAGCGAAACCCTAAAATCAGGCATACAATGGGGAAACTTTAGCTTTATTGACTCTTGAACTGCTGATAATGATTTTTGTAAATATTGCTTGAGCTGCTCTCGTTGAATATTATGCTTATTAACTACCGTATTGCCTTATAAAGGCGTATGTTGGCTGAGCTGAACGACAGTCAAATATCTTTTTGTTTGCAACTCGAAACTTATGACCGAAAACTGTAGAGATTGGAGCCTACATAAAAAAAAAAACAAAAAACAAAACCGGGCGCTGACTTCTTGACGCTTTTTTTTTCGTTGTCTGAAGTGAGCGCAGGCGTTGCAGCTGTCTTGGTCTATCTGTCTGTGTATGAGTGTGTATCTATGAGTGTAACGTACTTGTAGTCAAAGTCACTTTCAGCTTCGTTGCGTTCTCATAATTTTTGTGACCAAATTTAGTGTCATGCTCTGGCAGCACGTGGGCGGGCTAAAGCAAAACAAAATTGTCGTAAGCTCTTGTCTTGAGAGCAGCTGTTTTTGTACCCTGTACCCAACAAAATGGGTGTAATAGGTATGTAACTTTGTTGAAATCTCTTTATAAACAAATAACAAATATAAATTTTAGTAGTATAAAGTGGGGTTAAAATCCGGGAGCGTAACGATTGTAATTTTCAAAATATCTATAACCGGTAAGAGTTCGACCATGGACGGTTCTTCCAATGAAAGTTGGGTTAGCAAGAGTTCGGCCTACGAGAGTTCGACCTACGAGAGTTGAGTCAGCGAGAATTTCACATTAATTAACAGCCGAGCGAATTAAGAGAAATTAAATATGTATAGAAAAATGATACAGGGTATCTTGCAGTCTGCTACCCCCCGAATGTGCGTTCCTACTCGTTTCTAATACTTTGGGTTTTTTGTCAGTTGTTAAGTTGGGGGCAATGCCTGCCTAGGTCAGTTATCGTGAGAGCGCATCTGAGGCGATCGGATCAGAGATCAGAGAGCAACAGCTGTTGTAGCTCTCTTGGCTGATTCACAAGATCTTAGCCAAACTTCCACCCGCATATCTATGTGTGTGTATGTGTGTGTGCTTAGGCGTGTCAATAGCTGCCTGGGTGTACGATGTGTGTGTGTTCCATTGATGTAATATGCTGGCTTTGGCTAGTTAGCGTAGTTATTGACACAGTTTCTGGCCTTGTCGAGCGGCAGTCGCTGCCCCTATCTGAGTTTCCTTTTGAGATCGGCTTAGTACTTTAAGCTCTTGCACTGCAGATTTTGGTGTATTTCGTTGTCGCTTGGCCAACAACTTCTCGGTCGCCCCTCTCTCTCTTTCTCCACGCTCAAAGGCATGCGGCAGAGTGCCAGCCATTCATCCGGCCAAGTTGATTAACTTGATTGGTAACGCAAATTCGCATATTCGCCAACACACACACACACAGATGCAACTATGAACTGAGGAGAGGGTCCAAGAACGGAGGGGCACAGCGGAGAGGGGGCAGCTAAGTAGCTTTCCATGTTGACTTCGTTTACTGTTCAATTCTCCAATTCTCCAATTGCTGGTAATTCGACAGTTGAGCTGGGTGTTTGCTGTTCAAGGTCGGGCATTCATCCATAGATCTCTTTTCTCTCTCTCTCTCTCTCTCTCTTTTTCTCTATAAATAACTATTGAGTAATTAATAAGATTTATAGTTCAACTCGTTAATGAACTCGGCTTTTGTTTGCTTCTTTTGCTCTTTGCAGTTTTGATGACAGCCTCTCTTCCTCCCGCCGGCGTAAGGAGCGCTCGAAACGCTCGCATCGCAAATCTCCGGCCTCTAGTCGGCGCCAGCACAAGTACCGTTACAGGGATGAGACATCGCACTCGAGTTCACGGCGCCGGCATCGTGATCGGGCCAAGGATGAGCGCGACAGTGGGCGCAATAACCGCCAATCACAAGCTAAGGTAAAAACTTTTCATTTCTATTCGCCTATTCGAAACCGTATCGAAAAAACATAACTAGGCTGTGACCAAACCAAATACAAACAAAATCTACAAACTAGAAACATGAAACATAAATAATGTATGGTAAAAGAATATAAGGCTGAAGTCTCAAAGAACAATCTAGGCAAACCCATATCAAAACCTAAACTAATCAAACTTCCCTAAACCAATTTATGCTCCACCCTTAAGGTCTTAAGACCTTCTGCAATTGCAATCTCGTAACCTTCGAAGTTCTCTTGCGCTTTTCTCTCACTGCTCCCCTTTTCTGAACCCTACTGCGCATCTGTTGTACCCTTGCCAAATTTTTTATTGCACTTCTAAAGATATGTTCATACATCAGTCTACATCTCACCATCGCCCGGTGCGATCACTCACACAATTCACTAATCGGTATGCTGTTTTTCAAGCGATATTTAGAGAAGTCTCAGCTGACTGCCAAGCAGTTTGAGGACTCTCACATACCGTGTTATATTAAAATGCGTCAACTGCCGGCGCCGACACGCGTTGATCATTATCTCGATCTATTGCTAGAGAATTCCGCTTTGCGCTTCATGCCCTACACAGAGGATTGGATTGTGAATGAATACTTTGCTGATCATGACAGTGATTACCTTGTAAGCTGGCGAAGTTGGCATTTTTGTTTGTTTGTTTTTAGTCCGGTGTGTGATTTGTTAATAGTTGAAGATTATTTGATCAACGTTGGTGCATTTTAAAGGCTTTACGGTTATTTACATACGAAATGTTACAAGGACAAGCTGTAAGCACCGAAAGCTGATAACAACGGAGTCGAGTGCGCCTGATAAGAGAGCCGAGAGACCCCACTCCAATAGAGTACAGCGTAGACCTTATCTTATGCAAGTAGATCGTCGGTTTTGATTACGTTTTTGTTGTGGAATTTATAGATTTAAAAGAGGGTTGCCACGCGTTTCAATAAACAAAAAGCTGCGATCTGCTTGATTCACAAAATTATGTCATGATGTGATAAATGGCATACGGCAAAGATTCGTTTTGTTAAATTTTTCTCGTTATAATGTCGACTAATACCCTGGCGATGTTAATCTGGTAGATTAATTGGTCTACCCTCGCTGTCCTCGTTTCCAATGTTTTCACATTCGATTGATCATACGACATTAACTGTGGGGGTTCAGTCTGTCAGTCGTCGCTGAACATTTCGACGCCAATTAGGTGGCCGAACAGAAGACAACAGAACACAAGAAGACAAGTTGTTGCGTTGATCAAGAAGCCGATCATCATCAAGATTCAGTTCTTTCGTCAATTGGAGCAGCGATACACGCGCCATGCGCAGAAGGCGGCGATACCAAGAGATCTTGATGGGGTTGAGGAGGAGGAGGAGGAGGAGGAGGAATGGGTTACGGATAGGGTGGAGGTCAGTTGTTGTCTGAGGCTGAAGCGTCAGCGGAATCACTTCGACCTGGTCGCTCTCTGCGATATGCCCGTGGACAAATATGCCGGCGATAACTGGATAGTCGCGGAGTACTTTGTAGACCACGACGATGACTATTTAGTGAGTCTGTGAGAGCAATGCTCTATCTCTCTTTCTCTCTGTGTTATTCTCCTGCGTTTGCATGCCACCTCAGTCTAAATGTTTCATGTATTCTCCACTCTCTGTACGGTTCTCTGAGAACTCTCAGTGGTCGGTGCTGCGCATGTCTGGAGCCAGCTGATCGGATGCGTGCGCAGGTTTGCCATTTACTCAAAAAGTGTTGGAGGAAATTAAAAATATCACACACTAAACAGAACCGAACAGAATAGAATAGAGCGGCAAGAGCAGCAAGAAAATGAAAATCAAAATGAAAACGAAAACGCAAACGCAAATGAAAATTCACTTGAGCATTTTCTCCTGTGAATTTCTCAAAACTGAAACAGATTCAAATCTTCGTTCTTCGGTTGTTGATCGTCGCCTTCCGTCGTCGTCGTCGTCGTCGTCGTGGTCGTGAGGGCTAAATTGAACGTGTAACGGTACGTGGTCTCCACGCGTGTCTCTCCCCCGCTCTCTGTCAGCTCTCTATCCCACAATCTTTTGTCGCGAATTTGTTTATAATACACAACAACAACTTGATTCTAGTGTGTATCAATATGCCTATAAATACAGAAAAGATCTCTCAGTTGAAATAAAAATTAGCGATTGAAACTTACAATTATCGAAACTATTAAACAATTGCTAAACATCGAAGCGTGACATAATCAAAGACTAACAAAAAAACGGCACAAAATTAAGTGCTTTAAAAATAAAATCGAACCAGCAAGAAGGAATACAACAATAAGAAAACCAAGAAAAAAAACTACAAAGTGCCGAAAGCGCCATCAAATGAAAATAAAAATAAAAATAAAAAATGCAAATAAAACAAATAGTAAAAGCAACACGTACTTGCGCAAATGCCACACTTTGTTGTTTCGCAAACTGTTTTCAAAAAAAAAAACAAAAAAAATATTCAGATTCGTTTTTTAACGAGCCTGAATAATTAAAACAATTAAAACTTTAGGTGTAAAAGCAAACTGAGCGACTGAACTTTGCCCTTCTCTTGGAGAAATTGAAAACATTACGGCAGTCTGTGAAAATGCTGCAGAAGATGAAAGCGAACAGGCGCAGAGAAAGGAGAAAGAGAAAGAGAAAGAGAAAGAGAGAGAGAGAGAGCAAAGCAACATCAACAGCGACCAAGCAAATCAAAACAAAAACTCAGAACTAACAAACACAACGACAACAACAATTACACCAACTAACGATTGCCACAAATGGAATACACACACACACACAGCTTACATGCACACACACATGCACAATTCTATATATCAGCTATATGCATTACAGATCAGCAGGGATTATTCATCTCCGGCAAACTATAACATGCTGATCTTCCTCTCTCTCTCTCTCTCTCTCTCTCTTTGCTCTCGCTATTCTCTTCCTCTTCGGCTCGGCAATTTTCGTTAGTTATTTTTGTAATGTTTGCATTTATTTTTGGCTTCCACAACAAAAATATAGCAAAAAGTCGAAGCACATATTGCCCATATATAAGAAGAGCCCAGCAGTTTGAAAGGAAAGGCCGCTTGCCCATATATTATATATTCAATTTCTATATCGTATATTTAAATATGACAAGCAGCAGGAACTGCAAAGTTTGTAATACAGTCAACTCATAATAAAGCTCATAAATCAAAGGGAAAAATTTAAATGAGAAAATATTTTTTTAACTAATAATTACGATGGAAAAATAGTAAGGATTTTGCAGAAAGCCAAGAGATTAATAGATCGAGCAGAATCGGTCGCATTCATATAGGCTTCACTGTAGTTTATACATTTTAATATACATATTTTTTCCATATGTGCCACGACTACGCCAATTTACGTACGTTGTCGCTGCTGTCGTTGTCTTATTTGTTAAAAATAAAAACAGATTTTGAACCGAACACAAGGAAAACCGAAACAACAAAAACTATCTATCTTTATGTGCATATAGACGTATAGGAACAATACAGGCGCAGGCAGGGCCGTCACTCACTCGATACTCGCAGTATCGTCCAGCTTCTTCACCCACAATCGACGCAACACAGAGAGCGGTGGTATATGGGGCAAGGTGTAAGGGATTGTTTGGGACAGAGCGGTACGGAAAAAGGGGGGAACGGCGCCCCATTTGATGTTGTTGTTTACAATTCGATGTAGATCGCTTACAGATGTACATATTTACCGAACAGATCGAAGGTATATTTGGCCGAGTAGTTGATCAATTAATTAGAATCGATAGCAAATGCAATTGCTTTGCCAAAATGCCAATGAGACATTGACATTGAGCACCCTTCTCTCTCTTCCCCCATTTCACCCTGCTCTCTCCTTGTCGCTCCATCCCTACACTCTACGAAATAGAGATTTTCAATGAATCATATTTTGTTTTTGAATTCAAACACAAATTGGAATAATCTCGTGAATAAATTCAGTTTAATTAGAGCAAAAATGAATGATCTAATTATGTACCAATTGTAACTTATTTAAATCTTAAAAGTTCATGAAAATAGATAACACGTTCCGATACCGGAAATTCTCGATTCAAGTAGGAAAACTGTTGAATTTTCTCTCAGTGTAGCTAAGGTATTCGAGCAGGTTTCTTCATTGCAAACGCCAGCAACCTCATGAGTCGCAACGCGCCAGTCGAAGCCAACGCAATTCATTGCTGCTAAATTAACATTAGATAACACTTCAGTTCGGATGAGATCAGATCAGATCGGAATATATAATTTTTGTGTATATCGTCTATAAAAAGGAACGGATCGGAAAAGATAATTTTTGCATATCGCATATAGGAGAATAGCCCTCGCAATGTCCAACGAACTAAGCGAACTGATCGCCCTCGGATGCGCCTCCGATCTGCGACCGGAGGAGAATACCGACATCCAGGTGATACTCGACTCGGAGCGACGCCTGAGCATCAAACAGATGACGGCCACAGAGCTGACACGAATGCGTGCAGCGGCTGCGCTTGAGGCAAAGACGCGGGCACGAAACGAAATCGAGGCCAAGGCAAAGGCACTGGCGGCTGAGGTTTTGACAGCGGCCAGAGCACGAGCGGCCCAACACGCTGAGGAGCAGCATCGGCGTCAGCTGCAGAGAGCAGCAAAAGAGCAGGCTGAGGAGCAGCTGAAGAGCGCATCCAAGGAGCAGAAGGAAAGCTCCCACTCACCGTCCCATTACGACGGTAATGTGGTCGTGTCTGGGGAAACTTCTCCTGCCAACAGCAACTCACAGCTGGCAGATTCCATTGAGCTGCTGCGACAGCAACGCGCAGCGCGTGACGTACGCTCCAAGAATCGCAGTCGGGAGCGCAGCCGAAGTCCATCGGATACGCAACGCATCCATGAACGTAGCGCTGCCCCAGAACGCTCCAGCACCAACAGCCTAAGCTCCGCTCCAGGCAGTCGTAGGGACAGCACTGCCAGCGCCGTGAGCAGCGACCCTACCGAACCGCCACCAGCAAAGTTTCCACTTTCGAAGACCGTATCGGCGCCCAATATGAACCGACGACGCAGCAGCCTTACCGCCATGTTCCCGGGCCCCGCTCCACTAGTAGCACCCGAGCCCATCCTGCACTCCAATGTCGTAGAACCTCCTGCGGTTGAGGGGCGACCGTCCAGCGATCATGAGGACGGATATCGTGAAATACCCAGTGGCAAGATGGTGCATCGTACTCGCACTCCGCCCCCGGTGGGCGCCAACTTGGGTGTCTCCCTCAAGCGGGTGACGGCGCCAAGCGGTTCCATCACCATAAAGCCCAAGGAGGGTCCCATGCTGGGAGTTGTGCTGCGCAAAGTGGAGAAGAAAACAGCGCCACAGAAGAGCATATTGGATGACGATAAACCTCTCTATCATCTGTCCATCGTGCGAAGCGACAACAAGGAGTACAAACCGGCACCAAAGCCAAAACCGAAACCGGCTCCACCGGCAGTCAAGCCCAGTCCAGGTGGCATCCTAACCGGTCCTCAGGTGGTGCGTCGTCCCGCTGTGCCCGTGGCAATGGCCAAACCACAGCGACCAATGCCGGGTGTTCCAATAACCATAACGAAAATTGAGGGTGATAAGATAATTATAATCAAAAAGATAATCGTGCCAAAGAACAGTAAGATACCGGAACAGTATCTCCAGGTTGGTTTTCTCTTTCTCTGTGCCGTTGCGTTGACGTCCCATTTGGATATGTTTGTGGTCTAGTGTCGTCTAGTGTCTGCCTGTTTATCTATGTTCAATTCGAGATCTGTCTGGGAATTTACCTCGATAGCAGCCACACGTACTTGATTGGGTTAGGTTGCGACTAGGTTACACTAATAAAATGCACATAGATAGGAATCGATAAACAAGTGTCTATATGTACTATCGAAGATCATTTGAGAATATTTATATTTGGATATGTGGTACACTTGATTTGAAAGAACTATGCAAATATCGATATAAATCGATATAAATCGATATTGGTACATCCCAAGCGCACACTGCACACCACACATAACATGAAACAATTATAAATAAATATGAATAATCGAGTTGAGAAGAGAACTGCACCGAATCACTGAGCTCAAGATTGTGGGATTGTTTCCTCTTCGTAGAGCTCCGACATCCGTAAGAACACACTATGTTATAATTGCAATAAGTAAGCATTGAGTGAGAACTAAAGTGAAGATAAAGGGAACGCGAATAACTCGCACAAGTGAATCGACAAATGAGTCAGGATGCTGGCAAGCCGACTGTCCTTGCCCTCTCAGCGCCTGCACCACCGCCGGAGGCGCAGCTAGAAGAAGGTGCAACCATGAGCAGTCTTCCGCCTCCGGCTCCTCCCCCGTCGGGCAGTAGTCAACAGTTCTTTCAGGTGGTAACGCCGCAATTCGCGTCCGTGTTGTCGTCGAGTTTACCGGAGACGGCGGTTCGTTCTCCCATCTCATCGCCCCTAGCGGTGCGCAAGAACCGGCCCCTGCTGCCCGCCAGCCCCAAATCGACGCCTCCGCTGCCACGGAAACATCATTCCCTGGCGTACAATGCGGCAACAGGCGCCATCACAAGTCCGGCCAGGGCGGCAGTAACCTCCAACGTGGCCAGCAGCCCTATTTCCAGCATTTCGCTGTCCTCCTGCAGTTCGCCGTCCTCATCGCCCC
The DNA here is from genome assembly GCA_035045125.1 of Hypselothyrea guttata. Taxonomy (NCBI): domain Eukaryota; kingdom Metazoa; phylum Arthropoda; class Insecta; order Diptera; family Drosophilidae; genus Hypselothyrea; species Hypselothyrea guttata. Next base: position 672,911 of record JAWNNJ010001716.1, on the reverse strand, counting down.
CTCCTGTGCCCTGTCGTGCGCCCAAGCCCAAGGCGGAACAGAGCGATCTGGAGAAGCTGTTGCAGCAGCAGCAGCAGCTGGAGAAGAAGTCAGCGGCCTTGGCTACAAATAACGCCAAGATGGACGCGAATTTCTACGATGCGGAAATCGAGATGATGAACAAGTATCTGAAGAGCCTGCCGGACTACAGCGAACTGGATCGCAAATTGCATCAGGAGTTCCAGGAGTGCGAGGATCTCTACGATCGCCTCAAGCGACAGCAGCAGCAGCAACAACCCCTGCAACACCCTGCGACACCGCTAAGTAAGTCCAACTCGCAGCAATCGGTGGCAACTCCTGCCGGCTTAGCCAAATCCTCATCGATTAACTTTCGAGCACCTCGCTTGGCCTATCCCTCGTTGTTCAACAACAAACCCAACGAACCCAAGCTGCAGCGCAGCATCTCCAGCTCCAATATGCCCAATGCCGCACTGCTGCGCTCCCATGCGGGCGTGCAGGGTTTGCAGGAGTCGAATCTGTCGTTGAACAAGCAGCTGATGAACGATTTCTGGAGCGAGAATCTCTGCAGCTCACAGAAGCGGCAGACACCCAAACGCACCTTCTGGAACTACGAGAAGATCTGCGGCGCTCAGCTGGGCGATGCGGGGCAACCATTCAAAGTAGACGCCAAGACCGCCAAGAAGCTGGCCATATTTGATCCGACGGTGGCCGAGGCGGCACAGAAGGAACTACAGAAGGTGCCGACACCCAACAGTCATCGGTTGCAGAAAAACGCCTCCCTCTCCCAGCTGGATTTGAAGGTGCGGCAGGCGGTGACCAAGGACGATCTCTACAAGCTGATTGTGTGCAACGAACAACCGTTCAACAGTCGCCTGCCCGTGAAGCAGCAGCAAGCAGAGCAACAGCAGCAACAGCCGCAGCAGCAGCAACTGAACAAGAGCAACTCCATGACGCATATGCCGGGCATGGGATTAGTTGCAACTGCTGCGCCTGCTGCTGCTGCTGCTGCGCCTGCCCCTTTGCTGCGCAGCTCAAGTCGCACGCACATACCCTGCTACATGAAGCAGCTGCCGAAGCTCAGCCGCAGCAGCTCCAACTCTGCCATATTGCTGCCACAGCAGCAACCTCCACAACAGCAACAGCAGCAGCAGCAGCAACAACAGCCACAAACTGTTGCAAGCAGCCGCAACGCCGCCGGACTGCTGAAGAGCAGCAGCAGCAGCTGCGTGCCCTCACCCCGCTGCGCCGCCGCGCTCTTTCGTCGTCCCACAGAGTTAGCAAAGCCAGCTGCAGCAACAGCTACGACAGCAACACCTACAACAGCAGCAGCAGCAACAGCAGCGGAATCTGCAGCTGATTGCGCCTCCTTGGAGCGCAAGTCGGAGAAGAGCAACAGCACTGTGAGCAGCAGCAGCTTCACCGTCACCAACTGCTGCACCACGCATCTGCCGCAGCTGTCCAAGTTCACCTCCTCCTTTCACATACCCTCAGCAACAGTTGCAGCAGCAGCAGCAGAGTTGCCAACGACAACAGCAGCAACTACAGCCAGCACAACAGCAACAACAACAGCAGCAGCAGCAGCAGCGACAACTACAACGGCTACAAAGCGTCAAAAAGACGTGGACAATAAGCTAGAGAAATGTCTGAATGACATGTTGAAGCTAAAGAGCAACAACAACAACAGCAGCAACAACGCCAACAGCAGCAGCAACAACAATGCAATTATGTCCGAATCGCTAACAGCAATTGAGCAAAACAAAGAAAACGCTGCCGCTGCTGCCTCTGCTGCTGCTGCTGCTGCTGCTGCTGGCGGCAATAAATTTACAAGTGAATCGCAGATTCCCGTGCCAGTTCAACTGTATGATCCGCAGAAGCCGCTAATGCAGCAGCAGCAACAGCAGCAGCAGCAACAAAGAAGTCTTTATCCCATTGGCAAGTCCAATTCTGCCTCGCAGCTGTCCATGGGCTATCAGCGACTGTTGCAGCAGCAGCAACAACAGCAGCAGCAGCCACAACAGCAGCAGCAGCAGCATTATCCGCAGCAGAAACGCGCATTTTTAAACTGGAACTCCTTCGCCTGCTCGGCCATGAACGGCAGCAGCGATGCCTTTCAGCAGCAGCAGCAGCAGCCACAGCAGCAACATGCCTACAAGCTGCAGCAATCGTACTCCTCCTCGCATGTGGCCAAACAGGCGCCTTCCAAGAGCAGCTCCGGCCTGGCGATGCTGCTGCAGAAGAACCCCAACAAGGAGAACAAGTTTGGCCAACCCACGGGCATGGCGCCCCAAATGTACGGCTATGCAAATGCCAAGCCCCAGAGCAACAGCAACAGCAACAACATCAGCAACTTCTCACGCTGCAACGGCATAGTAGGGGGAGTAGGAGGCGGGGCAGGTGCACCACTGACCCACTCGGCATCGTTCACGGGCGCACAGCGCACACATAACTACGGCCTGGGTGGCATGATGAGTCGCAACTATTACAATCTGCCCAAGCAGCAACAGTTGCCACAGCAGCAGCAGCAGTTGTTGCCGCATGAGCGCAAGCCGTTGCAAACCTTCGATCCGTATGCCTATCTAAAGCCCAGCCAGAGTCAGCTGTTGCTGCATCAGCCGGCGGCAAGCAAGTATCAGCCGCAACCACAACAACAGCAACAACAACAGCAGCAGCAGCAGCAACAACCCCACCAACAACACCAACCACATCCGCATGCGCAGTTTCTGAATGCTTCCGGCGGCGTTACGGCGCTTCAGTATGATCCAAATACAAAAACGCAATTGTTTTACGCAGCACAGCAACCGCAACAGCAGCAGCAGCAACTACAGCAACATCAACAGCAACAGCAACACCAACAACATCAGCAACACCAGCAACAGCAACAGGCTCAATTACAACTACAACAAAGCAATTCAATCATTTTTAATCAACAGCTGCAACAACAGCAACATCAACAACAACAGCAACACCAACACCTACAACAACAGCAACACCAACAACACCTACAACAACAACAGCAGCAACATGAAATGTCCAAGTCGGTTTTGGGCCTGCATTTCATCGAGGTAGATTCTTTGCCAAATTCTTTAGTATTTTGCCATGTTTTGAGTTTAGAACTGTTCTGAATTTCGTTTCGAAAATGACAAAATTATTTGAAAAAACCTTTCCTTTCATAGAAAAATAATGATATTTAGAAGGAAAAGGATAAAAAAGGTTATTACATTGAAATAATGAAAGGAAAACCTTATGATAAGTCGGTAAATCAAACGAATTCATTTCGCTTTTCAGAACAGTTCTAGATGGTGTTTGTTTAACTGTTTTGCTGTTGCTGTTTGCGCCTTGACCTTTTGCTCTGCTCTGCTCTGCCTTGTTGTATGTATGTGTTATGTTGTTATATGTATGCATATGTAGGTGTGTCTCTGCCCCCGCTGATATTACTAGACTAACAGAAAATAAGCGATCGGCATCATCGGCGCTGCTGTCCGTACGTCCCTGCTTGTAGGCAGCTCAACCTAACATCTAAAAATAGCACGCTCTGACTCACACACATTCACAAATACACTCATATTCACACTCATACTCACACTCGCAGTCTCCAAAGGCCTCCTTCGACACTCGTCGCTATTTTGGCGGCCTCTTCATGTGCTCGATCTCGATCTCGACATGTTGGGGCCAAGTACAGAGTATTTCGCACTTCCTGTGTGCAGACTTGACTGAATGCCCCCTCTCTTCCCCTCTCTCTCCCCCTCTCTCTCCCCCTCTCTCTTCACCTCTCTCTCTATCTCTCTCGCTGCCTGCACTTGTCGTTGCACAATCGAATCCACCAAAAACCGAAACAAAATTCAATGTCAATTTAGTGGGGTTCTTTGCCTAAAAATAGCCTCGCACTTAATTTATGTTGTTTATGCAGATTTAACTGCTCTTTTTTAGCCGTTTTATCGCATTTTAATTTAATTTTAATTTGCCCGCTTCTTGCGTTTTGTTTAAATATTTTCAAACTTTTATTTACGCGTTCACCAACAAAAATTATGTGTAATTGGAAAAACTCGCGGCAGATGTGAGTGTGTAACATACTTATAGCACTGACTGTATGCCCTTTTGAACAACGACGTGGCAATGCTCTTACTTTTCATATGTATTATGTATGTATTAGGACATCATGATATGTGGAAATATTATAAAATAACTATATTGTGATCAACTTGAATTCATTTATTTAAATATAAAAGATTAAAAAATGTATCTGATGTGGAAAATAGAAAAGAGATAAATGGGATTATGATGATTTATAACTTTATTTAGGGAGACATTTTGCCTATATTTCTCGATAGCAGGAATTTTATTTCAAACTATGTTTTTATTTTGATAACATTTCAATATTATCGGGGAGTTCAAATAAATTTTCTTTCATAAAGAAATTGATCTAAAATTTGTAAAGAAAATCTTTAATGATATGTATTTAACTGATCTTGCGTATAATTGCAATGTTGAAAATTCCAATTAAATGATTAACGATAATTAAATAATAATTAATGCTGATATTAGTAGAGAGATTTACTTGATATATAGTAAATTATTATAACATTTGCAGAGTAGTAAGTAAAAAAAATTTACTTTCAGTAAGGAATACATACATTTATTCGCTGATTGAGAGATATTTGATAAATCAGATTGTCTTGAAACTCAATGAATTTCCTTTCAATACAAAAGCTAATGAAATTGATCCGATCTAGTGTATTGAGGTGTCGACTTGAGGTGCTTTTCAGTCATTTCGCTTGCCGCCTGCTGCTTGTGGTTAGTTTTTTGCTACCTAGAAAACAATAATAGCAACTGGCCGCAAACGGAGGCAACAACAGCCCCAGAGCTACAGAGCTCTCCCGGTTCAGAGATCGCTGTATTCTGTATTTTATTCTGTTCTGTTCCGATCTGTTGTGTTGTGTTCTGAGCAGACACTCGCCAGCTACTTTGGGGCCTGTCGTCGTCGTCTTCTCGTCCGCTTGGCGTCTTCGTCGTTGCGATATTTTTTCAAATTTCAATTTTCAATTTTTATAATTAGTATTTGTGGCGTGCGCTTTCGTAAATGTTGCGCTGATTTTCGGATTGTTGTTTGTTTGAGGCTGAAAACTAAAAAAGCGAGAGCGAAACAAAAAAGCAAAACGCAACGGGGAAAATTGCGGAAAATCGCGAAACTCGCAAAATTTCAACTGTCGTCGATCGCAGCTGGGCAAATGGCTCAAAGTGCGTGTGAAAAGAAGCTGAATTATTGAGATTTAATCGAATTGGAATCGAATGGAATCGAATCGAAAGTGCAATCGAAATTCTTCTTGTCGCTGCTACTGTTGTGTGTGTCTAGCTATTTCTGATTTCTGTCGAAGAAGCTGCCAAATATCGTACAATTTCAATTATTTTTTACAAGTACAGAACACAACATACGCTCTGCTCTCTATACTCTCTATATCTCGAGTTCTCTCGACGAAAATTCTATATAATACCAAGCAAATAATTATACAGCACAAACACGACAACAAATTGTAAATTTATAAATTTAGTTAACAGGAATGCAGTATGCTATGCTTATGCGATAAGTAGAATAGGAGAATAATAGGCTAAGCTGCCAGATATAGCCAGATTTTGAATACAAAATAATTAAAAAAAAAAAAAAATTGAAATAAATAATAGTAAAAATAAAACAAAAATGCAAAAATTAACAAATAATACAAAGTTAATATTAATTTGTTGTCTATGTTTATTCATTAGTCAAAAGTAGAGAGCATAAGAGTTGCTCAAATTCAGTGTTGCCGGAAAACGCTAGAAAAAATATCTTAAAAAAAATATTAATAATAATAATACAATGAATTAAATAACAATAATTAAATGGAAAATTAATCAAATAAATATAAATTTATGATAGTCATATTTGGAATTTTGAAAACGGATAAATTAGGCAACGCTGATCAGTTCAGTTTTCCGATTTTCCGGAATTTTTTACAAACTGCTTCAAATAGAAACAACATAAAAATCTACAATTTTCTTCGTCTCATAGACGAAATATAGAGTTGAGGTTTAGTATTGAATACTAGATTTATTATGAGAAATTAAAAAAGCATAAAAAAAGAGAAGAGCACAGATTTGTGAGATTGTAAATCATGGCGACATTCTTGAGTCGCTTCCATCGGGAGAAAAGCGAGAAGATGCCGCCAAATGAGAAGAAAACAGCTGATCTGCAGCTACTCAATGCAGCGGCGGCGCCGACGTCGACGCCGGCAGCGCAGCAGCCGCGACAGCAGCGGCGCTACATGCGCAGCGCGACAGCAGCGAGCGTGACGCAGCTGCTCTCCGAAAGCTGCAACAGTTTGCTGCAGCGCTTTCGACGCAACCCAAGCGAACGACCTGATAACAAACAGCAGCAACAACAACGCAATCGGTAATCGATGCAACAGAAATTAATCAAACACACACACACACACGGGCGTAATATTATTTTTAATCTTTTTTTTTTTTTTTTTTGTTTTTTTACCAACAACAAAAGTCGGTCAAAATGTTGCCAGACGCGTCACAGTTTAGCTCTCGGCGCAATGCGAAATATTTTATTTTTATTTTCATTAGATTTCTTTTTTGTATTTGCATTTTTTTCTTTCTTTCTTTATTTTTTCGCAATTTCTTAGATTCATGTTGTTTTTGTGTTTTTCGTATTTTTCGCATTATTCGTTAATTTAAGTACGTAATTTGCCCCATTGCCGTTTGCCGTTTGCCTTATTTCTGGCATTAGTTGCAGCGCAGCTAACGTTGCTCAACGCGTCGGCTTCAATTATGTAAAAAATGAAAACTACAAAAAAATAGACAAAACTTCAAAAACTTGAAAACTTGAAAACTGTGCGCTTCAAATTTTGTGGAAAAGTGTGAAAATTTAATGAGGAAAATTGCTTGTAATTTGCAATAATTGCCAAGGCAACTAATGTGAGATCTTAGCCAAGTAGAGCATAAAGGGAGAGCAAGGAGAGAAATGTGAGAATTGGGAAAAGTTGTGCTTCTTATCCAGCATTTATCGTTTGATAACTCAATGCTAGTTCCATATTATTCATTGCTATTCATAGCCTTTATTCACATATTCAAATATTCACAGATTTCGCTAAGGTATGCGAAAAGCTTTTCTATGAAGTGCAACTGTTGCAAGTATTGGAGCTTTCACCAAAAAAAAAAGCAGCTTTCAAGTTCGAAATTTCGCAATCTCTTGAGCTCTTACTCTCTCATAAATCTCTCTCTCTCTTCTTTGTGCTCTTTAATTCTGGCAATTACTCTTTGGTATTTATATTTATATTACGCGCAATTTACACACAGAAAACGTCTTCTGTGAGCTTTGTTCCTGATCGTTTTATTATTGTTTTCTTTCTGAGCATCAGAGAGAGAGAGAGAGAGAGACGGAGAGTTCAAGGCTTTTCCTCCAAGCTTTTGCTGCGCAAAACTTTCGATTCGTTTCCTTGTTTTATAAACTGACGGAAATGCAATCAATTCAGCACTCATTAAAGAAAGGAATGAAAATTAAGCTATTCATTTATTCAGCTATATTCATTCATCCACCCACTCAAGCACCGCTCGCTCTCTCTCTCTCTCTCGATCAGTCTCTCTGTCTCTTCTTATCTCTTGCCGATCTCTTTGTCGCTGTGCAAGTGCGCAATATTTTCACACTTTTTCACAAAAATAAAAACGATTCCTCAATATTTTCGTAGACACCGGGGCGGAGGCATTTGGTTCCAACAATTTTCCGAATCATTCTCCGACGTCGCACGAATTCTCGATTCAATTTTCCTGCTCAGTTATTATTGGGTCCGTGTCGGGGCAACGCGCGCGTGTGGAACGCCGACGAAAACTCGGAAAAATCGAGCACTCAAACAACAAATATTCAAATATCTAAAATTCAAATACCGCACAAAACACAAAATATAATATCAAAATACCAAATCGACACTGGACATATCGAATACGAAAGAAAGAAGCGCCTCAAAAGCAGCTCTTTAGTTTTGTTTTGTTTTGTTTTTGGGCTCTTTTAGTGCAGCGGGAGTCGTAGAGGAGGAAAAGACAAACAACAATAACAACAACAACAACGACAACAACAACTGCGACAGCAAACGCAGCGGCTCCAAGACTCCAACGAATGACAACAATAACAAAAGCAAGGGAAATCCGTCAAAACAACACAAACGTCGCCGCAGTTCGGAGAAGTCTTCAAGCGGTCGAAGGCGTTCGGAAGCGGAACGAGAACGGGAACGAGATAGGGATAGTGACAGGGAAAAGAAACGGGATCGAGAACGGGAACGGGAACGAGAAGGAACACAGAACGCAATGAGCGATCACCACAGACGTTATTATGCCGGAGGCGGATTGGGCTACCATCCTTTGGGTACGGCTGGTAGCAGCGGGTCCGCCGCTGGCCCGAGTACCGCTGCCATCCTAGGACGTTATCAGAAGAGCTCCACGACAGCCAATCCGTTGGACAGACTGCGGACACATTTGAGTCCCGTCGGCGGTTACTATAAGCCGCAGATACGGGGCCTGGGAGGCGGCAGCAGGCGGGAACCAGATGATGTTAGTATGGCAAGAAAGCCAATGGAATCGGACGACGACGACGCGTAAGATGAGATCGCAGAGCGTATGAGTCACTTGGGAATTTTGGGAACATACCTGGCATTATGTTGGGTTGATTGCTTCACTTGACAGGCCAGACATTGACATGACTCACGACGACAAAGTCAAGTCACTGCCCCAAATGTGTCAGAGTTTTTGTAGGGCGGCGAAGAAAACGAAATATGAAAAGCATCTCGCATCTGCAAGATAACGTCGCTCCAATAAGAATTGCATATTGAACACCCCCCGCAAGACATATAGTATAGGTGTATATGATCAGCATATATATTAAAATGATACATAAAAAGATATATCTATCGTTTTATAGCGCTCGCTATATGTTCGCTATATATCTTCCTACTTTGCCGTGTGCGTGTACGGCGCACAAATTTATTTTCGATTCCAAGATGATCTCCCTATGGCTCCTCAAATGTGCTCTTGCTCTCGTACTCTCTTGTCTTTCTCTCTCTCCGTACGTATAGAAAGCTATTCACAGTTTCACGATTCTCTGGCATTTATACACGATTTTTATATATTTCTACATGCATACGTATAACTAAATTTATATATATATCAACTCTGAAGGTCGGCGTGCCGTAGATATTTGTTTAGATTTTCGCTTAAGGCGTTCTAAATAAAATAAACGCCCACACGCCCCACAGGTCCGCCGCCCCCTTTTCGTTTTCATATTCGTGTTTTGCAGACTATGGAGAAAGCGCTTAAATAGAATTTGTGAAAAACGACAGTGAAATTGTGTGTGAATTTAAGTAGATCCCAAAAACAAGCACTTACTCTGTTATTAGCCATTGCCGAAAAGCCATTTAAATCCGATAGAGATGAGCCGGGGCAGCGAGGTATTTCAAGTCACGGTTATGGGTAATCACTTGAACGATGCAGATCTCTCAAGTCACTTTACGATATTCAGATGATGGGAAGTAGTGACTGATAAAACGCGTATTCTCTGGGCGTACGATTATTATCCGTTTCGCCGACTCTTTCTCTGCCTGCATCTGAGCCGAAGCGTGAAACATTTTACGAATGTTGGGTCGTCTTCGTCTTCTCTATCTGCGTCGTCGTCGTCATCGTTTCCATTGGCTTCACACGAACGAAGCAAAGAAACAGAAATATGTAGCAAAACTTTCATTCTCAATTAAATCCCTCCGATTGACTGGTTTCTCTTTGTTGTGACGCACAGCGTCGGGAATTGCACTTGGACAGAGATAAGACGCCCACACTGTCAGCAGTTTCACGCCTGGAGAACAAATACTCCGACATATTGGAGCGTACGGCGGGCCGTCGTCGCTACGAGGAGGATCGTGACAAAACCCTGGAACCGGATGACTATACCGGCGTCTCCACCGGTCTCTTGCGCAGCGCCACCTCCCATCAGTTGGCGAAGGGGAAGCTATCCTCCAGCTCCTTCAATGCGGGGGATCGCAAAGAGCGAACACCCTACAGAACCCGAGCTCAGCGACAGCGGTACATAGCCGACTCTACAGACAGTGGTTATTTGACCAGCGGCAATCGCCTGGTGGACGAGAACTATCCGCTGGACTATGGCAGTCGGTACCAGCCGCCACACGACTATCACGATGCTCTGCGGGCAGGCGGTGCCAGTGGGTATCCCACGAACCGATACACCCGACGCACCAACGCCAACGAAGAAGCAGGAACGACGCGAGCGGGTCGAACCTATGGACGAACGAATACAGACACAGATATGGATAATGCGCTTAGCCCACGCAGTCGTTATACGAATCGTAGACGGGAGCCGGCACCAGCGCCAGAACTGACGGCTGAGGAGCGAGAGATTCTGGCCGATGATCGATCGTCCGAGGATAATGCAGCTATACTGTTGCTGCTGCGCGAGGACAATCAGTTTCTCGAGGCAAAGAAGTTTGAAGAGCGCATGCGAAAGAGACGCGAGCTGAAGGAACGCGTCAAGGAAATGGAAGCAGCGGCAACAGCAGCAGCAGCTAAAATCAAGACTGAAGCGGCAGCAGCTGAAGCAGCAGCAATCGAAGCAGCAGTGGCAGCAGTTGAGGAAGCTAAGCTTGCAGAAGCAGCCGAGGCAGCTAAACAAGCGGCAGCCAAGGCAAGGGCTGCTGCCGAGGAGGAGGTGCCGAAGGAAGCACCCAAGAAGAAGTCGCGCAGCAAAAAAGTAACTAATGACGATGCTAGCGATGATTCTAACAGCTCCTCCACGTCAGAGAGTAGCTCCTCTGAGGACGAGGCAGACGGTGTCCAACTGACTAACAATCAACACGACACACAAAGCACCTCAGACAACAACAACACCACCACTTCTCCTGCTCCTCCTAGTCTTCCTTCGAGCTCGAACCTCACGCTCAATGGCAACACAAAAACAGCCACAGCCACAACAACAAACAACAACACAAGCTCATTTACTAGCAGCATACCCTCAGCTCTCTCTAACCTCACACCGCAAGACACAACGGCAGCAGCGACATCTATCGGCAGCAGCAGTAGCAGCAGTGCCAACAAGAGTCGTTTTCTGCTTAACTCAGATCGCAACAACAATCTGTCGACCGATCTGTCCAAGTACCGTCCCGGCAACCTTCTGCACTCCTCCAGCTCTGGCGCCCTGGCCTTTGGTGGTATTGGTGCGCGTCTAGCGGCAGCGGACACGCGTCGCCAACAGCAGCATCAGCAGCGTTATCAGGGCGCCAGCTCCCGAACGGCGGCGGTGCTGAGCGAATTCGATCGCTATAAGCCCGGCAGCGGCATCGGTTCAAGTTATCTACACGACAGCTATGGCAGCAGCAGCGGTAGTTCGCGACGCTCCAATGCTCTGGGGGGCAGCTCGGTGTACCAGCGACACCTGCCACAGGATGGGGCATACCAACAGCGTGGGCAGCAACAGTCGTCGTCGTCGCATTATCTGCAACAGCACGACAATTATCTGCTCTCCAAGAGCGCCACGTCGTCGGCACTGTTCCATAGGTCACGCATTCCAAAGACACTCTCGACCTTTGTAAGCCATCCGATGCATTTCTCTCTCTTTCCGTTTCTCTTGCTCTCACTTTCTTGCTATTGCTCTTGCTCTTGCTCTTGCTCTTGCTCTCGTTGTCGCTGTTCTCTCGTTCTCTTCCTTGAGCTTCGCTCTAACTGGCTGACGCTCGCTCCTACTCCTCCACTCACACCACTAACAGCAACACGGCTGCGCCAACATGTTAACTAACAGTCGAATGTTAACGCGTTCGTTTTGACTGCATGTAAGAAAACCTTAGCTCAACATTTCCATTCACCTTTTACAGCGCTGTTAACGCACAGAGTTGTGCTCTTAGCCTTAACAGCGGCAGTGTTAAACATGATAATACACTATTTACAGCGCTGTTAACTCAGCATATTGTTGAACATTTCAATGCACCTTTAACAGAGCTCGATCGCTTAGCGTTAACAGCGCAAATGTTAAGTTACTGTAGACTAAATGCCTTAAAATTCTTTTACCATACAAATACGAAAAAATAATAGTAAACAAAAAAGAAATTTAGTAAATATTGGATTGGGAAATCCGATCCAAAGCCGTAAGCGAATGCGATGTTTTAAATGGTTTGTGTTTTGGTTACGTTTATTTATTGATTGTACTTTTATTTTTACTTTTTATGCCCATAACATATATATACATATGTGTATGTTTACATGCATATATCTATTTATATAGCTATCAACAAAAACCGTTATATGCTATTTGTTGTAATGTTTTATATACCTCATACATATTGACAAAAATATTAATCATATTTATGTAAAACACAAAACTCAAAAAAAAAAAAAAAAAAATTTGTCCGAACTAATTTCTTATCGAACAAACGAAACGTATTTTTCTCGTGTTTTTTCTGAATATGATGATGATAAAATCACAATGATGATGATGATGATGGGTTGATGTACTTACAACTTGATGATGATGATGATGAATGATGTGATGATGATGATGATGATGTTTATGGTTGGTTTATGGAATGTCTGTGTGCTCGGCGCATTGAATTTGTTGCTGATATTGTAAATGGGAACTGGATTTGAACGTGGATTTGGATGCGGATTCGACATTGGATGTGGATCGGATATTGCTGTGGTGCCAACGTGGGATCAACATGGACTTTGTATTGATTTGATCGATTGCCCTGGACAACAATTGTACTCCAACTGGACGTGCTCTCTCTTTTTTATCTTTTTCTCTTTCTTTTTTTGTTTCTTTTCTCTCTTTCAATTTACATACTTTAACCACACACGCACCTTAACACATCTGTGTAATGCCATCAACAACAACAACAACAACAACCACAACGACCTCGACCACGCCCCCTCTCAAATACTCGACGCCTGCCTCTCGTTCCTGCTCTGCGATTCTCAACGGCATCTCTCAACCTCTCAACTCTCTCGAAATGCACCCACTTCGCGCTACTCGCAATTGCAACAACAACAACAACAACTGCAACTGCAACTGCAACCGCTACAACCACGCCCACCTTCACCACCCACCGCCCACTGCGATCGAACCGATACAGACAGCAAAGCCCGTCATTCAAGATGATGCTGATGGTCACTTAATATACCACAACGGAGACATTCTCCATCACAGATGTTCGTGACAATTTTTTCGTTTTTATTTTCCATATTTATGTTTAGAGACTTAACAGAAACACATTTCCCATTTCCCAAAAACCACAACCGAAAGAAAACTCCCTAATCTCTCACTCTTTGGCAGACAAAAAGATAAGCTATAATTACTGTCATTTCTTTATCTCTTCTCTTGTCTCTTGTCGCATCTCTATTATAGTTTTGCAACTTTCCCAGTTTTCTTTCTTCTTTATTATTGCTTAATTATAGTTGTCGTCATATAAATTTTCACATAATTTTCGGAATTTAACTCGAATGCCAAGCAACAAGCAATTTGATATTGTTTTTCACACACAAACAACTCTCGAACATCTTTGGCGCATAATTAAGAGAATAATATCGAAACTGAAGACCCATTTCCGTAGACGTTACGTTACGTTACTTGATAGCAGTTTTTCGGAGTAATTCCGAAGGACAAATCCACTTAACACAAAACCCCTAGCTACAATTACAATTACAACTACAACTACAATTACAATTACAATTACGATTACGATTACAATTACAGTTATAGGTTTAGCTTTTAAATGATAACTTAACGAATCGAATTATGCCTTAAGTTCTGATGGAAAAGCAACTACAATCTGCGACCTTTTACCACATTTCAGATAAGATCATGGCCACACTGGGCGAGGGCACTTTCGGACGGGTGGTCAAGGTCAAAGACATGGAGCGGTAAGTGATCGAACTGCTCTCGATAAACCATTGCAAAGACTAATCGATTTATTTAATATCAGTGATTTCTGCATGGCCTTGAAGATCATCAAGAATGTTGAGAAATATCGCGAAGCTGCCAAGCTGGAGATAAACGCTTTGGAGAAGATTGCACAGAAGGATCCGCACGGAGATCAGTAAGTGATCTAGCCACTTGTTTGGATCCTATCTAAATCTGATTTTTATTTTGCAGTTTGTGCGTGAAAATGATCGATTGGTTTGATTATCATGGACACATGTGCATAGTTTTCGAGATGCTCGGACTGAGTGTTTTCGATTTCTTGGTAAATATCTGCAACACTGATCTTATCCTATCTTTAGCTCAATCTAACCGTATGTCTTTTTATCTTTCTCAGCGCGAGAACAACTATGAGCCCTATTCACTGGACCAAGTGCGTCATATGGCCTATCAGTTATGCTACTCTGTCAAGTTTCTGCATGACAATCGTTTAACGCACACAGATCTCAAGCCAGAGAATATACTGTTTGTGGATTCGGAGTACAGCTCTCACTATAATCATAAGATTGTACGTACACCACTCTTTATTCTCATTCAATTTCACTAACGATATATTATATATCTCTCTCCAGAACCGCGAAGTGCGCCGGGTAAAGAGCACGGACGTGCGCCTCATCGACTTCGGCTCGGCTACGTTCGATCATGAACATCACAGCACAATTGTCTCAACGCGGCATTATCGCGCGCCTGAGGTCATACTGGAGCTGGGATGGTCGCAGCCCTGCGACGTATGGTCCATTGGGTAAGTGCAGGGGAGCTCTGAGAGTTGGGTGTAATATTTATTAGACTCTGTAATTTAAAAGCGTCTATTGAGTTAGTGCAATTAGAAAATGTATGTAACACCTAGAAGAAGGCATGGCAGGTCTATCCGTTCGTCTGTCCGTATGAACCCCTATATTTCACAAACTTTTAAGAGCTAGAAACACGATGTTCGGTATGAATGTTGTTCTATGTTTTACGCTGATCAAGTTTGGTTAAGATTTATGATATCCCGCGGTAAGCTCAATTACGATCGGATAAGAAACAGCGAAGATATGCAGAAGGCAATTTACTCAATTGTGAAGAGAGGAAAGTGGATTGTAGATTTCTTCTGTTTGTGAAGCAGTAGTGTAGTGATTATGGAAACCAAAAGTACAGGGTCTACTACTGTTGGTTACGTCCGACTATAGGCTTTCGTCCCACTGATCTGCTCCGTCCTTTCTGCTTTAATTTAACTAATGTGTATTATTTTATTTGCTTTCCAACAGCTGCATACTGTTCGAGCTGTATCTGGGCATCACGCTGTTCCAGACGCACGACAACCGGGAGCACCTGGCGATGATGGAGCGCATCCTGGGACAGATCCCGTATCGGATGGCACGGTAATACAATGCAGCTCATGCTTTTGACTCGCAAGGCGCAGTGCTCTTCACCGAAATCGTTTAACGTGTTAGCAATCACACTCTTTACAGCAAAACCAAGACAAAGTACTTCTACCACGGTAAGTTGGATTGGGACGAGAAGTCCAGCGCGGGTCGTTACGTCCGGGACCACTGCAAGCCCCTGTTCCTCTGCCAGCTGAGCGACAGCGAAGATCACTGCGAGCTCTTCAGCCTGATCAAGAAGATGCTGGAGTACGAGCCTTCGTCGAGGATTACGTTAGGTGAGTAATAATTACAACGAGCTAGCTAGGAGCTGGTAACGAGCTAGGAAAGGTGCGGGTCAGACCTGAACCGTTTTGGGGTTTGGGTAGTCACCTGATCCAGGAGCTGCTCTGCAATGAAGAGCGATAAAGTGGGAATCTATACTGGCAGAAATTCAATGGAGCTAAAGGAGCTTATAGGAACATACAACCTTAGAAGATTCCAACCATGCATACAGCTAGGAAACAGCTCGCTTAGAATCCTTACAGGGTTACTAACGGAACACTGTAGGCTTGAAAATCACCTATCAAAAATAGGCATAGTGCCAGACAATAAATGTAGATTCTGCCAGGAGGACAGGGAATCCTCACACATACTCACTTGATTAGATTAGGTAAACCCCTTCTCTCGGCAAATGTGTTAGCAGACATCCATTCCTATAAAAATACTTTACTTTGTTCGGGAAATCGGACTGATGGGAGAGCTCTAGGAGGGCTCCTGTAGGGGGTACAATAGATCTTTTGATAATAATGCAATCTCCTACTAATCCGCTCTCTCAAATCCTTTACCAGGTGAAGCGCTGCGTCATCCGTTCTTCGACAGACTGCCGCCGCATCAGCGGGTGGGCGAGATGATGGGCATCAGCAGCAAGCAGCCGCTGTCCTCGGGCAGCAGCAGCCGGGAGCGTTCGCACAGTCTGTCCAGATGAGAATTACAGCGATTTGGTTATTGTTGACAACAGCGTTAGGCCAACAGCAACAGCAACAACTACAAACAACAACAACGTACAACACACACACAAGCAACAAACAGCAACAGAGAGCAGCAAACAACACGAACCGCAAACAATAATAACAATAAGAATGATTAGATCTACGCTATGATATATGGATTACGATCCCAGCACTTAAGTACTAAAGTCTACTTAGAAATTTTGTAACTTGACTTGTATAGCAGAAGAATGTTTAATGTTAATAATAGCATACAAACCCAAACTAACAAACGACAGTTTTGTTGGTAAATACAATAACTGCTTTTTGCTACATCAATCGATCTGATGCGATCTAATCTAATCTAAACTGATCCAAACCGATCTACACTGATCTGTGCATTGTGTCTCATCCAACACCCGCCAATAGTGTTTTGTTTTTGTAATGATAACCAAATCGTGCATAATTGTAATTAAGATATATACATACATATATATATATATATATATATAATCTTGATACTGATTCTGATTGTAAGGCGAGTCGTCCTCCTGACACAGACGCCGCAAAGCCTACAACATCCAAATGTAAATGTGAATTGTCTCACCTTGAGATGCAAATGATGCGAATGCGCGCACCCCTTTTGTCTCTCTCCCCTGACCCCAACACGAGA
The DNA here is from genome assembly GCA_035045125.1 of Hypselothyrea guttata. Classification (NCBI taxonomy): domain Eukaryota; kingdom Metazoa; phylum Arthropoda; class Insecta; order Diptera; family Drosophilidae; genus Hypselothyrea; species Hypselothyrea guttata. Next base: position 655,910 of record JAWNNJ010001716.1, on the reverse strand, counting down.
GTAATGTAATTGTAATATGTATATTATATATAAGCAAACAAACCCCATCAAATGCTAGTTGAAATGCACGCGTCGTGTGTGCTTTTAATCTATAATTAAACGATGCGATGAGAGAGCAGAGCGTGCGTGAGTTGCAAGTGCAATGCGCTTGTTCATTGGACACTTGTTAGACAAACCCTGCAGATATATATTTATATATATATATATAAATAAGATATATGATTATCTTCTATGTTTACCTTTGTAAAGACCCAACACACAGACCTTGTGCTGTAGATTTCGTGTATAATATTTAGCAGCCAATTAGTTTCCTAGGTTACGATTTAAATGTCTACACAAATTGGCGCTGTTTACTCGTTTATTTTTGTTGCATTGCGATAAATCATCATTTTTAACCGACTCTTCAGAGAGCTAAAGGGATGGCGAGAGAGGAAAGAAGAAGAAGAAGAAGTATATTTATCTATACAGCATACTTAATTCAAACGATTGTGAGTTAGTTTAATATTACATAAATATTAATTATAAATTACATAATTTGCAATTAATTAACCCCATCAGCCCATATATAGGAACTATAAAGTCGAAAATTCAACTATTATTGTCAAGTTATTTAAAACTTAATAAAACTACAAACAAAAATAAATTATCATTGCGTTTATTTATTTAAATACTTAGAGTGGAATACAAACCGCATTTGCCAACACTGAATAAAAGTTCTCTTGCGTGTTTTCGGGAATATTTTAGCATTTATTTTTGTTCATTTAAGTGGATTTTCGCTACGTATTTAATTGGTTGCATTTTTTATAATATATATATATTTATATATAATTTTACAATAGTTCAACTAAATAAATAATAACAATTTATAAATATAATTCTCTTACTCATCTCTTGAGTTTTGTCGAGTTTCGTTTTAACGTAAATATTTTCTTGATATTTGTTTCATTTCATGTTATTTGTTTTAATTCAATAAGTATCTCGAAATTCGTATCTATCAGTAGTTTGCTTTTGATTTCAATGTAATGTTTTATTGACGTTGATTTTGTTTTGTTTTGTTTTGTTATAACTTTGATAACTTAAAGGCTCGGCTTATGCACTAACTAGATACAAAAAATAAGTTCTATAACTACGCATTGCAACGAAAACAAAAACCTATGCGAACTAAGAGTTATGCGCAATAAATAAATACCTAACATTTTCAATCTGTTCAATTATTGAATTCAATAATAAGTAACTAAACATTGATCTCTTCATTATTTACAAAAATCAGCTGATATATATATATATTTTTTTTGCCTTTTCATTAGGCGCTGAAGCAACAAAAACTATTGTTTGCTTATTGTTCGAATTGTTTCATTGTTTGTAACTTGCGTTTCCGTTTCCGTTAACATTTCTCCCGTAACATTTGTATTGTTTTATTGTCTATTTCAAAGATGTGGCAACGCCGCACGGGCGCAACTTAGCAGAGTCGATGATCGATAATCGATAATGCAATAAATCGATAGTAAAAACTGTTGAAAACAACAAACTGCAAAGCAACAGACATTCGCATGCACGCGTCTATGGAAATTTGTATTTGTATAAACATATAGATATATATTAGGGCTGGTAAAATATCGATATTGTCGATGATTTGAATTTTGAGCAAACATCGAAAGTCATCTTCAAAACAGTATACATATTTTTAGGGCTAAAAACTATATTATAAATAACTTCATCAATAATCAAGATTTGATACCCGATTCAACAAATTATCCAAATGGCCATGCTCCAGATATCGGAAGATACACATATATTTTTTTCAAATATTCACAAAGTTGGATGCATATAAACTGTTTAAAATTATAATTATCAAACTATCAAAAACCCTTTCCAATAACACTTTTTTTTTTAACAAAAAAAAATTTTCCTTGATAAAAAAAATGTGGTATTGGGAAAGGTTTTTTTTTGTCGAGGAGTGACGATTAATAAACTTGACTGAACAGTAGTATCAATAAATTAATGAAATAATAATCAATAAATGTATGGTTTTCTTAAACTTATTTTGTTTTAAATTTTAAATTAAATTCAAGTCGAAATATTTCAGATAATGGCTGCTGCTTAGAATAAAGTTTGATGTTATCGTGAATAGATCGATATTGTAAAACATCGAATCATCAAGTATATCGATGTTGGCAATAAAATTGATTGCTAATTTTTTTTTTTTGTTTAATTTTAAATTATATTCAAATCAATTCAAATAATAAGAATATAGCTTATCGATATAGTTTATCGATATTGGCAATATCGAAGTTTAACCAGCTCCAATATATACAGTTATGTGAATATGGCGTCCCTACTTATGCCCGATAAATAAAGTGTAGTTTGCTGTGTTTATTGTCGACGGCAACGCCGACAGCGCTGGTCATTTGCCCAGCTTTAAAAGCTCCGCTGCCGCTGCGCCTGCCACGCCCCCCGCTGCTCCAGCAGCTGGCGCCGGCGCTGGCGCAATGCGAATGGGCTTGGGGCGTGGCTGCTGCTGGGGGGCGAAGAGTCCGTTCAGTGTGACCGTATTGGCGTTTATCAGCATGCCGCCACCAACGGCTCCTCCGATTGGCTGGCCGCCCCCTCCCCCCGCTGCCAACGATCGCTTACCCCTGCAACTGCTGTTCGTCGACGTCGGCTGTTGCGTCGCTGCCGCTGCTGGCGTCGCTGCTGTGGTGGCCGAGGAGGCTGAAATGTTATCCAACTCAGTCATTGCTTCTTGAATCGCGCGCTCTAGCTGAGAGTTCAGTTTGCGACTCCTTGATTGGTGGATTCGTGTGCGTGTGCGTGTGCGTGTGCATGTGTGTGCGTTGGCGTGTGCGTGTGTGTTGGCATTGGTGTGTGTGGTGTGTGTGGTGAGAATTGAGGAGGTGGCGGATGATGTTGGTTATACACGTACACGTACACACACACACACACACAGAGAGAGCGGGTTACACACACACGTTGAGTTGAGGCAGGAGGTTGATGATATTTATTTGGTTTTCATATTGATCAGCGCATAATAAAAAAAACAGGAAACAATTACATTAATTAGCAAAATTAAAATTAATCAAACGAAAAATACAAATAAATAACTGCATTCGATACAAAATACAAAAGATACAAGATAAAAGCTCTACGAACGCTGAATAAATGCCAGGGCTGCAGACCTCATTCGAAACCAATTTCGAAAACCTTTAAATTGCAATCAAACGATCGAGCCGAATCGAACCTGGTTCGAACTTTTTGGCTGTGGTAAGTGCGAAACAATGTTGAGAGAGTAGCTTTTTCCCCGTCAAAAAAGCAACTGAGATCAGTTGGCTATAAAAGCGTAAAGGCCTTGGAGCTTAAATCAGTTCAGTGCCGGCTCGCAGTGCGCGCGGACGTAAGATTTGGGAGGTGCTTAGTGGGTTAGTGGGTTTAACTACGATTAAGTTTTTACAGTGTAAAGTTTTCGAACCAATTCTAAAACAAGGTTCGATTAGTGTTGGATAATATTGATAAGGAGTTGGTATCGAAAATATCGACAAGGTTGCTACAAATATAAACATTTGAGGAATTTAAAGCAAAAATTGCCTTAATATTAATGTACATCGATTCGTTTGGTTTTGCAGCCCTGATAAATACGTTTGATTTGATACAAAGCCTAATTACATTATTTATATCCTTAGATAAATGTTGTTTTTTTAACTACCAGAACGACTCTCTATTTACATACATACAAAAATATCTATAATACGAATAAATAATAATGAATAAATTTTAATAATAATCGTAAGAATTGAAGCAAATTAAATTAGTCTAAAAACAAACTACTTGATCATAAATTACTGTAATTAAAGACATAGTAAAACTAAAGGGTGCTGTCTGGTGCATGGTCAAGGAAGTCTATCCCTCCCTATCCCCTGTCTCTGAAATGTCCCTCCGAACTGTTTTTAAACATTTCTCCCGCCCACATTTGATGCTCACTTTCTGGTGTCCTTTTGGGCTTTGTGATGCGCCTCCAAGCCCTCGGAAAGGCTCTGCAACGAGTTGACCGGAATTAGCTCAGAGGTTGAACGTCCGCCACCGCCGAACCACTGAACCCAGACGTGATCGAACTGCTGCGACGGCGTACAGACGCCATCCGGCATTTTGACAATTTTACCCGGCCAGGCGGGATGACCTCGGGCTGGCCCCCAGATCAGCTCCCCAATGGCAAAGGTGCGCGGGGGCAGCAGGAGGGCCGTTGCCGAGGACCGTTGTGGACGACGGAGCCGTTTGGTTGGTGAGGATTTACCGGGTTTACCGCTGGGCGGTGCCAGGGGCGGGGGGACATCCTGTGTGGTTGTGGGCGACTGCGACTCTATGTGAAAATGTTGGTAGGCGGCGGAGCCTTTGGTTATTAGCCGAACGTTGGCAAATCTTCAAACCAGACACCCGACAGAACAAACAAACAAGGGAAGAACCAACAACAAAAGCAAAGCAAAAAGCGAGGATGCATGGGGGGTGCAAAACGGTGCGGATCAGTAGAGTGTGGTGCGGTGGTGCGATGGTGTTAGTGAATGGATGCAGAAGTTAGGAGCTGTGTTAGGGGCTTACCCTGGTAGTCAACTACTTTCGGATTATAGACGCTGGGATGTAGGCTGCTAATGTTGGGATGTTTGGGTGCAGTTGCGGATGCGTGTTCTATGGGGGCATGACGTTGCGACAGTGACGATAATGATGTTGACGATGACGATGATGAGGAGGATGATGAGTTGGAGTGGGCAGTGGAGCTGGTGAAGCGCATACCTGGACCCAGGACCTCCGACACCGCTGGCGTTGTGATGTGTATGCGCCGTATCTTTGGCTCCGACGCTTTGTATAAGCTGGGCTGGCTGAATACGTTGCTGCTGCAGATGTCTATAGGGGGAGCAGAGAAGAAGCAATTAGTGTTATCTATATCTTATAACACGGTTCTACAAAGGTGAGATCGCTGAAACTAAGCCATTTGCTGATAGTGAAAGTTGGCAATAGGTTTTTTTAGCAAAATGCTAAAGGTATACTTTCTGTTGCATACTTTAGGGATGATAGATTTTAAATCTCGCTAAGATCAGCATAAAAATGGCTGCCAAGTATACGCAAAATTTGTAGAAGCGTGTAATTTATAGAAGCGTTACTTACTGCGCTCGCAATCTGTGGATGAAGGTGATTGACGACTCTCGACGCTCTGAGGCGACACCGCTGCATCTGGCTCTGAGCTGGAGACGCACTGCACCTGCAATGGAAGAAAAAGGATTAGCATAACATTATTAATATGATTTACATTCCTACATGGGAGTTGAGACTGCTCCCGGAAAAACAAAGCTTTTAGATGAAGAATTCAAGTAGAATTTGGAGTATGATCTTAAATGAATTCAGATCAACTAACGGAATAATGAAAGTACTAATCGAATTTTAATTTAATCTTAAAAGTTATTGACAATTAAAATATGAATTTAAAGAACTTCATTAAAGAATAACCTGCTTGAATAAAGAGCTTTCTAGCTTAACTTTTGACACTGTAAATTCTGAATACAAGTGGGAAAAAGTCTTGATTTTTCTCTAAGTGTGCTCACACCGTTCTCATAAAATTAAAGAACGATTTGTTTTACAAAATAAAGCTCTTAATAAATATTGTTGGGTTCTAGAACTCAAATAGTGTAAATCAGAATAGAATCGTAAATGAAATTTAAAAATAAATATAGGGACGGGCAGATCAGTGGGACGGAGGCTACAGTCGGACGTAACCGACCGTAGGAGACCCTTTACTTTACTTCTACTACTATATGTACATACAAACACAACCAGAGGCACGTACACTAAGCTACCCGCGTATGCAAGGCACTACACCCCCCCTCTGCCTAGTGCGCCAAATTGTCCGTTCCATTATTTCCCTGTTTCTTATCCGATCGGAAGGAAATTCACAGGTTCAAAAGAAAATGTCATAAGCTAGTTACGTACCAAATTACAAGTCAATAACTTTAAAGCTGTGGCTGCAGTAGCTTTTTGCGGTTTGCGTGGGAAGGGGGGGAGGTATCCAAAATCCAAAATAAACTTGATCTGCTTACTGAATAGGAGAACCTAGATCCCGAATATGGTGTCTCTAGCTCTTATAGTTGCTGAGATCTAGGTGTTCATACAGACGGACAGACGGACGGACGGACGGACGGACATGGCTACATCGACTCGGCTTGTCGTCCTGATCAAGAATATATATACTTTATGGGGCGTGGCACGCCTCCTTCTGGGTGTTACACACATTTGCTCTTTGCACTAAGTTAATAGACCCTTTTTACTTTTTTAAAGTAAAGGGTCTAAAAACGTTAGTGAGGTAAAATTGAAAATTGATAAAATTAAATTTAAATCGAATTGCATTTTATTCTTGTATGTATGAAAATTTAAATATGCATTTGAAGAAAGCGCCTAATTGAATAATTTTTTGCTTCGATAAAAAGTTGTCTAGCACAACTTCTGATTTAAGTAGGAAAAGTCTTGAAATTTCTCTCAGTGTGCTCACCATATCGCCGCTGCCGCTGCTGCGATGACTCGGCGGTCGCTCCGGACTGCGTGGACTGCAGGTGGTGGTGTCCGGCGGACTGGCGGCCGTCAGCTGCGACTCCGTGATGTACGTCGTTGTCGTCGTCTGCGGCGGTTGCAACGTCAGCTGCTGTGGCTGCGGAGGGGGTTGGGGTTGGGGTTGGGGCTGCTGCAGCTGTATGGTGGTTGTGGGACTCGCCTGCACCGTGGGCATGACCAGGCCCATGGGCGTCGAGTAGATCTGGCCAATGGGGCTCAGCTGCCCATTGGCGCCCACAATGTACTGCTGACCGCCCGCGCCCGGGGAGATGAAGGAGGCCTTGCTCTGGGGGGAGGGGGTGCGCAGCATGACGGGTCCCTGGGGCGTCAGCAGACTGGTGGTGGGCATGTTCTGTATCTGCAACAAGGTGGCATCGGCGCCCATCACCAGCCCCGCGGGCATCAGCAGCTGCTGCCCGATGAGATTCACCTGCTGCAGCAGCTGTCCGTTCTGCAGCAGCAGCTGCTGCGTCTGTGGGGCAGCTGCGGCCGTTGGCTTGTTGACCACGATGCCCTGGATGCCGGGACTCAGCTGGAACTGCTGCGTGAACTGCGGCGGGGGAGGCGGGGCAGCTGCGGCCTGTTGCAGCAACGCTGGCGCCTGGCTGGGTATGCTGGGTGAGATCTGTGGCGAGTGCGTCTTGACGGGGGAGGCAAGCAGCACGGTAGGGGGCGGGGGCGGGGGCGTGCTGCAGATGGAGCTCTTGCGCTTACGCTGGCGTCGCTTGGGCTCAGCTGCTGCTGGTGCTGGTGCTGCCAACAGCTGTTGCTGTTGCTCCAGCAACTGTTGCTGTTGCTGCTGTTGTTGCTGCTGCTGTTGTTGGTGTTGCACAATGTAGCCAGTGTTGGGCAGCGCGTTAAGCAGCACCGTCTGCGCCTTGGCGCCCGTGCCAGCCTGGCTGACAATGTAGCTCGCAGTGGGCTGAGCTTGCGTCTGTTGCAGCTGTTGCATCTGTTGCAGCTGCTGCATCTGCTGCAACGGCTGCGTCTGCTGCTTGCTGGGTATCACCAGCAGCTGCCCGGATGAGGTCATGATCAGCTGATTGCCCGTGGTCTGCAGCTGTGGCATGCTGCTGGGTCGACTGATGCTCGTCGTGTTTGTGACAATGCTGCGCGTCAAGCTGCTGCTGACCGCCTGCCTCATGCCCTGAGGCGCCGCCTGCTGTCGCTGCAGCAGACGCAGCTGCGCTTGGGGTTGACGCAACTGTGGCTGTGGCTGTGGCTTGGGCGATGCTGCTGGCGTGCTGCTCCTGTTGGAGTCCAGCGAGTCTGTGGGGGAGCAGAGGCTGTGCCGCGGACTCTCGTGGCTGGTGGAGATGGCGCCCACCTGCTCGGGTCGCTTCTCCAGCTCCACGGCGCTGCTGGACACCGGCGACTCCTGCGCAGCGGGCAGCACCGTAATGCTGGTTATCGCTGGCTTCTGTGGACGCGCAAAGGCAGCGGCAGCTGCGCTCTGCTCCTGCTCCCACTTGGAGGCGGCGGCGGGAAAGAGCGAGAGTCGACGCAAACGGTTACGTGCGTCCTGAGGCAAGGCTCGGTTCGTCAGCGTGGACTTGGCGTCTAGAGTCATGCCCAGCGTGTTGTGCAGCAGCGTCGTCTGCTGCTGCAGATAACCCGCCGGATCGTCCTTGAAGTTGAGCTGCTGAGCTGCAGGGGTTGAAGCAACTGCGGGCTTTATCACATGGTCGGCAGGCGGAGCTGCTGTTTGACTAGTTGCAGTTGGCGGGTTTGAAATTGGCATTTGGATTGATTCAGCTGCTGCTGATGTTCCAGTTGTCGCATACGATATTCTTCTAGTGTTCTTGTTGTTGCCATATTTGTGGCAATCAGCGTCTGAAAGGGCAGAAGAAAACATTTGCAAAGTCAGTCAAAGGTTGTTGCTTATGCAGAGTGCGTCGTCCCTAAAGTGCCCGCAACGTGCCAGCTCCCAACCCCCTACCCGTAACCCCCACTCGGGACTAAGGACCTTTTGCAAAGGTCAGGTCAGCTTACAATAAAATCAAAACACCAAAACGTGCACCGCAAACAGAGTAGCAGGCAAATAGGGGGAGATTGGAGAGTGGAAGAAGCACAAGAGGGGATGAACGACGGAAGATATGTAGCAGACTTCAAGCACGAAATGCTTCAAGTGCAAACATTTAAATATAAATCATTTAATTACCTCAACTTCAATCTCCCTATTTCCATTCCATCTATAGTATCTGCTGCTTTAATCAGACAGTCAAAACCGCCAACACGAAACGTTCTAAACGCGGCAAAACTTTTGCCTTTTGTACGACATTTTTAATGCCCACTGATTGACCTTAGGGAGGGGCATTGGGTTTATCAGACGGACGGACACGCTGCAAGTGCCAGCGTCCGTGAGGGCGTGTCTGCAAGGGCGGAGCGGAATGGACGCGCATCGCTAAACTTCGTCGTCAACTCCCTTTTGTTTCAATTAACCTTTTCATTTCAAAAGTTTTAACAATGTTTGCCAACATTTGCCCAGCTGCAGCTAAGCATAGCTTTTCCGGCTTTCCCCGCCTTCCCTTGCTCGCCTTCTTTCCAGTAGGCAAAGTGTCATGAATGGCTTTAAGGTGAGCCCCTGAGCTGAGAGTGTTTGTGTTTGTATGCCTTGAGCTCGCTTTAAAAATGGTAGCAGTTTAAAAACACCCTATGCTAAAACAGACGATAACTAAAGACGAATGGGGTGTATAATACCAAAACTCGGCTTATTAGCGATATTAGCAAACTTCGGCGATATTAGGGATGATATTAGCGCAATGCTGTCAGGTATGAGCAAAGGATGTTTATCGAAAGGCTCATAAATCATATTTATCGAAAAGGATTCACCAATCTCAATAAATCTACTTTTTGTTGTTTTCATCGCAAACTTAAAAACTCTAATCACATCGATAATACTTTTAGCCAATATACAGAACTAATAAGCTTCCTCAGCTGTCCAAACATTGAGAAAAGCACAAAGTGGGGGCAAATCCCAGCATGGCGTAAAGTTGTCGATGCATTTCCTGCCAAAGTAAACGTTGACGTTGACGTTGACGTTCACAAAGCTTAAGGCGCTCCATCAAGCAAATATTCATTCTAGTACCACCTGTTTCCAGTCTTTTCTTCTCATTATTCTTCTTTCACGAGATTTTCCCGTTTCATTCAGGGTGTGCATTTTCACTTTATCATTGTCTAAAGCAGCGCTTTCCACTTGCCAAAGCCAGTGCAAAAGCTCAGCCAAGGCACATTTCAATTGCATCCGTTGTTGGACTGTATGAGAGTGCGTGTGTGTTTGTAAGCACACAGATAGATGTGTATGTGTGTATGTGTTGCATGCATACACTCGGAGAAAAGCAAAGTTTTTCAGATGTAATCAATCGAAAAGGTCTTGTAAAATTCTAGTTCGTTTCTTACTTCCGTATTCATTTAAAAATAAAGCCTTTTAAATAGAATAAATATGGTTTAAGTATAAATATATTTTAATTTAAGAACAAAAAAGATTTAAAACTCAAGAAATTCTGGATTACATGAGGATTACTTTGGCTCAGATGAACTAAATTCCTTATAAAACGACTAGTGCACCTTTTTGGTTTGAATCATATAGGAATATTAAGTTTTTTTTCGAGTGTACATACATACAAACGTTTACACATACATATACATACATGTGCACACTCATGGAATTGTTTGTTTGTTTGCACTTCTGGCTCCTGCTGTTCCGGCTTCTTTCTTTCTGTCTTTCCCTCTTTTACGCGGCGCCTTTGCTTTGCTTCGCTTTACTTTTCACGACCTCAGCCTGCACTTATCGCACGTAAGTATCTATACTACAAAACCCCCCATCCCCATCCCTCTCTACTTCTTCTAGTCTTTCCCTACATATTAACGTCAGTTTTTGCAGTTGCGCAAAAATGCAGGCTTCAGAGCTCTTATGCCTTTTCGCTTTATTAGTATTCATTTATCCGTTATATAGCATACTTTGGGGCGCACTAAAAGCTCAAATGGCGCCAGGGTTGCCATGCTGCCCATTAGAGACTACAACTCTACGATTAGTTTAAAATTATTTCAAGATTATTAAACTTATCTCATGAAGTCTACACAGCAGACTTTATCGATAAAGTTTTCGCTTACCTTTGTTGGCTAATTCAGGTGTTGCTGCTGCTGCTGCTGTTGTTGTGGTTATTGGCGTTGTTGTTGCTGCTGTTGCAAAGACATCAACAACAGTTGCTGCTGCTGCTGTTGCTGCTGTTGTCGAGTCCTTGAAAGACAACGTCGCCGCCTTCTGCAACGGCTCGGATTGAAGCAAATGCCGCCTTTGATGAGCGCAAAAGGGAATGGGAGTGGGCGTGGACGTGGACGTCAGAGAGGGCGTGTCCGGCGACAGTTTCAACGGATTGTTGGGCACCTGTAAATTAATTATGGTTATTCATAAGGCCATCGATTAAATAGATTCCTACCTACCCAGTAAATAATATTTACTAAATATACATTCATGCACGCATACAAAACGTAAGCGAGCTGCTATTAATTTATTTAACGTGGAATACGTGATTCGCATCGCCAACAAAGCAGAGTGCAAATAAAAAATCAATAATCGCCCAATCAAAGTTGGCGCTGCAACTGGCGCCTGCGGTACCCTGCAGCTTGTGTAAGCGGGTAGGCATGACTTGGGTTTTTGTAATCAAATTGATCGTGATTCTCTTGTTCAGAACTGTTCTGTTTTTCGATTGCGGTTACGATGAAAACGTCGTCGGTGGTTCTGAATCGCTAAGGTGTTACCTTTTTTGGCATCTTAGCACATTACACAATGATTATGGTATCGAAATAAAAACGATTATGATTCGAGTGTAAGTCAATCGAATTCTGTGCTGCACTGACAGTAAGCACATCTCTTGTCTGCTTGTGTCTTCTATTTCATTGCGGTTCCCCAACGGATGCAGCGTCCTTATTGGGACGAATTGCCCACCCAATAAGGGCAAATGATGCAACTGGAAATGTGAAACTTGTTCAAATTGATCAACAATTTGCACATAACACTCACACCGTATAACAATTCCACTATTCCAACTTGGTCAAAAGAGATTAAAGTGTTTTCTAGACGCATTCAACGAGTAGCAGACCAAAAGAGTTTTAGCTTTTTCTGGTTGAATTAAAACTTTGTTCTGCAGTCAACGTACAACTTGTTGGCACTTACGCACCTCCAATTATAGTCATCTGGCGGATGACATACTGAAGATTATTAGCTTGCCACACCCAAACAAGATTGTTCTCATTTCACAACGCAACTCATGCCCCCAATTACCAATCCCAAATTCTAATGACTTTACATAAACGACTTATCCCAGTTGGAAAGGGTAACCCACAGTTGGTGTTAGTGAGTGCTTGGTAGTTTCGACTGTTGCGCTCTTGTTTGTTTAAGTTGTTGCACCGACTGTCATAGAAAGCAAGCATATTTTCAACTTTTCCAACGCAATAAAACCACAACGGATCCCTTCCATCACCACTCAAGTATCCCAACCACCAATCAACCGTCAGAGAGTCAGAGGCAGGCGAGGCGGCAGCAGCTTCTCTTTAACCACTTCACAGAAATCTGTTGCATTTGCCACAAACAAACTGAACCGAACTGGGTCGTTGCCAGCTATGAGGGCGTGCCTCTGCTGCCGACTCCCCAATTGTCTGTCTATGTAAATTATATGACACAAACAATCGCAACTGCAGCCCAGCTCAGACAATGCCACAATCCACTCCGAACTGTGGACCACAGAGTACGCCAAATTTAATTGTCATTTAATGGGAAAACCATTAAGCAAACGCCAGGTGAAAGGTGCAAGCTTAAGCATGGATTGTAATTATCGCGAGAAGTAATCCATTTGTTAGTATCAGACTGATTTCGATAGCGCTATGTGCAATTCAGTGAACTCTAGTCGAGTATACAATGATAAGACTGAGACTTATGAGCCAAACTTGGGCAACTTTTGCACAGCGAATCCTATCGTATTGATTGCCAAAATTCGACGAGAAAAATTTTATAAATCGAATCCTGATAAACCTATTGGCAAAATTCCACAAGAAAAACTTTTGCACATATTTAAACATTTAAAGTAATAAAGTAAATCTTTGTGGTTATTTTGAACAAACTCCTCAGGGATTCTCCTTAAGGAACAACCCTTAATAACTATGGAGCATTTTTATAGAACAAAATGTCTTAAGAAATACACAAGAATATTTAAATACTTAAGGGATTTCCCCGATATTTTGCAAATATATTCAGTGTCCTGAGGGATTTTTAACAATATTCGGTAATTTGATCTGAGATTAAAATCCACTCTTCACGCAATGCGTTTGAAGGAATGATTCTCCAACAACATACGAACATTAAATATTATGTTTATACATTTGAAACTATAAATTGCATGTTAAGAGTGCATTTAAAACGCTGGCGACATCAACTGTAGCTGCTTTAGACAGAGGGTCTCTGTAAAACACGCAATAAAATGCCAAACGACACTGTGAAAAAGCGAAAAACCAACACAAACAACAACACGGCATTGCACTTTTGCATGCATAATTGCGACGAAATTAAAGCGAAATGCGCAGCCGGAAGAGGAGAGGGAGGAGAAGGAGAAGGAGCACCCTCTGAAAGAGGGTGGCAACATGGACATGGACAGTGGGCGACATGCAAGCTAGCCGAGTGGTGGTGGCAACTCTGGCAGGTGAAAATGAGGCAGGCTGGTCAGTTGAAAGGGATGACAGGTGGGCACAAGTGTGAAGCTTGTGCACAGCTGCATGCCTGGTGTTGGATTTCATTAACGTCATAATGACCGTCGACCGTCGACTGTCGACCGTCGACAGCAGCGACAACGGACAGACTTAATCCTCGGGCTGACGCAACTTTCAGCTACTTCTCACTTTCGGCTCTTATCCGTTCTGCCTTTTGACCAATGCGCGCTCTTACGACAGGAACTTGTGGCTCTGGCGGATGTGAGTAATCGCTCAGTCACGTAGCTCCAAGATTTCCGTGTCGCCTCTCCTTCTCTTTACCTCTCTCTCTCGCTCTCTCCGAGAAGACACTGCAGTGCATGACGTAACCCTCGGCGGAAATCGCCCAACCTTGCCTCTTAGTGGAAAAAGAATTGACCCTGCTGCAAATGCACCACAAGGTGGCAGTCCAGAATGCCTTGCGTTTAGAGCTGCATTGCGGAAATGTTTTGTGATTGGAAAACAAAACAATTCGACAAGCAGTCGACGGAAAATGTGTCAGAATTCCAAAACAGATGCTTCAGTCTCAAACATTTAGCTCTTTCTACTGTCAGTTAAAGTCAACATGGTCCCTTTCTGTCCTGTACCCCCCTCCATCAACAAAAGACACAACATGCAAAACTTTTTACACGTCAGCTGCCCGATTTGCTCGATTGCCCTGCATCGCCCTCCTCCATCTGTCCTTCAAGTGCTGCCACGCTGTCTGCTCTTGTGCCGCGTACAACATTTAATTTGGACTAATGAAGTAAAAGACCTACCGATTCGCAAACACACCAAACCGATCCGCGACGAAACGAAATTATTCTTCCAACTCGATCCTCGACTCGATCCGAGCCCAAAATTCAATTTCAATTTCATATAAAAGTGAAGCTGAACATTTTCGCGGTAATTGCGCTGTTCCGTTCACATTTAGAGTGACGTTTAAATTACACCGGCAACAGCAGGCATAAAGCAGACAGCGAATCAGCAACTACGACAGGATACCCTGTAAAAAGGCAGCTGGCGAATTCGAGAATTATAATCCGCTAAATCATGCGGAATCGTTTAGTTGAAAACCTTTTCGGTATTCAAGCTTAAAGCTGGTAAAATATCGATATAAACCTTTTTAGAACACCTCTGAATATTTACAAGTTTAGTTAAGTTGGTTTGCATTTTTTAGTTCACTTTACAGGGTATGCATAGTCATGCTGCTGTCGCAGCTCAGCTCAGTGATAATTGTTTTAGTTGTTCTTCCATGAATATGCTAAATTGTCTGCTGCATTTTGCGTCTTTCACTTCTTTAGCTCCCTGCTTACTGTTTATGTTTAGTTTATAAATGCAAATTGGCCAAAAAGTGCAGCGGCAACAAAGGCAAACGTCACTTTCTGGACGTGCTTCGTTGGGTTTTGTGCGGTGGGAATTCGACAACAACTGATGGGAGCAGCAATCTCTCACCTGGGATCAGCTTAGGGTTCACTTTCAGTTTCTAAACGGAGCAAACGGAATGGAATGAAGCAAGATCGCATTGGCCGCATCGCTTGCCCTCTATTTGGCCCTGACATCGCTGCAACCTTCACAGACAGTCAAGTAATCCCCCCCTACTCTTTCGACCATCAAACTAAAACTTTGTTGTGACTCGTGTGTGTGTCGTAAAACAGCAACAGCCCAACAAATACGTTTTAATTTTGATTTCGGTTTTGCTTTTGGTCATATTTCCACTTTTTATCGAAACTTGTAAATTTTGAGCTGATGACGTACAGCGCTGACCTTCTCAAGTTTGTTTTGTTATTATTGTTATTACTTTGTATTGTTGTTGTTGTCATTGTTGCTGCCTTTGTTACTTGTTCGCATTGAGACAGACAGACAGACAGACAGACAGAAGTAGACCTTATAGACTACAACGAGATCTGGGAGCGGGGCCAAAGTTTCATTTGTTTGCTCAACTTGCGCCTTACACAAATTGCTTTTAATATTCTCAAAATAGAACTCAGTACTCAGCACACATAGCTATATCTATATGTATACATATATAAATCTATATGCATGTATACTTTATGGGCGTCTGTGCGCTGGGAAAATCAATTTCAATTGTTTCACACTTATCGAAAACACGCGGCGGATTGGAAATTCCAATTGCAAAAAAGGAATCGAAAAAAGTTCCCTTAATTATCATCAATTGCAGTTCAAGTGAACAGCGAGTGTTTAAAAGAGCGAGAGAAAGATGGAGAGTGAGAAAGAGAGGCATGTGCTCCACGAGATGCTTTATGGTTAATGCTAATAACTGCAGATGGAAAGAAAAAAGAGTACAGAGTAGAGATGAGCATGGTACTCCTGCGTGAGGAGATATAACGTCAATTTTTTTACCATACCGAGAGTCAAATATTACCAAAAATTAAAAACCTTTGTGCCAGATTATTCTAAACTATATACATACATAATTATTTATAAAAGCGAGACATGCATGTTTGGTCATCAATTTTGTATTTTGCAACCTCCCTTTTTCGAAATGTTTTATCAAATTTTGGTCCTCAGCGATTTGTACAGTTGAATAATGCTTGGGAAACTAGTATTTGCTCAAATATTGGGAACTTTAAACACAAAAAAACATGTCTTGAGTAATATTTCTTAAAGTTTAAGTTTCAATAAGCTGAAATGTAACAGAGATTGATTACGGACATCGAGCATTCCAACAACACTGGCACAGAAGTCTTGCTGCATACACAACGGTTTGCTGTTATTGGACATGCTCCATAGGTCGAGTTTATGGACCGACAAGCTGAAACTGACGACGACGACGACGACTTTCACCAGACAAAGGCTGGCGCATAACAAAGTTAGACAAGAGACAAAGCAAACCCTAACCTACCACACCTTGTTGCAAGAGGCAGCAAAAGAAGCAAGAAGCAAAACATAAAAACAACTTAAGCGACAGCAAAATGGCAATAATCAAAACAAAATGCGGGGAGCTAACAAAATAAACGAGCATAGACTTCATTATGGAGCCACATCACACATCAATCATTGCCAAAACGCGAAACCGAAACCGAAAACCTCCGATCCCTCCCTCTCTCCTTCGAATGAGTGGGGCAACTACAGACATGGGTTGAATGTGCCAAGCGTAAAAAACACAAAAAGCACAGTTGCCATTTTGCCACAGCGATGTACAGATGACAGCGATAGGGAGTGGGAGAGCGGAGAGGGTAGGAGATTTGCATCTGGAGTCAAGACAGTCAACGACTTGTGGTCAACTGGGCAGGAAGGGAAGGGGGTGGGCTTCTGCGGTGGCACAATAAAGTGTTTAGTAAACAAATTGCGGCTGGCTTTTGATAATATGCACGCAGTCAGCTGCGAAAGGAGAGCGGAGAAAGGCATAGACAAAGACAAAGGGGTTACGAGTGGATGGGTGGGTAGCGGAGGGGATTAGTTATTAGTGCATTGCACCGAAAAATCGATTGACGACAAGCCAGAATGAAGTTCGTATATCCACACAAGTATGTGGATGCTGAAAAGGACATTGATTGTGCGGGCGTTGGCGCCGTCGTCACGCAAAAACCAAAACCAAGAGCAAAACCAAAGAGAAACCATAAACTAAAATTAATGACTTCGGAGAGATGAAGATGAAGTTGAAAGCTGAAAGACGAGACCCGACACTCTGGGACCTTGTGCAAGAGAAAACAGAAGTCAATAAGACGTGGAGTGCAACGAGCAAGAGAAGGCGCCAACTTCCCCCCTGCCTTCCTCCCTTTCGGCATGTCTGTGCTTTACCGTTAACAGCGCTGCTCCAAATGGATATGAATCGTATATCAAACGATTTCACTCTGAAGTTCTTGATTATACCACGCAGAGAATGTTAATGATTTAACAATTATATTGAGTAAATCATCAGCAGTCCAATATTATCGATGGGTTCTTTAATGAAATCGATAACGAGCTCATTTTAATTGTCTATTCGCTATGAATATATAAATTTAATGGCGAAAATAATCAACAGTCCACCATTATCGATGGATTCTTTAATTAAATCGATAAGAAGTTCAAATTAATAATGTCTTCGATATGAATATCAATATTTAATATTAATAATCAAATTGATATTTAATTGGACAAATAATTATTTAGTTCTTAAATTAAATCGATAAAGAGCTTCTTTTCATAAGTGTGCGAAACGAATATCGAATTTAAATTGAAAAAAAATAATCAATAATCTCTTTAATTGAATCTCTTCGATATTAATATCGATATTTAATTGTTAGTACACATCTCTAACACACACACACTCTCGCTTACATAGAGATGAAAATGCTTGTCAATTTGGAGCAAGGCGTCGGCAGAGGCAGCGGCAGAGGCAGCGGCAGAGGCAGTGGCAGATGGCAGATGGTCGAACCGAGCGAGCCAACGTTGGCTAAATGGTTGTGCAGTCGACGTCGCAGCTGGCGCTGACGTTGACGTGGACGTTGACGTCGCCACAACCGATTTGTTGTCAAACTGGTTTTACAAATATTTTGCGTTCATCTCTTGCCCCCTCCCCTACCTGGCTGCCTCCCGCTTGCCCTCCCACTTGCCAGTTACATGCTTGCAACGCTTAGTGAAAGTCGATTTAATGTCGTTTCTTTCAGTACCCTCTCTTCCCCTCTCCTCACTATCTCCCCCTCGACCACTTCCTTAGCTCGGCGAGTGCACATTCAATTAGGTTTAGCTTGGGTTTTGGCTTTGGCATTTGCCAGCACTCGTATTTACGGCCAATTATGATACCGCATCAACTTACCTGAGCATTGAAGTCAAAAAAGTATTCCGGTCGCAGCGGACACGGCAGACCGCACTTGCAGGTACCCTGTGATAGCAGATAGTCCTTGATTTGAAATTGGGTTCGCAGCGTTTTGCCCGTCGGACTGAAACAGAGCGGGAGAAAGAGAAATTGAGATTAGATAACGCTACTTGAATTTAGCGGGTAGAATATCGATAGTGTTAAGTGTTAATCCTTCTATTTTGAGATCTATATCATAGCAGTATTTTACATAAGAAGAATAATTCATGTCGGCTAATTTTGGGGATCTATACAAAAAGACAATTCGATAAACTATTCTGAAGAACACCAAATGTAATTTGTTTTTAGACCCTTTACTTTAAAAAAGTAAAAAGGGTCTATTAACTTAGTGCAAAGAGGAAATGTGTGTAACACCCAAAAGGAGGCGTGGCAGACCCCATAAAGTATATATATTCTTGATCAGGACGACAAGACGAGTCGATATAGCCATGTCCGTCTGTCCGTCTGTCTGTCTGTCCGTCTGTCCGTCTGTCTGTCTGTCTGTCCGTCTGTATGAACACCTAGATTTCAGCATCTATAAGAGCTAGAAACACCATATTTGGGATTTAGGTTCTCCTAATCAGTAAGCAGCACGAGTTTGTTTTAGATTTTGGATACCCCCCCCCCCTTCCCCCGCAAACCGCAATAAGCTGCTGTAGCCACAGTTTTAAAGCTATTGATTTGTAATTTGGGATTTAACTAGTTTGTGACATTCTCTATCGACGCTGTGAATTTTGTTTCGATCGGATAAGAAACAGCGAACATATGTCACAGACAATTTGCCGCACTAGGCAGAGGGAGGGTGGTGTGCGTTGCATACGCGGGTAGCTTAGTACATATACTCAAAGTAAAGGGTCTCCTACGGTCGGTTACGTCCGACTGTAGCCTCCGTCCCACTGATCTGCCCCGTCCCTATTTTTTTTTTTATTTATTAGCTCTATTAATTTAAATACCATTTACCGACTCCCCCGTAAATCAAGCTTAGCTCTGCTAACTAACAGACGCGCTAACAGCTCATTAACATAATGCGTTTGTGATGCGCCCAGCGGCATTAACATGACAATGTTAAGCGACAGTTCAGAACTTGTGCACGTCATACACACACACACAGCCCCTAAGTGTATGTGTGTTTGTGTGTGTGTTTGTGTGTGTGTTTGTATGTGTGTGTAGATAAATTAATACCAATCACAATTGTTTGCTGCTCGTTTTGATCGCATGTCAGCTCAGCGCATAATTCAAACTGGTTTCATGCACGGGTATTCATTCGAGTATTCGACTTATTCGAGTAGTTTTCGCTCTCCACGTGAGCTTGCGGTATTTGCCAGTGGAGTACTCGACCCTCCCGCCGACCCCCTCTCCATACACCTCTGAAGCGGAATGGGATTATGGTAGAGTTCAATGCAGAGAAGCCGCATGAATTAATGTCTGCTCGGCAATTGGGAATTGAAATTCAACTGAACACAGCGTAATAAACGCCTTAAAGACCTAATAATTATGTTTGAAATATTATCAACACTAGTTAACAAAGTTTTGAGATCACAAGGGTCATTTGTTGGTTATATTTTTAATATTTTGTTTAGAAAAATAAACTTTAAATGTTTATTAACTTTATAGTTTATGGTTAACAGAATATCTTTAAAAAAAATGTAGAAAACTATTTTAGAAAAACTTGAAATGCGCATAACTTTGCCAAAACTTCATCGATTTTCAAGCGGTGTGGTTTTTTGATAAAGACAACTAAACTATTAAAAGGTTTTGAATTTTAGAACAATATCAATTTGTTTTAAATTCGTAACAATTATTAAACGACTTGTAGGGTAAAATTATTTACAAGATCCCAAACATGGCAGTAGTTAATCTAAAAAGGTAGATTCTAGAGCAAAAAAATACTTTTTGGAAGGATTTTCACTTCTTAATCCTACAAAACCCATTTTTGTCAAACTTCCAATGCGCATAACTTTGACAAAACTCAAGCGATTTTGAAAAAAAAAAAATTGCAAAATAATTATTATTTCCAATTTTTATAATAAAATATAGGGACGGGGCAGATCAGTGGGACGGAGGCTACAGTCGGACGTAACCGACCGTAGGAGACCCTTTACTTTGAGTATATGTACATACAAACACAATCAGACGCACACACACTAAGCTACCCGCGTATGCAAGGCACACCACCCACCTCTGCCTAGTGCGGCAAATTGTGTGTGGCATATGTTCGCTGTTTCTTATCCGATCGAAACAAAATTCACAGCGTCGATAGAGAATGTCATAAACTAGTTAAATACCAAATTAAAAATCAATAGCTTTAAAACTGCGGCTACAGCAGCTTTTTGCGGTTTGCGGGGGAAGGGGGGGAGGTATCCAAAATCTAAAACAAACTCGTGCTGCTTACTGAATAGGGGAACCTGAATCCCGAATATGGTGTCTCTAGCTTTTATAGTTGCTGAGATCTAGGTGTTCATACAGACGGACAGACGGACAGACGGACAGACGGACAGACGGACAGACAGACGGACGGACGGACAGACGGACATGGCTATATTGACTCGACTTGTCGTCCTGATCAAGAATATATATACTTTGTGGGGTCTGCCACGCCTCCTTCTGGGTGTTACACACATTTCCTCTTTGCACTAAACTAATAGACCCTTTTTACTTTTTTAAAGTAAAGGGTCTAAAAATGTTTTGAATATGAATATATCTATAGAACTTATCAACAATGATATATATTTAAGGTAT
This sequence comes from Hypselothyrea guttata, assembly GCA_035045125.1. Classification (NCBI taxonomy): domain Eukaryota; kingdom Metazoa; phylum Arthropoda; class Insecta; order Diptera; family Drosophilidae; genus Hypselothyrea; species Hypselothyrea guttata. The sequence continues at coordinate 635,062 of JAWNNJ010001716.1, read as the reverse complement.
ATAAGTTGCTCATTCAGATTCCCCTTTAGTTTGTGTGCACGACAATGAAAATTATGAAAAGAAACACAAAAAATTTATTTAAATTTGAACAAAGCATTGAAATAAATGCGCAGAATGCACAAACTACAAAACAAAAAGCGCGAATCCAGTGAATCCAGTTTTCCATATTATACTGATTCGTAGTCGTATTCGGATTCGGATTCGCACTGTCGATGTCGAGCCCCTCAATTAAAAAGACAAGGGAAACGAGTCCAGGGCCACGCATGACCGCAAATGTTGAAATACTTAACTCGTTTGTTCTCTTGGGGTTACAAAATAATCAAAAGGCAGGGGAAAAACGAGAAAAATGAGAAACTGAAAAAATCACTGGGCTGCTTATTAATTATAAAGTGCAAGCTTGCTGAAGCCATCAAGGGCACTGAAGATATGTCGCATCAAAATGTGAATAATGTATAAAGTGTGAAAACGACTGAGACGACTTGGAGCGTACAAGAAAAGAATCTTGTTCCGACCAGTCTCCATCCAGATGGGATGCGACAGGATACCTTTCACATCATATACAATTCGCACTCTCCGCTTCCCATCAATGAGGGCCGAGAACTGAGAACTGAGAACTGAGAACTGGTTTGCTTTAATAACTATCTGTCGCTTCCCCCGGGTTTTCTGGTGATTCGATATCAATTCAATTGAACACCAGACCCAACTAGCTTATAGCTCAATTTGTACGCTGCTGGCATAATAAGTTGGAAAGCTGGTTGCTCTCCGGCTTTAAGGCCGCACAATTACGGCCATAACAAGGCGGTTAAGAGACCCAAGACTTGGCTGCCCTCTCGTTTTTGTTATTTAAACAAAATGCGCTAATAAGTGGCTGAGGGCAAAAGCATCCAGAATCGAGAATTACGAAGTGAGAGGTAAGAGGTGAGACTGACTTATCATGAAAGCAAAGGCGTTGAGCTAACGAGTTAAAATAATTTAATAAATTACTCGCAGCTCAACTGAGCCGAGAGCTAAGAATGTCTGAAGAGTCGTTGGGTATTGGGGCTTGGGTTCTCCTGCCAGTAGGTGCAAAAGTTGTACGCCTCTGTGACCTTGAGTGCACCCTCGAGCCAAACGCTCAACGCCAGACACTGGGGCTGCATGGCCCATTACTAAATTAATAAACCCAAAGAGCAGCAACAAAGGGCCAAGACCAGAGGCAAACGCATAAAACCTCTCAAGTATCTGCCACAATTTGAGGAACAGCAATGAGCTTGGGCTTGTTAAATAAAATTGTTGATTTAATTAAATACTGTTGCAGAGGAAATGTTCTTTTCGAATTCATACTTGCCAGGATTGCATAAAAACATTGTTGCATGGGACATCGACGATGGTTTTATCTAGATATATCGATATTTTCCGATGTTTTTATATAAGTTGCATTTTGGGAACTAGCTCTGGAATGTTGGGTAAACTAATCAAAAAGGAAATGTTCTTTTGGAATTCATATTTGCCAGGATTGCATAAAAACATTGTTGCATGGGACATCGACGATGGTTTTATCTAGATATATCGATATTTTCCGATGTTTTTATATAAGTTGCATATTGGGAACTAGCTCTTGAATGTTGGGTAAACTAATCAAAAAGGAAATGTTCTTTTGGAATTCATACTTGCCAGGACTGTATAACGACATTGTTGCATGGGACATCGACGATGGTTTTATTTAGATATATCGATATTTTCCGATGTTTTTATATACTATAAGTTACATATTGGGAACTAGCTCTTGAATGTTGGGTAAACTAATCAAAACTTTGCATTTGTTAACAAACACTGTTTAAATGAATTTAGTTCTAGAGGCAAAAATATCGGACAAACATCGATGCAGCGATATTTTAATGCGATATATCGACATTTAACAAAAAATTAAATAATCTGAGAATTAGGAACTAATAACGTTTTTCAATCAAGTAAAGCAGAAAATTCTACCTTTCGGATGCTTGTAGTGCGTACAAGATTGTTTGAATTCCAATTTGTCTTAAATTAAATTGTATGTTTACATAAATCTACGCTCATTGCAACTTTTTTAATCCAAAATTAATTCTGCATTATTGAGTAAGAAACGTGCTTGGATTTTTAGATTAAATTAATCTTAATTTATATAAGTTTCTGACTGCTTTTTTTGCGAGTGTAGCATTGAGCATTTGAAGTCAGTCGCAATTGCAACTGCAATATTTGTAATTGTAATTGTCTGTTGTCTGGCAATGTGGCTTTAACGATGTGTGACAAATTAAAGCCAACAGCCATTGGCAGGCAATACGTGAAAAGTGCATGAAAAGTGCATGAAAAATGCAGCTAAACAGACAAACAGCCAAAACTGCAGGTGGCAAACCGTCTAGGCGTAAGAGGTAGACGATCGGACGCCGCCTGCTGATGCAACCTACGCGTTGCAAGCTGAGACGTAGAGACGCAGAGAGCCTGATGGACAGATGGACAGACAGACAGACAGTCTCTCTATCTGCAAAATGGAATACTGCTGCGACTGTCAGACTGTCAAATTGCTAAATTGTCAGATTGCCAGATTGTCCGTCCGCATTCTGAAACTACAATATCTGCAGCTCTATTTCAGCTGCTAATTTATGATTTATGTCTGCGCCTTTTGCCTTTGCCTTTTGCCTATTCGGGTTTCTGGCTTTGTGGCATGCCACAGTGGGGGGCAGTCGTCGTCGTCTGACCTGGAAACGTGCATGTGTCACATTTCTCTACTTTGTTCCAGCTTAGACTCTTGCGCTTTACTCTTCTCCTCTTCTCGCGTCTCTTGCGCAACAGTTATTGATTTAATTCTCATGCTCTTTGATGCAACATTTTTTCCATGAATTACCAGGGTTTACCTTAGGTGAAACAGAACAGAAATTCTTATTCATCAACCCGTTTCCCTTCGCAGCAACTGCGGCTTATCTCAGCCGACTGGACGAAAGCTCAACAGACTTCCAAAAGGGGAAAACCTCGAGTAGACAAACATCGCACCACGCAATCTACAATTTCAGCAGCTGCAATTGCCCAACTAAAAGCTCGGACTTCCCATTTTAACGATAAAAATTCGTACACCCTTTTTATAGGAAATTCCAAAGAGCTTGAAAAATACAATATATTACACAGGGAAAAGGCGTCGTACTTGGAACGCCAAAAAACTTGATAATTTTTATTTGCCAGATTTTTATCCTAAACGATTAAAATGGCAAAATTATTCATAAAAAACCAAACATGGGTGTATTTGTTGTAAAAATATGGATTTTAGGGGCAAAAATCATGTTTCTGGGGTACTTTTTATACCTGGCATCCCATTTTTGGACTTCAAAAATTTTGATGATTTGTATTTCCCAGATTTGTATTCTAAACGATTAAAATGGCAAAATTATTCATAAAAAACCAAACATGGGTGTATTTGTTGTAACCAGAATGGGCGGAGCAGATCAGTCGGACGGGCCCGACTGTCTTATACCCTGTGCCCTATATTTTTAAAAAAATTTCATAAAACTGTCATACGCAGCGCAGCAGCAATGCTTTCTCTGCTACGTTTCCTATATGTGCCGCTTAATTGGCCGCGCTGCTAGTGAGCGAGCGTGCAACGCCTGCAATATTGTTTCGCCTATAACTCCTGTGTTTATTGATCGATTTTAATGCGCTTCTCAGGAAAGTTTAATATATTATCAGAGAGTATATATACCGAATAACAATGTTCTATGTTCAATATTACGCTTGTTATTCAGTTTTTATGAATTAGGGCGTAAAAGGGGCGTGGCATCCAAAATTTAAAACAAACCTAATCTGCGCCTGATATAGACCTACGAACAACTGAAAACAGAATTTATATAACTCGATCCGTGTCTCTTAAATTGGCGAAGGAATTCTTTTTATGCTCGTTGTGGGCGGAAGGGGAGTGACATCCAAGATTTGAAGTAAACTTGATCTGCGTATGGTATACACCTTTCAGAAATGACCAAAACGGCTTTTCTAGCTCTTATAGTTGCTGAGATCGACGCGTTCAAACAGACGGACAGACGCACAGACGGACAGACGGACAGACGGACAGACAGACGGACATGGCTATATCGACTCAGCTCGTCATCCTGATCAAGAATATATATACTTTGTGGGGTCTGCCACGCCTCCTTCTGGCTGTTACATACATTCGCACAAAGTTATTAACCCTGTTTTCCCATTTTTCAAATGGGCACAGGGTATAAAAATATGGATTTTAGGGGCAAAAATCATGTTTCTGGGGTACTTTGTATACCTAACATCCTATTTTTGGACCTTAGTAAAACGTAAAAAAACTTTATAATTTTTATTTGCTAGATTTTGATATTAAAAGATTAGTATGGTTAAATCATTCATAAAAAACCAAACATGAGTGTATTTGTTGTAAAAATATGGATTTTAGGGGCAAAAATCATGTTTCTGGGGTACTTTTTATACCTGGCATCCCATTTTTGGACGTCAAAAATTTTGATGATTTTTATTTCCCAGATTTTGATTCTAAACGATTAGTATGGTTAAATCATTCATAAAAAAACAAACATGAGTGTATTTGTTGTAAAAATGTAGATTTTAGGAGCAAAAATCAAGTTTTGGGGTGTTTTTAATAGCTGACCTCCTAAGTTGTCCCAAACCCTTGAGCCACTCTAAGCTGAGCAAAGCCTCGTTTCGCTTAGAGTCAACAATTGCTCACATGGAGTCGAGTCTGCTTTTCGACATACTTGTGTAAATGTTTTATTTGTGTTTGTGTTAGTAATTATGTCGGCTTGACGATAACACGCAGATAATGCGCAGGTAAATACCAATAGCGAGTGCTGCTTCTTCTTAGTCTTGTGCACACATGACAGCCTTAGGGGAGGGAGGAATAGACTCGGAATCGGAATCAGACTCAGACTAGGCCATAATGCCAGCCACTCGACTTTATGCTGTTTGTCTAATCTTATGCTCATTGTTGTAGTTGCTGCAGTTGTTGTAGTTATACACTCAGAGAAAAGTATAGAAACTTTCCTGACCTTCGAAAGATTAAATCCATCCGAAAAATATCTTAAAAAATTCTAGTTTCTATTGGATAATTCTTTAATTAAGTAAAAAATGTACTTAAAATTCGAACACAAAAAAAATGGTTTGTTTTAAGTACAAATATTCTTATTGTTTTATTTTTATTAAAAGAAAGAAAATTCTTAAATTAAGAAAAAATTTTACAACCAGAAAAATTGAGCATAATTTTAAAACAAGCGAGATCAATTTAAGAATCAAGAAATAATTCAGGAATGTATTTAAAATCAAGAAATTGTGGATTACAGATAAAGTAAATTTTTACTTAGGTTGACTAAGAATGCTACGATTTTTTCTCCGAGTGTAGCTGTCTCAGTTGTCGCAGTGAATGAATCTGACACTAAAGACATTTGTTTAGCATGTCATCCACACGCCCTAAACCCTAGGCACCATCCACCCACTTGTCCAGCTGCCAGACCGCCCTTTCGGCCCAGTTAACAGGCATTTCCTGTTTGGCCAGCAAGACTCTACAACTGTTCTATGGCTTCGGACAGACAGCGCAGAGATTGACTTTAGCTGCGAATGCAAATGTAATCGCAGTTAAATGTCATACAAGACGTCGGCACTTCGTACTGTCCAGTATTGTGTCGATTCGCTCAGAATCGAATCAATTTATCGAACTAACTTTTGGAAACCCGTTCACTGACTTTGTGAATCTTGTTCATTGACTCTCTGATTCTCTATTAAAAATTATATTTATTTTTTTTATTAAATAATTAATTAAACTTCAAATAATGTAACATTTGATGAATTTAAAGCCAAAACTGCATCAATATCGATATTATCGATTTGTTAAGCCCAAATATCGAAAACATCGGTAAGGGTGGATGTCGATAAACTACAAATTACCAAATAACGCTAGAACTTAATGCTCAAACTGAAATATGTAAGTATAAAGCAACTCTAGTGCTGACAATCGAACAGAGGTGACTATCGATAACAACGATAACGCTGTTAAGTGAAAGGATGGAGTGACTATCGACAATAATGATAACACTCTTGTATGGGGGAATAGACTGACTATCGATAACATCGATAACACTGTTAAGTGGGAGGACAGACTGACTATCGATAACAACGATAACACTGTTTAGTGGGAGAATGGACTGACTATCGATAACAACGATGACACTGTTGTATGGGGGGATAGACTGACTATCGATAACATCGATAACGCTGTTAAGTGGAAGGATGGACTAACTATTGACAACAATGATAACACTGTTGTATCCCCCCATACAACATACATACGGACTATCGATAACATCGATAACACTGTTAAGTGGGAGGACAGACTGACTATCGATAACAACGATAACGCTGTTAAGTGGAAGGATGGACTAACTATTGACAACAACGATAACACTGTTGTATGGGGGGATAGACTGACTATCGATAACAACGACAACACTGTTAAATGGGGGATAGACTCACCTGATGTATAAAACTTCGTTGTTGTTGGTGAGTCGACGCCAGCCTGGAGCCAAGTTGGCATTGTTGTTGTTGTTGTTGTTGTTGTTGTTGTTGTTGTTGCTATTGCTGTTGTTGTTACTATTGTGGTTGTTGTTGTTTATTTTGGCCACATTCTTGGCATAGAGTTGCTGCTGCTGCTGCTGCTGCTGCTGATTGTTCTGACTCATTTGACGCGTTGCAATTGTTGCTGGCATGCAGTGCGTGGCAGCAACAGTTGCTGCTGCTGCTGCTACAGTTGTTGTTGTTGTTGTTGTGGCAGGCGTTAGCTTTACGGGCAATTTGATTTGAGCTTGACGCTGTTTGGTTTGTTGCTGTTGTTGTTGCTGCTGTTGTTGCTGCTGCAGTTGCAGTTGCTGTGGCCCAATCGCCGGACACACAAATATGTGTTGACTGTGGCGTTGTTGTTGTTGTTGCTGCTGTTGCATCATGTTGGCGATGCCATTTACCAAACCAGCTGGTAAGATCTGTTGATGTTGTTGTTGCTGTTGTTGTTGCTGCTGCTGCTGCTGCATTGCGGCATTTGTAACAATCCGCGATACATATTTCGTTTGTTGCTGCTGATAGAATTGTTGCTGCAACAGTTGCTGCTGCTGCTGCTGTTGTTGTTGATGTTGTTGCTGCTGTTGTTGTTGCTGCTGCTTGTATATGTTCAGCTGATGCTGTTGCAACTCGCCGCTAGCTACCGTCCCCGCCACATTGCCAACAATGTTCAGTTTGTGCTGTTGTTGCTGCTGTTGTTGGCCAGCGGATGCGGCAGCCATGTTAATAACAGCGGCCGTTTAAAAGCGCTCGACTTGTGGCCTGTAAGTTAACAGAGCGCACAAATATTACACATTTTTGTCTAGATCTTAACAGTTTGAACTCTACACACACATTCACATTTCTATGTTGATAACAGTTGCCGTTTAAAACCTCTGTAGTTTAACAGATCCTGGAATAATGCGACGTTTTTGTCCCGAGTTTAACAGATTGCGAAAATTATGTTAATAACAGCTGTGATTTAGCAGTGTCTGGGTTTAACAGATTGAGCTTTGCTTTACTTCACATGTTAATAACAGCAGCCGCTGTAAACTAACAGGCATAGAAACAACAGAATGAAAGGGAGAGGATGCATTAGCTGACTCACACACACACACACACGAGTTAGAGGATGCATGTGTGTGTGTGTAAGCGCATCCAATTGGACACACGCACACACACACACAAAGGCTACTCTTCGCTCACCTTTTAACGTAATTATTATTGTTGTTTTTTGCTCATTTGCCAGCATTTTCAATTAAGTTAAAGTTATTGTATGTCATATTATTTTTTATTTTTAAGCACTTAATTTCACTTTTTCTTGTTTGTAACAAGGCCTGAACGTCTTTTGTATTTATATTTGTTGCTGTTGTTGCTTTTAATACATACGAACGCTGCTCATGACTTCATTTGGAATTCAGAAAACGAACGTAGCAGAAGAGCGAGACAGCAACAGCAACAGCAACAGTGAGCGAGAGGAGAAGAGAAGAGCGCAGAGAGCGCACAACGCGTAAAAGTAGGTGAATGGAGCATGAAGCAGAAGACAACAACTGAAGAGCAAGGGGGAGGAGGGCAGAACATGAAACGCAACGCGCTGTTGTTGCAATACAATATGAAAATTGTTCTGCCTAAAAATGAACAAATTGCCAGACACGACGCTTTATTGTTGTTGTCGCATTGCATACAAATACACATACAAACATATGCATAGCAATGTCTGTATGTATGCATGTGCATATAATTAATGCCTGCGCCTGTGTGCGTGAGAGTGCGTGTGTGTGTGTGTGTGGACACCACCTGCCCTCGGGTTATGCTCTAATGATCATCAAGAGACTGCGAGAGAGCACACACACAATCACACTTATACACACACACACATGCATAGTGACCTCAAATGCTTATCTGCATTTCACATGCGCTTTTTTGGCAGCTGCTGCACTCACACATGCACATACACACAAACTCTCACACATATTCACACACACACACACAGTTATGTGCTTGCATATTCCAATAGCGTAATTGTTGTAACGTTTATTCCGTTGCAATTGGACATTTAATAATTACGATTAATTACGATTTACGTTTTACGAATCGAGATTCACGATTTCATTCGTTTATTCACGCAACTTTTTACAACCGAACGAACGATGGACGAGGGACGAGGGGAGGGAGACGAATTGACTTTTCGACTCTCCACTCCTCACTCACCCCTCTTAACCATCTCTTCACACTCTCTCAATTGCCACTCAATAACTGCATTTTGTGTAGATTTTCACCTTGAGCATTGATAACAGCGCGAGCGCCGTAATTTTCACAATCACTTACGACTCTAATTATGCTAATTACTTCACTGCTGCTGCTGCTGCGTTATGCGCGCATTTGTTTAGGGAATTTTCGACAGCTCGAAATTCCATTCACTACAAACTAGCGATGTGCAGCTCGCATCGATAACTGCGGCAGCGCACGTAAGCAGTCGAACATCGAGTGACAGGCATCGAGTACACACACACACGGCGCTATCGATTAACCACATCGAACAGGTTTGAGTTCGAGTGCCGGCCTGTTGAGCGTGACAACGCTATTGCACAAATCACTGCAAATATTTTAAAAATATATTCAATTGAACTAATTATTTAATTTAATTCTTTTGTAATAATTTCCATCGGCATGTGAAAATAAATTTTTACCCGCTTTTAAAACTCAAAATAATTTGTTATTTTCCAACCCTGGGCAACGATGTTCAATGCATCGATTATCTTACAAAATTCTAGGTACAACGACGATTTGTTTTTTATTCATTTTATTCATTGCTCAGATTTCTTAGCGATAATATAATATGAGAGTTGGGCCAGCGAAGGTTCTACATTCGAGCATAATTAAAAGGCGGCAAAGATATAATATTTTTATTTGTATTTTTAATTTTATATTTTATAAGTTTTAATTACTGATAATATGTATGTATGTATGTATCTATGTATGTACTGCGTGGCGGATGGGTTGCAGGTATGTATGTATGCATGTATGTATAATGAAATGTATGATCTCTTAGCGATAATAATATATGAGAGTTGGGCCATTACTGCCAATATGCATAAATGTATGTATGAAATGTAAATGTAAATGAAATGTATGACCCAAGCTGTTAATATTGGCCAGTTGCTATATATTAATGCGAGATGCCTTTCTGGATTTCTTGTTCGGCGATCTTAATCTCATCTGGACGCTGCGATAGTTCCGCACTCTTAGTATCCACTGTAAAAAATAAATGTATATCTTATATTCGCCATAAACTCGAAAGAAATATAAATGTGAATGCGCACCTGGTTTATCCTTCTTCTTTATTTTGCCTATATTTCCGTGCTTTGCCTTGGCCTTAGCTTTCGCCATTTTCTTGTGGATAAGTTTAGCCTTCTGGAGGGCAATTGATTCCCTCACCATCTTAACCATATCACGCTGCACGTCGAGTAGTTTGAACTGCAGCGCTGCCAAGCAAGGATATAGCCTAGCGTCCGTATCGGAATCCATATCGGAATCCGAATCAGAATCCAGGTTCGAATCAAAACCCGAATCCATATCGAATTCAATATCCCGGTTTTTGTTGAGTTTGTTCATGATTATTTTTTGCTAAACAAAATTTAAATCACAAAATTCAAAAATGCCACGAATTTTATTTGTTATTTTATGGAGCGACGAGCTTAAACTCAACCAACACGAAAGGCGCTTATGAAAACAATGAAAATAATTTGGTTCTGTCGAGGTAAATGCAAAGCCTACTAATTATACAAAAATGTAATATGACAATCCATAGAGTAACTAAAACCAGAGTGGAATTGTCACGCCCCCTGTCGTCGTTATCGATGGAAATGTTTCAACCCGGATTGGAACGGTTATTTAACAGAATGTTAATTAACAGAGGCGAACAAGATAAATTTGCTCTCAATGCTAACCACTCAATACCCTTTACAAAAATTGCCTTATATCTAGCGGCAGCGGCATACAAGGTAATTTGAAAGTGTATCTACGGTACGACTGTCCAAACGAAAGAGAGACAAACTATTCATACAAAAATGTAATATGACAATCCAAATATTTACGTCAAATATTTTGTTAACTTAAAAACTGGAATTAAAAAAATAATTCAATAAAAATAATTAATTCATTTTATGCTATTGTAGAAATACATTTTTACACAAATTCACAATTCAAAATACTCTTTTCCAACACAGGGCAGCGTATCGATGAGTGATGTATCGATAATCTTACGATATTCTCGCCACAACGCCACCAAACCAAATCAACAGATTTTTTTTGTTGGTTTATAGACTTCTTCAAAGTTTAAATATATTGCATTGTTAATTAAATTATTATGAGCGCAGCAGCACTGTGCGTTAAATGTTAATGTGTTTGTGCACTTACAATTCAAATACAATTTGTTCGTTTCCAACACTGGGCAGCGTATCGATTAGTGATGTATCGATAATCTTACGATATTCTCGCCACAACGCGAACAAACCAAATCAACAGATTTTTTTTTTTGGTTTATAGACTTCTTCAAAGTTTAAATAAATTGCATTGTTAATTAAATTATTATGAACACAGCAGCACTGTGCGTTAAATGTTAATGTGTTTGTGCACTTACAATTCAAATACAATTTGTTCGTTTCCAACACTGGGCAGCGTATCGATTATTAATGTGTCGATAAACTGGGCACAACGCGCACAAACCGCGCGAATCGTCAATAATATTTTGTGCTTATTGAAAAACCTGAGTTAAAGTTGAAGTAAATTGGATTGTTAGTTAAGTCGCATGTTAAGCATGTCGGAGGCGGCGCTGTACACGTGCAAGCAGCTGCTGTTCGGGCGCTGCATCAGCGCGCTGCTGCTCTCAGTGGCCGTGCAGTATCTGCTGCTGACGATTTTTCTGCTCTTTGTGAATTTCGAGCTGTGGCATCCACTAAACTGGCTGTGGGGCACGCTGCAGCTGCTGTGCAGCATGTACACTTGGCTGGCCAGCCTGCCACTGATCGCGGCTGTTGTACTCTACGGCCTGACGCTGGCGCATCAATATCTAGCAGAGCGTCCCTACTGCAGCAGCCGCTTTCGCTGGTGCCTAAGGAACGGAGGCAGGAAGCTGCTCTTTCTAGGCGCGCACATGCTGCTGGGGTTGCTGACCGCCTGGCTATACGTGGGCTATCTGCAGCCGGACTACAGGTGGGCAAAAATCTCACAGATCCAACAGTGTCTAATCCCAATCCCTAATCCCTAGGAGCCTGCTCTATGTGTACTATGGAGAGCGCAGCCTCAGCTCCTGCCATGTGTATCTGCTGGGCATGGGCCTCTGCGCTGGCGCTTATCACTTCTGCAGGCGGCATCTGCGCAAGGAGCTGAAGCTGCAGCTCTGGCTAACCGAGCTGCCCCTTGCTGATCAGCTGCGGGATTTGTTTTACTCCGCACGTCTGAAGACGCTGCTGGAGCCGTTGTTAGTGTCGCTGTTTTATGCCTGCGGCTATGCGCTGTGCGGCACGCTGCTAAAGAACAGCCTGGCTGGCCTGCTGGGCGTGGCAGGTGACGATCGGCTGCAGGGATTTGGCGCCATCGCTGGTGATGCCCGCCTGCTCTGCTACGCCTGGCTGCTGGCGGCGCAGCTGCTGTGCAGCATGCAGCTGATCAGCCGCTTCTACTGCATACTGCTCTCCAGCGATCTGCCGCTGGTGGTGCAGCAGCAGCAGCAGTTGGAGCAGCAGCTGAGCTTTGTGGACGTGCTGAGTCTATCGAATGTGCACGTGGCGCAATCCCTTGCCGCCTATGCCTGCTACAAGTTGTGCAGCTACCAGGATGCCACTGTGCGCCAGCAGATCTTTGAGCTCAGCGAGCCGGGACATCGACCTGTTAACTGGCGTGCGCTGTGCGACATCTGCCTGCAGATGCTCGGCAGCTACACGCAGCAGCTGGGCGAGTCCATGCAGCAGCTGCAGACGCACAGCGGCAGCCAGCAGGTGCAGGCGGATCTGCGCTCTGCGCTGCTGGCCGAGAAGCTGCTGCAACGTCGCTACAATCAGCAGCACAACATACGCTCAGCTGTGGCGCCCAGCCAGCAGCAGTTGCAAGGGGAACGGCAGGGGGTAAAGCGGCCCAGCTGCTATGCCCGCCTCTGCCAGCAGCTGGAGGACGCAGTGCGTCGGCTGCCGGGCATCGTCTATCTGTTTACGGAGCCGCAGGGCGCCAGAACGCTGCATCTGCTGGAATACTCGGAGCCGATTGTTTGGATCTCGCAGGCCATGGCGCACATCTGTGTCGCCTCCCTCACCGAGGATCGCTATGGCGTGCTGCAGGAGGATCTGCCGGCGATCCTGCAGTGCCTGCAACAACTGCAGCAGCAGCTGGAGCAGCTCAACAGCAGCTTGTGTCAGCTGCGCGCCCGCAACCGCAGCTTCCAGCTGCTGCGCTCGGCCGTCAGCCGCAGCCTCTACAACGTGGTGCACAACTTCGACAAATATCTGGAGGAGCTGCTGCCGCAGGAGCAGGTGCTGCAGCTGCGCAGCTTCGTCGGCCACGAACAGTAGAGTGCCAGAGGAGCAGCAAGGTCTGGAGCAGTCTTTGGTCAAAGCACTGTTGTTTGTTATCAAGAAAAAAGCTAAAATAAGCAGAATAAAAATGTGCACAAAAAAAACAGTAAACAGCCAAGCTTTTGCTTAAGTAGTTGCTTAAAATTAAACCGGAATGGGCGGAGCAGATCAGTCGGACGCAGCCGACTGTAGAATACCCTGTACCCTCTATTTGAAAATTGATTTTTAAAAATATATATATATTTATTTTAATCGATTGCACTGTTCATAAGTTTCTGAAGAAATGTATATGTAACACTCAGAAGAAGGCGTGGCAAACCCCACAAAGTATATATATTCTTGATCAGGACGACGAGTAGAGTCGATATAGCCATTTCCATCTGTCATTCCGTATGAACATCTAGATATGAGAGCTATTTCTGGTTCACAATTTCAGTTATTTAAGAAGATATGCAAGACGCAAGACAATACCTAGACCTTCCCGCGAAAAAATCGTAACCGACATTTTTTGGATTTCCGGTTTTTGATGCAATTATGTACATAATTAATCAACGCATCTATACAAAAATTTCATAATCAAATTACACGTATTTACCGAGTTTTCAGCCTGTCAAATATATCGTAAGCGCCATATATTTATTTCGAACGCGCTCGAAAAAAACCGTTCTGTAAAATTTGCTTTTGTCGCTTACGATTTTTACGCGGGAAGGGCTCGATATATAAAATAGTACAGGGTATTTTACTGTTGATCACATCCGACTGCAGCGCCGTCCTTGCTGGTTTATAAATTTTGTAAAATTCAGAAATGCAAAACTTGCTGCACAAAAACAGCCAGATCTGGCGGGAAAAAGCGAATGCGACAACACTGGTTGCAAGTAGAGCTGGATGCGATCTTTAGTACGATCTTTTCGATCGATCTAATGCAGCTCCAGTTGCAAGTGGCAGTTGTAGCGCGTGTTTTAATGTTTGCTTTTGTTATTTGCAATAACAATAAAAATTAATAAATACATTGTGCTGCTGGCAGCGTTGGCTACATAGACACTGCCTATTTAGGATGCCAACGGATTACAGCCAACAATTACGGTTCTATACATTATTGACTTTTTGCCTAGACTAATAGATTTAACAATGATGCTGTTCAGCTCAGAGGCGTCATGGGGATGCTCCTGCTCCTGCTCCTGCGCCTGCTCCTTCTCTCACAGCCTCGTCCAGGGATCGCTCCAGGGATTGTGCCTGCTCCGAAGGCTGCTTGCGATTGCTGAATATTTTGGTTTCCAGAAAGTTGAGCGCCCGAAAGGCCATGCCGCCCGTGGGATCGTAGAGACCCTCGTAGGGTTTGGGGGGATTTCTGGAGCTGGCGCTCTGGTCGGGCGTGCTGGGGTCAAAGGGCGCATACTCCAGCAGCGGCTCCTTCTTCCAGCTGAAGATGTTGCGCGAATCTATGCAGCAATATAGTATATAGCATATATATCTTTATATATATATCTTCTTGTACGCACCCAAATCGGCCAGGACGCGCGTCATCTCGCGTATCTGCGCGTCCTGCCGCTCCAGGCGAAAGCTGAGCTCTGTGAGGTCGTTGGTCAGCTGCATGCGCTCCGCCTGCATCGCCTCGTTCTTCTTGTTCTCCTTGATGGTCTGGCGGGAGTATTCGAAGATCAGCAGCCCGGCGCCGATGCTGAAGATGATGAACTCGCCCAGCAGATTGGCGCCCAGCTCGATGGCCATCGCCTCCGTCAGCGGCGGCACCGTCACAGGCCTGCCCAGATTCAGCGCCCACATCTTCGTCTTCACCTCCACCCAGTTGTAGACTGCAAGTGTAAAACACAACAATTTCATTGAGTTTTCATTACGTTTTCATTGCGTTTCCATCGTGTCTGCTCACACTGTGCCGGTGGCATGCATATGTACTTCCTGAAGAAGGGACTGGACTTTGCGTTCGACTTCAGCACATTGGCAATGGGCTTGCTGATCTGCTTGATGGCCAAAACGCCGAGTTTGGCGGCTGGGAACACGCCAATAACCATTGTTCCTGCGTTATTATTGTATTACAAAATCTCGGCATGAAAAATCAGTGCTGTCTCTGCTTAGCGAACATCGCTATCGATAACGATAACTATCCATTTACAGTGGCGGTTCATAGCAGCGTTAACAGTGTTGAGCTAGATTATCCGTTTAAATTAGCTAAAAATAAAAAATTAATTTGCTAAACGAGCTATATACAAAAACAGCAAATTGCTTGCATGTTTGTCTCATAAGGTGCGCCCACTGGTTCGTATAATAACAACAGTTGGTAGAGAATAACAAAATTAAAACAAACACCCAAATAACCATACGCTTCCTAACATAAATCTGTTAAGATAACATTGTTATAACAGGCGAGCTAGATCAGGTTGAAAAACTTTTGCTATCGATAAAAATGTAACTGAAAGAGCGTGAGGGAACTAGTTCGTGAGTTCATTTTAGTGAGTCATTCAAATGAGCGATTCCGCGCATCTCTAGTGTGCACTCTTTAACAGCTGAATGGCAACTTTGTGCTGCATTTTGAAAATATATAAATACTTGTTGCGCATGAAGCCAGAAATCAAATGTTTTCCAGCCATCGGCATTTGAAGCGAAAGACACCGGCGCAGGGCATAGATCGGAGGGAATATATAGGGCACCTGGTAGATGAATACTACACCTCGACAAACGTTGGTGAGCAACTGAAATTCTTAGATTTCCATAGACTCTGGTGATATAAGCATCCAAATCTTTCAGAGGCGCTGGAGCAGGTTACCGCTAATCTCGCCAACTTTGCCTACGATCCTATCAATTGGCCCCATTTGCATGAGGCGGAGGCTTTAGACGTATTCCTGACAGCTCTGGAAACGCAGAATCAACAGCTGCAGTTGCATGCAGCGGCGGCCTTGTGCAACATTTGTTTGGGCAAGTTTTTAAAATATAATTCTTTATTTATTTACGATTAATATCAACTATAGACATTCCATAGCGCCATTAAATTTAAGCATAAAACTAGATTAAAGAAATCAATTAAATTATGAAATCAGTTTAAAAACGAATCAAAAAGGCTACAGTCGTACGCAACCGACAGTTTAGTACCCTCGGTAAAATACGCCCCTATCCGACTGTAGCCCTTCCGACTCGTTAAACTTCAGAAGGGGGCGTGTCCCCACAAAGTATGTACATATATGCTTGATCAGGACGACGAGCTGATTCGATATAGCCATGTCCGTCTATTCATCATCCGTATGAACACCTAGATCTCAGAAATTACAAGAGCTAGAGACTCCATATTCGGTACTTAGGTTCTCTTATTCAGTAATCAGATTCAATTTGTTTCATATTTTGATTACCTCCATTACTTCCGCTACAAATCGCAAGAACCTGATGCTGCCACAGTTTCAAAGCTTTAGACTTGTATTTTGAAATATTTGTAGCTTATGGCATTCTCTATCGACGCTGTGAATGGCGATACGATCGGATAAGAAACAGCGAAGATATGCCACAGACAATTTTGTTGTTCATTTTATTAATCCCAATGTTTCATTCATCACTAATAATTTATTTTTTTTTTTTAAGAATGCCAAAGTATTTCTTAAGTCAAGTTTTTTTAATTACATTTACTTTGTTTTTTACATATTACATTTTATTGTTACCTCTATCAAATTTTTATAAAAAATGCAAATTAATATAATTTTTATTTAATATCCTTGAATATTTACAGACATTACAGCTGCTAAATTCATAACTGAAAACATAGCAAAACTAAGAAATCTGTTTTTGAGCACGGAGCACTCCGAAATCGTGCTCCATATTCTGGCTCTGCACTACCAACTGCTGAGTGCTAACTTGGCCAAGAGGAAGCCGCTGATTAAGCCCGAATTGCTGCAGCGTGTGCAGCATTGGCGACAGGCCTCGAAGGATTTGCGTTTGGTGAAGCTCTGCCAAGTGTTTCTGGAGGATTTCGGCAGTCGCATCGAAGTAACCGAACTAAAAAATGTTGCAACTACGTCGACAGCTGTGCACCCGCCAGATTCAGGTGATCAAGAGGTTCACGCAGCAGGATCTTGAGACCTTTGCCCAGTTTACCGGGGATTTCAACTTTATACACTCAAAGCAGCTGCCTGAAACCGAGCGCAGAGTCCATGGAGCTCTATTAAATGCCGTTGTTGCCGGCATCATTGGCAGCAAGTTGCCAGGACCCGGCACAGTGGTACTAGAGCAGAGTTTCAAGTTTCTGAAACCCTGTCGCATCGAAACCGATGCAGAGTTCACAGTGCGTCTGCTAAATTCTCGCAAGATCTGCACCGTGGAGTACGAGTGTCGACAACTGAATGAAATTGTTTTCAAGGGAAATGCCAAGTTACTGACGACAGCAAATCAATTTAAAAGTTAAATAGAAAACATAAATATTTAAATATGTTTGATATGTTTAAAAAAAATGGGTTTTCCTTGACTTTTTTTTCTCTATTTCATATTTAATTTAGTTTCTGTTTCTTGCGAAAAAAAAACTTTAACTAAAACTTGAGTTACATATAAATTTTCATTTTAATTTACGCTGTGTTTAACTTTGGCTACAGCATTTATATTTAAATAAACCATTTTTGTTTTTAAATGTTTATATCCAAATTTTTGACTTCTTGTTAATAAATTCGACAGCTGGCCCAAAACAAAAACACTTTTAATTTGAAGTTTATGGATTCCTATATTTAAGAAGGAAATTATTAAAATTGTAATACTGTCTTAGCAAAATCTAATTGGTAATGCGCGTTCAAAGTTAATCAAAATTGGCTATTTTCGTTTAAGGAGTAATACTCCCTCAATGATATCTATATTGATGGAGAATATCTTAACTCATTCAGATTTTTTCAAAAACAAATCTTTGTAATCCCAAACAGGATCTAAAAACAGACCAAACCAATTAAAAATAATACATTTTTAAGCCGAGAACTCGAATTTGTACTCCCAATATGCTTAGTTTTTTCTTTTTTTCGAAAAAAAAAATCATTTGTAATTTAAAACAAGATCTAAAAATCAACGCGTTCATACAGACATACAGACGGACGGACAGACAGACGGACATCGCTAAATCGACTCAGCTCGTCTCCCTGATCACGAATATATATACTTTGTGGGGTCTGCCACGCCTCCTTCTGCCTGTTACATACATTCTGACAAAGTTATTAACCCTATTTTTCCCATTTTTCAAATGGGGACAGGGTATAAAAATATATATAACAAATCGAAGTGATTATTTTTTGGTGAAAGGTATGTATATTTATACCCTGTGCCCATTTGAAAAATGGGAAAAACAGGGTTAAAAACAGACTAAAGCAATTTAAAATCCCAACCGATTAAATTTCGAAAATAAATCGATTAACAAATCGAATTCGTACTCCAAACATGCCTATAGTTTTGTTTTGTGTTTATTGTCTATTATTTCTTGGTGGCCCGCTTGCCCTCGCCCTTTTTGGGCGGTGCCTTGCCCCGCAGCTTCCTTAGCCGCTTCATTTCCTCCTTGAAGTCCTGGTGCTCATCCCGGAACAGTCCGTAATCCCTTAGGTTCTTCATCAGCAGGTGCGTCTCCACGTGCCTGGGATACCAATTGACAACGTAGTCTCGTTTGTGTATTGGCTCCTCAGCAAACATGCGAACTACCTGCAATTTAATTTAAATAAATTATTATTTAAATTTAATTATATTTAATATTTTTCATACCTTCATGGATTTGTCGTTTGTGGTGCGCGCCACTTCGCCGAATATGCGATTCGATAAATAGTTCATGCGTCGTGCGTACTGCGTGCCGAGCTTAACCAGCTCGCTGTATTTGTACGAAGACATGTTAAGTCAACTATAGGAGATTAAAATATAAATAATAAAAAATCTAAACTCAATTGGGGTTATGTCACTCTCACAACACACAAATCAGCTGTTTGCTTCGCAAGGCATCGATTCTTTAAACAGCATCGATAACATGGTTGCTTGCCGGCTTGCACTTATCGGTATTTAAATTCAAACTGGCATACGCGTTTTAAACTTGGCCAAACAACATATGGGCATTTCCACAGAAAGGTCCACCGGGGCCAAAAAATTAAAATTTCTTAAAAATGATATTTTTAACATTTTTAACATTAAGAAATATTAAAATTTAACAGATTTGAAAATATCTATTATAATCTATTATAGTTTTCAAAAAATTCGAATGCAAAGTCGCGAAAACGCATTTTTTGTCATTTTGACGTTTTTTAGGGCATTTTTTTTTTGAAAACAGCTTCTCAAACAGAAGCATCATGCTCAGTCATTTGTTTTCAAAATCACTCTCCTGTTATGTAAAAATAAATAATTCCAATTATTTTTGTCAATTTAAAAACATTATAACCATTTGTTCCTTAAATACTTTCCAACAACAACAATAACAAAAACATACATAAAAATGGTCACGTGCCAAATGTCACGTTACAATTTTTTTAAATTGAATTAAAAAAAAAAATGCAAGTCATCTTTGAAAAAAATCATAACCATTTTGAAGAGGCATCCATGCACAAGAGTTTAAAATTTGTTGCATTAAAATATTGCCACTGGATTCGCTAATATTGGCGATTGAATTGGTTGACCTCAAATGCCACTACCATTTTCTTCCGGTGACAAATGTCTTGAATTTTTCAATTTTCTTAAAAATGAAAAGTTACCCAAAATCAATCTTTCCACCAATGAAAGAGCTAATTAAATGCTATATGTTAAGCCTTTCAGAAGAAAAAAATATCGCTTCCTTTTAACCGTTTTTTTACTTTGAACGCGTACGAATGTCTTGTGCGCGACTGTGGAAATGCCCATATACATATTTGTAATTTGTATTAAATTAGTAAAGAAAATTATAATATAAAATAAATTTCAAACTGAAGTTGTGCTATATCACAGCTTCAGCATGCGAATCAGCTGTGTAAAAGAATCGATTTTATAATTGCTCACAGAGTAACGAAAGCTTATCAAGAGAAGAAATTTGCGCCAGCCGATATCGATCACAAATTATGGCTTTGTTGCTTTGTGAGTTTACCGCCTTACAGTTATCGATATTCAAATGAAAGGTTATACAATTCAAATACGGCAAATCAACGTTTATTTCTAAATGGTAACTAAACATAACATTAGTCGGAATAATAAAATGTTAGACACAAGAACAACTTTTAAATCATGCACTCAAGTTATACTTAATACAAATTTCACACAGTTTCAATCGTGCCGCGGCCCTTGCGTCTGCCTTCCGCACTCGTCGAAGCATCGGCATCGTTGCCGATGAAGGAAGTCTCCTCGGAACTCTGCACCGGCAACACTTCCCGGGCAATGGACACGCCTCCATTGATTTGGCTCAACAGGGCGTTCGTGCCCAGCAACGAGGACTCTCGGGGCGATGCGCTGTGCACCGACGTCGACTCGTAGTGAAGGGTGCGGGAGGGTGTATGAGCACGGGACGATGGAGAATGACTGAGGCCCAATCCGCTGCGCGAGTGTGGACTGTTGTTGCGGGAGTGCGGGAAATCCTCCATGGGTATTTCCTCCGAGCTGTAAGGGAGAGGCTGGTTTTAGCAAGGGTTGTCAAAAAAATCTATACTATCGATAATTTCGACAATCGATGGTGTATAATATCGATAATTTCAACAATCGATAGTGACTATCATCGACAACAATCAATGAATCGGTTATCTAAATTGTTTGCCTCGATTAATCGATTGCGATCGGAAACAAACGATTATACGATAACATCAGATGTGCTATCGATTAATTTGTTTAGAAATTGTATCAACCTACCGCGGTCTTGGCATGCGTGGACTTCCCTCCCGTGATCGATTGGCGGAGCTGCGAGGTTGGGAGCTATCCCTGGAGTGTGCCGAACTGTGGCTGCCTCCGCTAACACTCGGCGAATGGTCGCGATCGAAGCTGTCGGGTCGCAGAGTCGAGGGCGAACTAGAGCCGGCATGGGGACTACGACGTCTTGAGCGGCTGCCGCTTTCATTACGTATGCTGAGAATTAAAGTAAATAAAGTTAGCTTGGAGTTGTTGCGGATACAAATAAGTTCGGTGGGGTTTCTTATCAGTTCAATTACAAAGGATTTTTATCCTTTCTTTTCGTTTTTGGAGATAACCCCATTTAGTACCAAAAAAAAAAAACTTCAATTAAAATTCAATTCGACATGAAGTGTTTCCTTATACCATACTTCTAATCTTTCTAAAATACCCAAAGTCCAACTTTTTATTGAAATAATAATGGTCAGAAGCATTTTTAACGATTCGGCAGGGCTACAATCGGACGTAACCCTTGTTATATATTTTCTTTCATAACTTTTGTATTTATAGAACAATTTCATTGCGCTTTTCAGCATATATAAATAGGAAGATAAAGATAGGATTTGAATAACAGCTTGCTAAATTTAATATTGCGCATTTTATTCGGATTTTATCGATTAAGGCGTTAAGTGGGCGTGGCATGGAACATTTGAAATAAAGTTTATCTAAGTGTGCTATACATCTATCTATATTCTAAATTTCGCAGCTCTCGCTTCAATAATTGCTAAGATTTACAATACTCCTTATACAGGGTACAGGATATAAAAAACGATCCAACTGAGTGTAAAGTAAATTACCCTTCTAGAGAGCGATTCTGCGCCATCTGCGTACGGCTAACTCCGGCGCTGTTGTTGCTACGAAGCACGGCGGCAAATCCTGGAACCCGATTCGCCGTAAGACTGACGCCCTTCTGGACGAGGCGTGCGTTGGCCGAGTGGGAGGATGATACGGGATAGATGGGGGAGTCGAGCTGTCCGGGAATCTCGATAAGCTGCGCTATCTGATACATCTTCTTCTGACGCGCCTTGCTGCGTCCCTTCGTCAGGCGCTGCTTGGCCGCCATGCAGCGAATGTGATCATCGAAGAGGAATTTGGCAGAGAGGAGGGGGGTGCGGTTGTGGGTGACGCCGCCGCGATGCACCGTTATGTGCAGGCAGCGCGAATCGTCCTTGTCCCCCTGCACCTCCACGTCCTGCAGAAAGCCCACGAACTTTGCCACGCCCCAGCCCAAGAGCTTGGCATCCGGCTCTACGAGTATCAGCTGTAAAGCATCGATCACTAAGAAGCGTCGTTGCTTCGCGTTATCCTTGGCCACCACAGTGCAGGCGATCAAATCGCTGTTATCTGTAAAAGTCACACGATATAGAAAGGTATTTATAAAGAGTATAAACATGGAAATAAAGCAGAAAAGAAAAAGAAAGCTAGGTTATTCCAAAGAGTCTACATTCTGCTTTAGATTATTTGATAAACATAACCAAAAATTCTACAAAGCGAGCGTTAATCAACACATTTGTTTTAAATGTTAGCTAATTATATCTGGTACCCATTAAATATTTTGCCCATAATTTTTACTGTGTGTATAACTTACTCAGATCCAGCACATTCTCCACCTGCACGAGGTTAATCACGTTCGTCAGAGGCAGGAGGGATTCCTTCTCGTTCAGAAACTTTTGGCACGTGCGTCGCAGCAGGAAGTACACGCGGATGGCCCGACGCGCCTTCTCCACCTCGCCACAGGGCAGACGGCGAGTGAATCCAATGCCGGTCAGGGGCGTTCCCGTCGGGGGCAACAGTATGGTTGAATCCATGCAGAGAAACTCGACGTTCAGCTGCGCCTTGCGCATCTCATTGTATTCGTCCTCGAAGAGGTCCAGAAATATATCCTCCGACTTGTAGAAGTTGCGCAGTACAACCATCGACTGGTTGCGTGCCCCAAAGAGCAGACCCTGCTGTGTACTCGTGATACAGGGTGCCTCATCAGCACTGGGTTTGGTAAACCTCAGCAACAGCTCAAGCGCAATTTCCACAGTAATCAGACGTATGCGACAGGCTGTAAGAAACAAGCACAAACAAGCCAATTGCTTTTTTTTAGATCTCGAGAACTACAAGAACTAGAGCTATCAAATTTGGGATGTAGATTGCTATAGAATTCACGCAGCTAAATTTTATTACAGATTTACGATACCCTGCTCACTTCTTCTAAAAATTGATTGAAGAAATTCATCAGTTGGAACTTAAAATTTTAATTTTGTTTCTGCTAACAAACATTTATCAACAGGGGTTTATCGAAAGGGGTTTAAATGGAGCTCCGACAGATCAAAATAATTTATATAACCAATATATATCTATAGATCTACTTACCAGGTTGACTCGACTGCGTGATGATGGTCAGCAGATGCTCAATGATTGCGGTTCTGTAGCTGTAGGATCCATGCATGGACTTTGACAGCACCTGATCAAACCATTCGTTTTTAATGCCTGTGGAGCAAACAAGTAAATTAAAAAGATACATCGATGATTATTGAATTAATCGATTAGTATGGGAAGTGAATAAAGTTACATACCATCTGGTACGGGGTGCCAAGACACACACACATACAAAATTAGCATTGAAATGTTCAAAGAGATGAAGAGAGATTGTGAGAAGAGCGCAGTTAGCAGTTAGGGTTAGATGAGCATTGAGCGGGATCCAAGTAGCGTGGGCAAACCATCGATAACGATAATTTCAAAAAACGATAATAATCGACAATGATAAGAATCGATTAATCAAATAGTATACTGTATTAATCGACTGTGTGCCTAAACAATCGGCTCCTGGCTACTAAGTCACTTACCTTAGTAAGACTAAACAATCGATTTTTAACTCACGATAATATCGATTTCCTCTTGAAATTATACCATATAAATAGTTTGTCTCGATTCATATCTATCAACAATATCGATAATGATTTCAATAGTTTTGCCAATAGTTTATATTCGCTTAAAATAATGATTTCTTTTACCAATTATTTTATATAAATTGTTTGCCTGGATTAAACGATTGTAAAACTTGGCAATCGGTTTATAATTATCGATTGTTATCGATAGTTTTGCCAACACTCGTTACCAGCTCATCGAAGACTACTTACCACGATTATGGGACATGGCATAGATCAAACAGAGTGATAATAGCGCCAGATAATCGTTCTCGGTGCAATCCAGGGCCTGGAGCACGGTGTCTAGAAAGGGTTTGGAGAGCTCTCCGTAGGCGGGCGTTGAGCTGGACTGTTGGAGGCGTTGCTTCTCCTCGTCTGTGATGTTGCCAATGTTTTCCAACTGCGTTGCAGCTGCTGCTGGCGTCGATTCCACGCCGCTGTCTTCGCTCACAACGTCGGTTGAGGATGAACTCGTCGTGATCTGTCCGACAACCGTATCGAGCGCCTGTTCGAGACTCTCGTCGGGTGCACCGAAGCCAGGCACGACAACCTCACGATGTTCCACATACGAGTTGAGTATCTCCGCAGCACCCTCCTTAAAAACGCTATGGTCGCCGTTGAGGATAACCCAGGCCAGGGCGTGCACCAAGGGCGCATGGGTGACGACCAGAAAGACCAGGGAGAGCAGATAGAGCGCTACAATGGAGCTGACGCGTGGATTGTGCATCTCCTGTATATCGATGTGCACATTCCGATTTAGTACAGCCGCCAGATTCTGCGTTACGACCGCCAACGAGGGCGGCGGAGGTGCGGGAGTCAATGAGAATATATACAGAGGCACGAACAGCTTGTGCAGCAGATGCTCCGTGAGCACCGCGTTCAGATCCTTGATGTCCAGCAGCAGAATATCACTCAGATAGTGCAGATGATCCAGATGCTCCGCAACCAAATTCGACAGCTTCTGATTCGACTGATGGCTGCAAAAAAGAGAGCATTACAACTCAATTTTCTTGCTTATATGGGAAACACAAATTAGTTTGGTACGTTTTTTTTTAGATCTCGAGAACTACGAAAGCTGGAGTTATCAAATTTGGAATGCAGATTGCTACATAATCTAGGCAGCAGAATTTTGTTACAGATTAATGATAGTTTTCCCACTTTTATTAAAAACAGTCTTCTAACTGTTACCAATACTAAAAAATTTTGGGTGTATTAGATAGGTTAGATATCAAACCATAATAGTCACTTCATTGCCCTCAAAAAACGGACCGAACTAATTTGTGCCTGCAAAAGTTATATAGCTATATAGTTTATATAGCTTTCAAAAACCATAAAACCTACTCGATATCTGTGCGCACGCAGATGTCCAGCTCCAATATGTGCTTGCCTATGAACCAGACCAAATTGCTGAAGTATGGAGCTGCAGTTCTATAAAAAAAGAATTGTTTTTTAATATTTTAAATCCCTCTGAAGAGGCAGAACTCACTTGTCTCTGATAAAACGCAGCATGCTGGCATTTTGCACCTTGTAGACGTTTAGGGAAATTGTGCGCACCGCAATGCGCACCATGGACTCGGGATGGTTAAAGAATTTTATAGCCTCCGTGTAGAGGGGAAAGTCATTCGTATGCTGTCGAAAGTTAAGAGGCATTAATAACCATATAGACTACTAAATGTTGGGGTATTACAGAACCTACCTCATTGTAGAAAAAGTGTATGGTGTGTGTGTTTAGCTTTAGGCTGAGCGTTTTGAGAAAAAGTATATAATATCCCATTACATCCTCGTCGGAGAAGTCGAACTTGTGCACCATTATCGAGTTCACATGATTGTTGCTCAGTAAATAATCTAAATAATCATAAAAATCAAGAGTCAGAATATGGTATTATTTAAAAAGTAGGACTACAAATCCAAAACAATTGTTTGAGAAGCGAATTACCGATTCGAAACCCGTTTCATAAATAGTTTTAGTTCGAAAAAGTATGATTCGACCTGCACAACGCTTGGTTTTTGGTTTCGATTAAGGTTCGTCTAGTCATTATAAATAAAATTGAATTTAAAACAAAAACTAAGCTTAGTTTTTGTATTATAAAAATTATTAATATATAGACTTTTTAAAAACGATTTCTATTGAACTAAAAAAAAACTAAAAATTGTTTGATTTAAACCGAACCAATTGGTTCGAACCGGGTTAGGATGCAGTATTTTGTTAATGTCCGGTTCGATGCAAGGTTTCGGTTCGGTTCGGTTCAACCGATTTGCTCCTATACGTACACAATGAGGTCTCGTTCCTGATGTTCTCGAAGAGAATGTTCAAAGTCTGCAGCAGCTGCACGCAGACGAAACTGGAACCTCCGCTCTTCTGACGCATAATGTGCAGGAAGTAAGATAGCATGTTTTTCTCCAAGAAGAAACTGCAATAAATATTGGAAGAAGCGAATTAAAATAGGGGCTATAAGGGAGGAGAGGGAAGACTTACTCAAAGACTAAGGAGTCATGTTGATCGCCCCAGATGAGAATCTCGGCAATGCAGCGCAGGGATTCTACGAGAAGACCCCGATTGCTCTCCGATACCGTTGTGTTCTTCTCCAGAATGCTGTACAGGTACTTGAGATGGTCCAAAGAGAGACGGTTCTTGGGGCGTCCCCCCCAAGGCCCCCCGAACCAACTACGACTGCGAAACATTTTGCGCAGTGTATTTTGCACTAGATTTCAACTAATCTCAGCTACGCATTAGCTATGCCGTTACTTTCAGCAATTATATATAACTTCGATCTATTTACACATCGTATAATGCACACCAAAGACTTTCCCAAAATCGCATTTGGGCTGGCGCGAGGTGGGGGGAATATTTACACTCGCATTGACTTGGAGTCAAGATTGCCAAT
The DNA here is from genome assembly GCA_035045125.1 of Hypselothyrea guttata. Lineage (NCBI taxonomy): Eukaryota > Metazoa > Arthropoda > Insecta > Diptera > Drosophilidae > Hypselothyrea > Hypselothyrea guttata. Next base: position 608,284 of record JAWNNJ010001716.1, on the reverse strand, counting down.
TAACCCGCAATTTAAGCACAATGAATTTTGCAATATTCGCGAAACGAAAATTAGTTTTATTTGCAAATTGCAATCAACGTTGTTGCTGCTCTGCTTCTTCCGTTTTCGCGAGTATCAACATACGAACAGGTGATGGCCAGTGTTGGCATAAATAGCTAGATTTGCAATGGAAGAAGTGCTGCCAGAAATAGCCAGATTTAAATAACAAAATAATAATTATAAATTTAATAATAACAAAATTGCCAAAAAGAAAAAAATATATAGAAAAAAATATGCAAAAAATAAATAAACATATAATTCAAAACAGCTTGAAAAAAATGTAAATAAATAAATAACATATATAATAAAAATATATACATAATTTAAATATGTTTATTTGATTTATTTGTGGTATATAGTTGCATGCATTTTTTTTTTGATTATCAAATAAAGTTTTTTAAAGCTATTTTCTTAAATTGATTATCTAGCCATCTACAGCAATATCACCCCAGCTTGAGGAGAATTTTGAAATCCGCTATTTAGCGGGCATTTGGGCATCGCTGGTGACGTGCAGAACGACAGCCGACGTCATTTGTACGTTTTGTCGCCAAGCAGCGCTGGTCACACTGAACGCGGACCAATCAGCTGATTCAAAAATCAAAATGTAAACACGTTTTTTAATAGTTAACAATTTGTTGTTATTTGTTGTACATTAACTCTTATTCTGATTAAAATTAATGGAATATGAACCAGAATTCGGATCCTGCTGCATTTGAAAATTCGCCGTGGACAGTCCAAAGGGTCGTAGTATCATATTACCCAAATCCTTGAGGCTGGACATCATTTCGTTCTTCAGTTTCTCATTGCGTGCGTTTATCAGAGGCGGCAGCCTCACCTGCGCTTCCCGCGCCTCCTGCTGCCCCGCATCCAGCTCCGACACACGCTTGTAGTCCGTCAGCGCCTCATCCAGACGGTCCTCCTGCTCGTACAACTTGGCGCGTCTGTAAAGCAAGAAAGGGGATTATTTCATATTTATAATTTACAAATATTTATTAAAGCTATATACTAGTAGGTAGCTTATGGAATACCCCAGCTGTTAATAACATTACAATCGGATAAAAAACAGCAAAGATATGCAACAGACAATATACATAAACATAAAAAGCTACTAGGTATTTTATATCCCTGGTTTAACTCTCGCTGGCCCAACTCTCAATGCAATTTTAATATTCATTCAAACAAACTACAGGGTCTTTTGCTGTCGGTTACGTCTGACTGAAATATATTTTTGTTTACCTGAGCAGGACCCGCACGTAGTCGGGATATAGTTCTATAGCTTTGCTGCAATCGTCGAGCGCCGATTTGTTGGCCTCCAGTTTTATTTTGGCTGCCGCTTGGTTGCCAAAGAGCACCGCCCGCTCCCTGCAGTGCGTGGAGGGGCAGATGTTGAGGGCCTGCGTGTAGAGCTCGACGGCACCCAAAGCATCGTCGTTTTTAAATTTCTCATTTCCTTCCAGTTTTAATTTATCGGCGTTTTCTTTGTTGGCCGCCAAGGCCTCGGCGCTTAATTCCTGCTCCTGTTGACGCAGCTCCTCCAGGCTCAGCTCGCCATCGGGTTGCAGCTCCTCTTTCTCCTCCTTCTCCTCTTTGTCCTCTTTATTCTGCTCGCTTTTTTGCTTCTCTTTATCATCCTCTCCTTCGTCATCGCTCAGCTTGAGCGTGCTGTTCTTCTCTATGATTTCGTTTATCCACTTGTGCTCTGCCTCCCCCAACGCGTCTTGGAAATCATCATCGCTGCACGTTTTTTCAGCCATTCCGCTATATCCTGTTTTTTATACCGTGTTTTTTATGAATTTCACTAAAAATTTGGCGTTGAATGATTTTTTGTTTTATTGCAGGTCCGCAGCTTAGCACATTACGTGCGCACAGTCTGGTCACACTGCCAGCTGGCAGTTGTTTTGTTTTTGAATGCAGTCACACTGCAAGACAGCTGAGCGCCAACACACTAAAAAAAATACTGTCTCAGTGAGAAATACTGCCACTGCAAATTGAATTATACTCATTTTAATTATTAAAATAATGACAACAGACCTATAATTGTTGCTATTTTAAAATAAATTTTGTAAAATTTAAGAACAGCACAATTAAAAGCCAAAATTGCCGCTTCCTGCAGTTTCACAATTTTTCTAGCAAAAGCTCTTCAAAAACAGCCAGATTTGGCGGAACAAAATCGGACTTAACAACACTGACAAAGTATTTTTGTGATTTTGAGCTTGGGCGCAGTATGGTCTCACTGCCAATATTGTAAACACATTGAAATGGTTTTTATAAACGAAGAGGAATCCCCGGATTTTGTGGACATTGAGGAGTTTACTTTAAGCGATTATGTGCCTGCCAAGCCGCTGGAGAGCAACCTGGAACTGATCTTCACCGATGGGGAAGCGGTGAGCGTAAAGAAAAGTCATAAACTTAGGTATTAATATACATTTATTACAGGCGCCGATTGAAGCAAGTGGGGGTCAGCTGAAATGCGGGGAAATCCTGAAATTTCCCTTTGCACGCGCTGGCCATGCGCCTCAATTTGTGAGCATAAAGCAGGCGACGCAGCTGGTGGCAGCGGATGCCACAACAGAAACAAAGCGCGTGGTGCAACTGACGCTGAATGTGGCAGATAAATTCGACTATGAACCCGGCGATACGGTGGCAATAATGCCTAGAAATAGAGGCGACGAGGTGCAACAACTGCTGGAGCGCCTGGGCGTGGCACAGCAGGCGGATGCCACATGCCACCTAAGCCTGAAACTGAACTGCGCCAAAAAGAACGCCAAGCTGCCGGCGCACATTCCGCCCACAACCACGCCCAGAGAAATTCTTACAGATTGCCTCTCGTTGCACAGCGTGTTGCAGAAACAGTTTCTAAGCGCCCTGGCTGGATTCACCAGTGATGCCAAGCAGCGCGCTTTTCTTGGCAGCCTCAGTTGCAAGCAGGGAAGCGCATTTTATCAAAAGCTCTTCCTCGAACGTGGCATGCAACTGTTGCAGCTGCTGCAACTTTGTGGCAGCTGCATGCCGCCGCTGGCGTTTCTGGCCGAGCAGCTGCCGCGCCTGCTGCCACGCCCCTACTCCATAGCCAATAGCCCCCTAGAGGCTAAGGAATCAGAAATCCAACTCATTTACTCGTTGCATGCCCCCAAAGCTGGCCTTGCAACTGGCATGATGGAGCAAATAATTTCCGAGCAACTGCAGCCAAAACTTTTGCTTTATCCACGCCTGCCGAACGCCTTTCGCTTTGAGGCATGCAACCAAATACTTGTGGCAGTTGGCACTGCGCTGGCGCCCTTTTTGGGATTCTTGCAACACAAGCAGCATCTTGGGGCAGCTGCAACAACACAAACCTGGCTCTATGTGGGCGCTAAAACTCCGCAATCGCTGTTGAAGCAACCACAATTGGAAGAGTGGCATGCCTCCAACGTCTTGCAACGCCTGCGTGTTTGCTACTCCCGCCAGGCCGACGAAGCTGCCCCCAAGCACGTGCAACAACTGCTGCTGGAGGATGCAAGCTCGCTCATCGAACTGCTGCAGCTGCCGGATTGCACTCTCTATGTCTGTGCGGATGGCGCCCACATTTCCAAGTCCATCGCCGCCTGCTTGCAACAGTGCGTGCAACAGGCGCTGCAACTAGATGAGGCAGCGGCAGCGCTCTGGATGCAACAGCTGCGCGCAAAGGGCAAATACCGCGAGGACATCTGGACATAGCTCTAATTTCATCTATCTTGGTATAACTGGAATTTAAATAGCGAAATATAATTTCAAGTAAAATAAAATATAGCTGTAGCTATAGGTGCTTAAGCACGATTTATCAGATACATTTACTATATATCTTCTTTATTTTTGCACTCCAAGAGTTGGGCCTACGAGAATTGGGCCATCAAATGTTCGGCCGACGAAAGTTGGTCCAACAAAAGTTCTGCAAGCGAGATTTTGTCCAGCAAGAGTTGGATCATCGAGAGTTGGGCCAGCGTGAGTTCGGCGAGCAAGAGTTGGGCCAACGACAGTTAGGGCTACGAGAGTTGGGCCATGGAGAGTTTTAAATAAACTAACCTCCGGGAGTTGGAGTTTGCTTTACCCCTAATTTTGAATCGAAATTTTAGTTTTTATTGTCCGGGTACATCAGGAATAAATTAAAAAAACTGCATTTAAAAAAAAAATTTTTGAAAATTATAAATAACTTTAGCAATTGTAAACCGATTTACTTGCATGAACAATCTTTTAAAACCTTAATTCAATATCTTTATAATCGTAAGGAAATATGTCTGTGAAATTTAAATTAATTTTAAAATTAATGCTGAAACACTGACCTAATATGGTATACTAAAGATCTAAACTTCCCTATAAATAATAATAATATAATGCAGACTATCCATTATAAAATTATTCTGTAGCATAATTTAAAAAGCCAAACAAGATTATAATATTTATCTTGGTATTTCCGGAAATTTACTTTCCTCGGGAAACAAGTGGAGAACACTTCAGACTCTGCTTGTAAATCGTTTTTTTATGAACTTTATAAAACTGTCTAGAGTTTTCGCCGTCATCTACGTCATTAGGGGTTTTAAAAATGAATTAAAAATCGGCCTCTTGATCGAGTATCTTTTGGCCACTTGCCCGATGTAGCTCAAGTTTATATCTTTATATGTACATTAAAGTGATTGTGATTCACTTGGCGATAATAATTTAAAAATAACTATTAATGAGCCGGACAACAAAGTACGTTGTAATTAGGGCATTTCCGGTACTGACATACTTTTCGATTCCCTCGGAAAATTTACTATTTATAGACTCCAAAAATTATCACAAACTAATCAGGAATTAGTTCTGAAAATGCATATTAGAAATCAATAAACCGTAAAAAATTTATAGGTTTTGTTTATGGTTTCAAACTGTCGATTGTTATCGGTTTCCATTACTTTAAAGAGAATCGATAATCAATTTACAACGTTTATCGGTTATGCATTTTTACAAATAAAAATCGATAAATCCTAATAAATTTATCGTTTAAGGCGCCGATTTTAAACTGTAGACTGTTATCGATTTTAATTAGTTACAAAATCGTTGCTTATCGATTTAAATCTCTTATCGATTAGGCAATTGCATATCGATATCATAATTCCAGTGTTGTTGAATCTTTACTTACGATTGCGACTGTTATTGGGTTTATCGATTTACCTTCTGCTGTAAACATACCCTGTGAAAACCGCCCTTGAATAGAGTTATTAGTGCTGGTGCTTTTGGTCGAATAAGTAAATAACGATATATTTAACAACACAAAATAAAAATTACAGTGCAAACTAAAATAATACATACAATTTGTTGTGCGCATAAAATGGGTTTAAAAATAACCGTTATCGGTACATTACAATAGTGTGCGGGTGTGTGTGGGGGGTGTGGAGGGGTGTCCATATAGAGTAAAAATTAAATATATAATATTTATATATTGTATATATGCCATATGTTCATATCAATCAGATTTCGTTACTAACATCAGCTGTAGATCAAATTAGAACTAAAATAATAGTAATAATAATAATTGCGAAAAATATAATAGATTTAGAAATATTACATATAGAATTTGTATTTTACGACTTAGTTAGGCAAAAAGCGATTTGCAATCAGATGCAATTAAACAATTAAACACTAAACTTATTAATTATCAACTAATTCATGTGGTGTGGAATTTTGTGCAATTATTACAAATCCGAAACTAAAATAATTTCCATAGATAAAACGCCAGAATTTATCGTATATATATACTACATATATGTGTATATATTATGCATAGTTTGTAAGTATTTTTATTTGCTTCTTTAACTACATTTAATTGAAATAGCGCCAATTGTCGGAATCTGAAGTTTAGAATACGAATACAACGGATTAAGCATATAGTACTATATATCAAAATTCCCTCCGATAATAGTTTTTATCATATCTTTATGCATATTTCATAGTTCAGTTTCCTTTCTTATTTTTTTTACAATTGCAATCAAAAATTGCGTATAAAAATTTATGCTACGTTTAAAGACTTAAGTTTCATCATCATCATCATCATTTCGTTAATTGTAATCATTGCCTTTTGTTTACATCTATAGATTTATATATATTTTACTTTTTAAATGCGCTTGCGATTATGTATTTTCGGGTATGTTTCCGTTTCCATTTCCGTTTCCGTTTTGTAGTGCCCCCAACAGGCTCAGAATACTTGCAATCGATTGCTTATCGATAACAAAATACTTATCGTGTTTCGTTGCCTTTGCCTAATTTTCAGTTTAAGCGAAACTAAACAAAAATTTATTTAATATAAGCTCTAAATACTTGATTTTAATATTTTTGCTTTGCCTGCTTAAAAATTGAACTATGCACGTTTATCGATAAAAGCTATCGAACGGCAGCGTGTACATAAAAAACCTAACTTCGAACTATGAAGCATAACTACAAAAATTTGTATAATTTTTTGTTTGTATAAAATACGCAACGAAAACGCTCGATGCTCTTTCCAAATATATATATTTATTGATCAAATACCTACGGAGACTAGCGCTAAAACTGGCAGACTATTAACTCATTATAAACATGTTTAGTTCGTTTATCGTTTTATCGTTTTCGGAAAGAGCAATCGATTATACTATATATTTCAACTAAATCGAAAAGGCCCACAACTCACTCTCGGCTAAGGTTGTAATTTCTTTGTTTTTTGGGGTTTACAATTCTTGTGCTTCTTTGCTGTTGGCAAAACATCGATATTAAGCACTATCGATAATAATCGATTCATTTAAAATCGTTTTCTTTCAGAGCTAACAACTTTTTTTAGACAATCAAAGCTGTTTGTCCGATTAATCGATAAGTTTTTTACATAATATCGATAGTGCTATCGATTGTTTTGCCAACACTGCTTTATACAATTCCTATCGGTTTCAGTTCTAACTTCTGTTAAATATTTGGCAACTGCGCAAAACGATTTCCCCAATGGGAACTATAATTTAGTTAATGTGCCTCGGTCTCTACATGCAATGATATTTATATAATTTATATAGATATATTTACTTGTTCATCAATTATCGTTTCTTTGACACACACATTACCGTTAAACTAACAGCGCCATTTTGTATAATTTGTGCGCTTTTTATGGCAGTCAAAATGTTTGCTTTTACTTTACGATCCGAATTCGTCGTCTAATTCTGTTGTATTTTGGTTTTTGTACTAGTTTATAGCATAATGGAATTATAGAATTTGTTTTCAGCATTAATTTAGATGTCGTATAGCCCATTTCTAGGAATTTTTTCTGATTACAGTTGAAATGTTTCGAATTTGCCAAATTTCCCTCACATTATGGGAATTTATTTTTAAATTAGCCCCCACATTGTGGGATATTTTGCAATCTTTATCGATTAATCGATAAAAACCGTATTATTTATATCCAATCAACATCTTTCTATCGTAGAAATGAGCTATAATTCAAATGTTTTAGCTGTGTTACGGTTTAGTTTGGTTTTAATACAATGATATTGCTAGGAAATTGCTGTTATCGCTATCGTTATCGTAATCGTTGTTATCAGTGTTGCTCGGGCTGTTCTGTTGTTGTTTCGCTCACTCCTAATGGCACTTGTTCTACTCGTTTTCCATTTGTAAAATTAACTTTATCGTTTACTTTCTTTTATTTTTTTTTTTTTTTGGTAATTTACAACAAATATTGCAGGCTTTATTTGCTTCTTACTTAGAGGCTACAGACGAATTTTATATAGAATTGCATAATGCAGCTTTGATAAAATCGCTTAAATCACATTTATTTATTTGATGTATGAACTAATGTCAGCTTAAAGTATCGTGTACGATAAAACATAATTAAACTACATTTAATTGGTATTATTATCGTTATCGTTATCGTTAGCGGTATCGGTATCGTAAATGTAATTGGTATTCAGATCGTATACCGTAAACGGCATACACAGCGAGTCATATACATACATATATCGTATATAATCTACATATATATCGTATATTTATATCGTATTGCAATATTTATCGTATTTCTCAGGCAAAATTAATTAAAATAATAAAATTTAGTTTGGTTCGGCCCAACAACTGTAAAACATTTAGTCTAATCCTTTTGCTAGAGCTTTCCTTACTCTCTCTCTCACTCTCTCTGTATTCGCTCTCACGCTCTCGGCTGCTCTCACGATCGCCATGTTGTTAACGTTGTTGTTGTTTTTACTGCTGCTTAGCGGTAATTTACAAATGGTCGCCCTGTGCT